>BMAV01026070.1:0-390663 GCA_019973955.1 Trichonephila inaurata madagascariensis | reverse complement strand
AAAATACTTTGATATAATAAAATATAAAATACAATTTAATGATAAAATACTATAAATGTATCAGTACTGCAATATATATTTCATTATTAATTTAACAATATAAGTTAAGAACAAGTTTGATAACACCATGACCCCATGGGCTTGTATTAACTTATCTTGAAAATTTTTTGTACGGTTTAAAATTAATTTCTTAACTGGATTAAAAGTTAGGTGATTCGCCCCCAATCCAATATTTTCTACATAGACAGCGTTTTTGAGGGTTTTTTTTTTGGGGGGCGGGGGAGGAAAAAAGTTGTCCCAAAAGGAAAAATTTGTACAGCCTCTTTTTTAAAATTAAAAGCGTATTTATTTGTTAAAGGTTCCAAATGAAGTAATAAAGCCCAAAAAATTTGCCGGTGCAGTCAGTCATCTCAGGGGAGTTCAACCCTTTTTTCCCGAAAGCACCGCTCATCTCTAAACCCCACCGGCGTTCATCGCGTTTCTCATTTTTTCCCCTTCCCCCAACCCCTTTTTCTTTCAGGACCCCTTTTGCTCCATCCAGGGCTCTTTTTTATTTCGACTTACATTGGGGACTAGTCTAGACAGACCTCCGCCCCATATGGGGAACTGAGTGGGCAGGATAGTATTTGGTTTTGGGGATGAGAAGGTGCGGCCACTAACGGGAACGAATGGCAACAATCCGGGGGGTATATGTTTGGACTTAGTCCTGTGGACTCAAATTTCCCTATCCGGGAATTAAAGATGACTGTGAAGAGTTATACCTTCCCCTTTTAAAAAAAGGATATTTAATAATAAGGAAAAATTTAAAAAAATTAAAGAAACTTTTAAAAAAATAATTTGGAGAAAAGCTTTTTTAAAGATAACAAACAGTAGATGGCGAAAACTGAAAGTGGGGAGCTATGCCTGTCCCAAACGGGTGGTAAAGGGAAATTCAATGAAAAGAGCGGGAAAAGTTCTGGAGGTGGGGATCGGAAATTGAAGGGGAAAAGGGGGGGTTCCCATTGGCGAACCAAAAGTTCAACAAATAGGGTTTTATAGATTTGAGAAGTTGGGGAGCCAATCAGGGATAACTGCGAATCGCTGAGCGAGATGCAGGAGGAAAAGAAAAATTTTATAGAAAATAGTGAAATTAATCGAAATCAGGGTTTACCAAGACATCTCTTGGTCTTCTAACAGAAAAATTAGAGTAAAATTAGGGAAAATCGCGTATGAGGGTTTTTATGCCCGTCAATATTATTAAAAAATTTGGAGCTAATTTACGGATGGTTCCCAATTGTGGGATATTTCATGAACTCTGATATCAGATTTCATGTACCCAGTGGGGCAGAATTTTTCTTTTAAAAAAATACTTTGGGTTTCAATGGAATTTATATTGGTTTTGCGAGGCCCCAGACTGGAGATGCGAGGAAAGGGGGGGTTTTAAGATCAGAGTGTGATAAGGTTTATTACGTCATTTAAACGAATGGCAAGCAAACAGGCTTCGACGGTTAGAACTGGGTTTCCCCTATTCAGGGGTTTTGGACTTATGAAAAACCCTATCGGTAAAGGAAAAAAAAAGTTATTGATTTAAAAAGCATTAAAATTAATTTTAAAATTTTAAAAAATTAGAAATTAAAAAAAAGGGATCTTAATAAACACTCTTCCTTAGCATTAGTGCTTGGTCTTTAAGCTTTTTTCTTTTTTAATAGGAGAATTTGTTTTAACTTAGGAATTGTTTAAAGATGTGGAATACTTTTTTAAAAAAAGAGCTATTATGTTTTTGTATATGGGGAGGAACTATTACTATTATCAATTTCAGTAGGGGGGTTAACTTGAGGAGGACTTTTGTTTTCCGAGTTACATTTGAGAGGGAGGGGGGCTTTATTTTTTAGAAATATAGAAGATGTTGGCGGGAAAACCTTCACAACATTATTACTGATGAAACTTTTCCTTTGTGATTTTTATAAGCCCCTTTTTGGGTTTTTGGGGAAGTTAGGCATTTCGTGTAACAGGCAGTATGCCCGTAACGTGACAATTAATACAGTAAGGATTCCCTGTTTTTTCTTTAATTTCACAATTTTAGTAAGGTGATCCTTTTCCCATTGAGATATCTTGAATCATATGGCAGTTAGCGGGAGTATGGAAAAATTGTGAATTAAAATTGCATGGTACCCCGAACGGAGTACCCCCCAACTTTTACTTGATATATCCCAATGGGAAAGGTCAAAAAAAGGCATTAAATTTATTTCTCGGGATTGTTATTAAATAAAAGGGGGGTGAAAGTTTTGTTTTTAGAAATTGACTAACACTGGTTACAGGAGCCAATCTTTTAAGTGGTAATTATTTCTTCAGTCTTAGTACAGCCTGGTAAACATTTGACTACTACTTTAATTGGTTTTTCTCTTTTGGTTTAAATAGAATTCAGTACGATCCTCGTCCATAAAATTAATTAGGTTGGGATTCCTCAGGATTCAAATTTAGCTTAATGTATTTTCCTTTTAGGGTTTAGATTTTAAAATTTGGGAATTTTTAATTTTTTTATTTAATTGATCTCTATAATTATTTTTTTAAAGAAAAAGGAGTCGGGGTTTGGGGACAGGAATTTCAGGGATTTAGGAGCAACGGTCTTGCTTAGTTTTTTAAAAAGAGTTGCTCATTCGATTGGTTGATGCACCGAGTTGGGGGGCGGCGGGTGTTTTATTTAGGGGAAAAAAAAGCCATCCGAGCTACCTTTGCTATTTTTTCTTAAGGGAAGATTTTTAAACATTAACATTACGAAATCATTTCAACATCATTATCACTACATTTTCTACAACTTTAGGTTTTTGGGTTGTATGATCAAGGCAATTATAACATCTAAACATGGAGGTATAGTCCTAAGCTCACTTACCAGTTTGTCCTTGGCTTCAAGCGTCTCTTGGAGCGCCTCTTCAAGACTGTAGTAAGCTGGTGATTGCTCCCTGTTGTTCGTCCTTTCTTGCAACATAAACTTCTTGTATCCAGTAATGAGAATATCTTGTCACTCAAGGCGTTCAATGGCTAGCCTGCGTCTTTCACGGTCTGTAGTTAGCTCAGCAGGCTTGGGCGTTCCACATCTGGTCGTAAAAGATCTACTTTTATACGATTTATGCGATATTTCGGACATTTTCAGCAAAAAATGAGTCACTATTCATCAAAACACTCACACAGAGTCTCCCCCTTGATATCAGAAGCCCTGAAAAGGGCTACAAAGGACTTTATGAGATCTCAACTTCAGTAAAAAGAAAATGGCGACTGCGGTAAAAACACGTGCACTCAGCTCGGCGTCTGACTATCCGGCTCTCTCTTCTGAAAAAAAAAACCCTTTTGAACACCAGGGGCACAACACGCCCCTCGTCTCTTCTCATTGGCAGGCCACAAAAGTCTGCCCTCGTCCCGTTCCACATTCGTGTACTATTTGTGCGGCAAACACAAATACATTCCTGGTCCGTCTGGAAACTAAGGGCGCCATAACTCTTATCTAACTTCTGAACACCCTTATCCATCACACTACCTGGGTTCTATAATCCCATTCTCTCGACACCAACCGAGGTGACAGGATTCTTTCATACAGGCTTCGTCTATTATCAATGGGGTTTCCGGCTCTCTTTAACCATTATAACTCCTAGACCGGGTGTCGGCGTTTGTCCGAGGTCAGACAATAAACATTGACCCCATGGCCACGTGCACTTGTCACTCACACCTGTTCGGAGCCATAAAATTTAGAATGAATGGAAGGGTGGGGTTCACCCCAATCAAAGACGTCACAAAGTAAATCCTTCGCAAAAACTGCCAAGGTCCTTTTATTGCATTCCAAAGTCTTCGGAATAATTTTATGGATAGAACTGCTCAGAAAATATCGTACTTCGCAAAGATGTATATATACGTCCAGAAAATTAATGCTTTGGCTGTGTTAGACATTTATATACGTCAGTGGCACATAAGAGGTTAAAGTCGTATTGTAGCTTTAGTGTCAAAGTGTAGTATTATTGAATTCAATACATTGTTATTGTATGAAGGGGGGCGCGATGAAAATGATCATTGAATAGTGGGTCGAGTATATGTAAAGTTTGAGAAGCACTGGTTTAATATTCCGGGTTCCACGAAATAATTTTATACTCAATAATGCAATGTTTTGCAAATATAATACATTTCTAATAAAAAATGCTCCTTTTTTTCATTTGTAGGGGAAAAAACCACCCATAGGAGAATAATTTTTAAAAAAACACCTGCAATAGAAAAGAAAAGAAAATTAAGTATGAATGGACAAAAGCCCATTCGAGTACTACAATAAATCAGCAAGTTTGCTAATGAAAGAAAGGAAACAAAACGTATCGGGGCCTATCAATAGATTTGACGTTACAATCCAAATTTAAGCTAAACCAGTCCCTAAAATTTAGGTTGTAAATTCATGCAGAATGCACAGTATTTCTCACTTAGCTATTCTGAACAACTATTTAAGTGAAAAAATTTTCTCAACATATGGGGCAACAAAAACAAAATATGGAAACAAATTAAAAACGCAGAATAGGAAATGTGACTGCATTTAACTTCAAAAGGGCAAGATTTCCAGAGTTTGTGTAAAAAAAAAGTGTGTGTGTGTGTACTTATGTACGCACTTAAGAAGTTATACTTCTTTGGCGTAACAAGATTAAAATCTTTCTAAAAATCTTGAATGTAAGATAAGGAATCGTCTATTTAAGCAGTCCAATTTCTTCGAAAAATAGTCTACTAATGGTGGGGACCACAAGCGTTTGTTTTAATTTATAATAACTACACTCAAGACTAAAATAAAGCATCTCCTATGGCTCTGTATCTACCCTTGTCCCCTTTTGGCTAGCTGGAACTGGACATCATAAGGGTGAAAGAAATGTCACTTGTGACCTCACTCCGGAATGGGGAGAAAGTTATTAGTTAAAGATGTGTAAACATATTAAACTTTATGCTTTAACATATGCTCCTGCCTCAAGCCCTTCAAGTTTCAACGTAAAAGAAAACTGTCATCAAATATACAGAGTAAAAAATAAAAAAATTCAGATACGTTAAATGAAAAACCAAATTCAGACCCAATAACATTTCAAAAAATATATCAAATTTTTTGTAACAATAAAAATATTTTTTCAAATTTGATCCAAATGCCGCCCTTAAAATTTGCCGCCCCGGGTAAGAGTCCGGTTTGTCCGCCCCTAGAGCAGGCCCCTCCCGGCGTGTCATGAGTTCGAACCTAATGCCACTGAAAAACAAGAGTGTAAAGAGGGACGATGCACGTTAATTCTGTTGAGGCTTAGTGTTCTTCCGTTGTTGTAGCGTGGTAGTTAGGAGAGGGAGGTGTCACCTCAGATGCCCTCCTCGTCACTTGACGTAGGTTCAAACTTATGAAGTTCGTCACCATTAGTCCTCGTGTTGTGCTTAGGGCGGCGTTAATATAACTCTCACTCACTTTACTACTTTGTGCGAGTAACACTACTCAGAATTTCGAAACACTTAACTCAGAATTTCGAAATAGAACTAATAAGAAATTATGTTGTTGTGACTAATGCCACCTGTCTAACGAAGTCCGATCGAGGCCCGCGAAATTCATCGTGGGTAAAGGCTAGAATTTTTACGCCTGTCGTTAGCCTTAGCTTTGAGCACCATGCAGGTGACAGTACGATTTTGCTCGGTTCCACCCCAATTTAGAGGGAGAAAATCCTGGGGGTGGTCAGGGGCCTCTTACCCCCTTCCACCAACCACACGAGAGGACTTGCAGCTCGACGTCTATTTAGAGTACCCCCATGCCGCAAAGGCACTATACGACTACCATCAGACGATTGCGTCATCCCAGACATCGATTTCACCATACCGTGAACTTGGAACAATTTATCATTTTGACTCTTTTCACCGACATCAACAAAAAGGACTAGGATACAAAAATTAGATATGGGACGGAGAATTTTTAATAAATCCAGTTCCCAATGACCCTCAGAGTACAAAGGCACTATACATTTACAAACATCCATGTCTTTTCCGGGATTCGAACCCAGTCCCTTACGGCACCGCAGTCAGCTTCGCTAAGTAAGAAATTATAACAATTGATATCGAGCACCCCAAGCTTTTACCACAATGACATTAATTTTCTCGTTAATCATTTTATTTTTATATTAAGAATTACTTTTTTACTTTTTAGTTCGATTAATCACATAAGAGCGTGTTTTTTAGTTTTTTTTTTAAACTATCTTTTACTGTAAAACTGGTGGACTTTTTAAAAGCAAAAATGATCGCATTAAATTTTAAATTTTATTTTCATGAAACAAAAAAATCACGCTGATCACTGAAAGTCAACGTTCCGATAGTATTGAAAAAGTAGGCTGAGTTCTTAGCCTCTCAATAAAGGGGGATGAGAAATATAAAAGCAGAATTTTGATTGCACAGTATATTGCAATCTACAAAGCAAATAAATTTCTTCACATGTGTCTCTAAAAAAGAAAACTGTTATATTCTGACTCAAAAATAATGATGATGTCAATTAAAAGTTTAATAAGTGAAATTTATGTATTTGTAAGTCTTTCTGTTCATTTCATATATAAAGTAATATAAAAAAATGTTAAAATAAAAAAAACTATTCTGTTAATGAATTAGTTGATATTTTTAAAACAATCATCAGCCACCTATTAAAAGGGGAACCATTAAAATTACAATAGATACAGTAAAGAATATTACATCATCTTGAATTAAAAAGCAATTAAAGAAATTATAAGGTTTTCCTATTCAAAATAGAATATTGGTATCTAATTTATCCAGATAAAAATACTGAAAAATTTCAAAAAATGAATCCATGAATACTTAGAGTTTAGAATATTTAAAAGATTTTTAATTTTATTAATAGTAAGTGGTGCTCTCTCTCTCTCTTAAGTGTGTGTGTGTGTGTGATTTGTATCAATCAAAATTTGACTGGACACCAAACCTTCAAAAGTTAATAAAACAGTAAATACGATTACGTAAATGCTACATGGAAACAGCATCGCATTTCGTTTACTGTTATCATCTGTTTAATTTCATTAGTATTGAAAAAAAAATCCAGATCTTAATATTGTAACCGCATAATTTCAAACTCCATAGCAATCAAAACACTTTAAAGTGATCAAAGTACCCCTGATGTAGTACCGTAACGAAAAATATTAAGGTCCCTCTGTAAAGTCAGGTTTTGGGCCCTAAGCCGGCTCTTATAAAAGGTACGTACTCGGCATCAATCAGGCTTTGGGCTCACAAGAGCCCTGAGCCCCCCCACGATGCGGGGATGTAGGTTGCGCCACTGTCCTAAGGGCCAAAGAAGTTACAATACTTGCGTGTCCTGACTTTCAATTTTCTCCAAATCATATTTTTAATTGTGCTTCTATATTGTCTAAACTCCATCCACAACATAGACCAGCGACACTCAACCTGCGGGCCGCATGTGGCCCACCGAGCCCTTTTAAGTGGCCTGGTCATGATCCATTGCTCTGAGAAATTTACTGTTTTAAGAACAATGTTATAAAAATTTGGTGGGAAATTATTTGTCAAGAAATCAAATGCATCCATTTTGCTTTTTGCTGTCGATGTCGTACGGGTACGAATTGATATTCTTTTTCTATTTGAAACGGTTACGGATAGTGATAACAGACAACAGTGGAGTAGCGACAGTTTTATGTGGCCGCGGTAGCCGAGTGGTATAGGTATCGGACCGTGGCTTGCCTTGTCACGAGTTCGAGCCCAGTACCACTAAAGACCCGCCTTGTAGGCAGTGATGCACGTTAAATCTGTCGGGGCTGAAACGTCCCCCCGTTGGTGTGGTGTGGGTATTTGGAGGGGTGCCAGCTCAGGTGTCGTCCACGTCACTTAACCATGGTTCAAAATTACGTGGTCCGTCGCCAAAAGCCCTAGTGTAGCTAAACAGTGCGACGTTAATATTCCCTCACTCACTTAAGATGAATTAAAGCTGTTTTCGGCTAAAGTTAAAGAATAGGACCCAAATTCGGAATATTTTTTCAGGTATAAAAGTATTCAAACTTTAATATTACATTCTGGCCTCATTATCCCGTAGAGAATCACGTATTTTATAAATTTTACTATTTTATCCGACCCTCAACAGTTTTCTTTATAAAATGTGTTTCGCGTTTTTTTTCCTATACCGTAATGCTAAATGCGTTATCCCTTTACATGTTAAAAAGTAAAACGAATTATTTATGAAATATTTCCAAATTTTAAAAACACTACATTTTAAACAAATCCATAAATTACAATGTGACAATTTTTTATAAAAATCGAGGCATTTTTTTCTGTCTGAAACGTTGCTAGTTAAGTCAACTTTTGCACTTTGAAAAGCCTAAATCGAGTGGCAATCACATTTTTGGTCAGCAGGGGTAGCCTAATGGTTATGGTCTGCAGCTCGTCACAGGCGTGTCATGAGCTCAAATTGATTGATTGAATATTAATGTCGCACTGTTCGCTACGAGGGCTTTTGGGACGGACCACGTATTTTGAACCATGGTCAGAGTGACGTGGAAGACACCTGAGCTGGCACCCTCCTAAATACCACACACCACCAACGGGAGGACGTTTCAGCTCTCGACAGATTTAACGTGCATCACTGCCCTACACGGCGGATCTTTAGTGGTACTGGGCTCGAACTCGTGACAAGGCAAGCCACGATCCGATACCTTGACCACTGGGCTACCGCGGCCACGTCATGAGCTCAAACCTAATGCTACTGTAGAACAGTCTTGGGGAGGGGCTGATGCGCATTAAATCTATTGCGGCTCGAACTTTCTCCCCTTGGCGTGGTGTGGTAATTTGCGAACAGGCAGCTCAGGTATCATCTTCGGTACTTGACTGAGTTTCAGAATTACGAGATCAGTCCCCAATAGTGTTGCCTTAGAGTGCGAGGGTTGATTCCATCTCTTGCAAGTTAATAAATGAATAAAACTTAAAAAATATGAATCAGTATATATATATATATATATAAACAGGGAAATCTTTTCGTTCTGGACTCAGTCTTAATAAGATCATGATCCGGATAATTTTAATATGGTCAAATATTCTTCCTCTGTACGTATTCTCTAAAAAACAAAATTACAAACTATATGTCGATCGGCAAAAGTTGAAAAACTGTATTTTTATGAGACCCAGTGCCGATTTAAGGTCATTTCGAGCCCTGGGCGCAGATCTACAAGGTCCCTTGGCACTGGAAGATCGAAATTTATAACCAGAAAACCTGGTTAAATCCAGCTTACCGGGCCCTTCTGGGTCTCTCCGGGCCCCTGAGTGCCCGCCCTATCTCCCAATGGATAAACCGGCACTGATGAGACTGTATCATCCTTCAACTCATTTAGTCGAAATGCGGCAATCTGTCGAGCCGGTTTGTGAGATTGGGAACAGTGCACATTTATTTATTTCAAATTGCTGTTTGTACGAGTATTTGACAATTCATGCTATATACTACCTATTTTTAAAAGTACTGGTAGAGCCTACTTTTTCATATAAGGGCCCAGGGCCTCAGAAAATCTTAAGATTTCTCTGGGCTCAGGGCCTTAAAAAGTCTTGTCATGCCCCTATGCACAAACTGATCTTGTACACATTTGATGTAGTGTGTATAAAGTTTATCTTACAATTCTTTTTTTAAATTTAAATTACCATTTTTTTTCTATTTTAATTATATTATCTTTATAATAGTTTGAAAAAAATTAACATTCATCTCATCTCCCTCTTTTTTTAATTTCATGAAACTGATCAATACGCTTTTTTGCAAACTTCTTATGAAAAGCAGAATGCACACACAAAACAGAGGAAGTCAAAAGCAATCAATAGGTTAAAAAAATTAAATTTAAAGTGAAAAAGTAATTTTAAATCTATTGAGTCCAAAAAAATAAATAATGGCCTTGCACTATTGTTTTAAAAGTCTATTTAATTTGTCTTTATTTCTTACAATTGTTTGGATTGTTGTTATAAAACATATACCACAAGATAATAAATACATCAATCAATAGCTGAAAAAAATTTTGAATTCGCGAAACAAGTTTGATTTCAATTCATCTGAAGATTAAATAAAAATGTTATATATTTTGAAAACAATTTTTTTTTATAAAACAGACGTACCGTAACATCACAAATTATTACACATTTTCTAACGTTGGAAGAACGTTTCCATTTTTAAATTATTGACGTATCAATAGCGCATTGATCACAAAGATAAAATACATCTGTCTATACATCATATAATAATCTAAAAAGAACTAATGACACTTTTTAGTTAAAATCTCATAATTCTAGTCAGATTTCTTTGGACATTAAATAAAAATTTCAAACTGTAAAAATATATATAATTTTTGTTCTCAAGCTTTAGTCCTCCAAAATATTTAACACATTATAGTGATTGACTACATTATGAACCATGATTTTGAAAAAGCGTATAAATGCTTAATTTATCAATATTTAGTGTCACACACAGTTGAATTAGAATACACATATAAAATTGTTTTAAGAATATTACAATTAAGAATATTGTTTTAGAAAATTATTTAAATGCAATTTCTCGGCAAAAAAAAAAAGGCAAAAATAATAATGGCACGTTTTGAAAACATTCTGCTGTTGTGAAAAAGGCTTCTACAAATAATAATATTTTGCCTATATATAGCTTGAACTCTTATGCCGGAGTTGAACTTGAGTTTTTGAAAAATTCCTATTATTTTCAGAGTTACAATCAACTGAAATTAAAAAACGGGATTTCTTTTTAAATTTCTTTACTCTCTCTCTCTCTGATATAATATAAATTATGAATAAATCCATTTCCAAATTACAAACTTCAAAAATTTTAATTCAACCTCGGTTTCCGGTATAGAAGTTCTGCTATATGTAGGCAGTAGAACACTGTGGAGCACACAAGGAGGGGGACGTTTCAGCCACCACCCAAAGCCCTTGATTTGTTTTTGTTTTTTCAGTTGATTGAAATCCTATGTATATAGTACGTAAAATTTAATTAAGTATTTGGAATTAATACTAAATTTTATTAATTAATGCCAGTTATTTATTCAATAATGAAATTTTTACTGTTTTTTTGTTCCCGAAAATCGACAATTTTAAAAGAATATTTTGGATGCCGTATTAGAACATGATACGAGAATGGTGGACTTTCAACCCCCTGACCTGCCCTGAAAAATTCCCGCGTGAGCCACTATTATAGAACCTTTTTTTTTTGCGCCAAAAAATTACGTTTAAGTAAATTTTTATTGTAATAATATTCTTATTACAAATTTATATGTATATTCTAATTCAACTGACACTAGGCATCAAAACAGTATTCATTTATAAGCTTTTTCAAAATCTCTGCTCTAAATGAAGTCAGTCATCTTAATATTATAACCATTAATTTTACATTTACCATTACCATTAATTTTACGGGTAATGTATACATTACCCGCGTTAAAAAGGATGAATACTAAAAAAAAAAAAGAATGCGTAAAAGATAAGATACTATTCGTCTTTTCTATAAATAATTGTAAATCTACTTTTCTTTACGCTTTCTCATTCTTTTACCTGGTTTCAAACATTTGGCGACAAAATGTCTTCAAAGGAGTGAATCTGCGCCAAACCTGTTGAGAGGTAAAAATGAGTTATTTGTTAGGATATCAGTTGAACTTCTTAGCGTTTACTGCTGTTTGCGCGCGTGTTTGCGAAGGAATATATCTGGTACTAGGCTGACCGACCATATAAATTAGGTAAGTCTACTTTAAAATCATTTTTGAATAAATTTCGATTAAAGATGAAATAATTTGTCTTCAGGAACTGACCAAAATGTTTTATTGTATAGCTTTTTAGAAAAGCATTACAGATTCTGGAATAGTCTAAATTACATTTCAGTGCATACCAGAATAATCTTAATTTACACAATCATGTTTTTCTCGTATTAAACTAAATTTTTAATTAATTTACGCTATAAATTTGAGTATATTTATTTAATGAGGAACCTAACATTTTATTTACATTTTACGAAGTTTATTTTCTTATTGTATCTGCATTATATCATTTATACTCCTCAAATTTAAATTATTTATATTTTATGCGATCTGAAAGTTTATGGGTTTGATTTATATACAGAAAAATGCATGACTTTTATAATAAACTTCTGATTATTTTTTAAAAGTATATTCTCTCATTTTCACTACTTACTCGTATTTATAATCTCAGTGGAATTAATGTATATAATAATAAATTCATAATACTAGCCACACACACTTAATAATATTACAAAAGCAAAAATTCAATTAATAATATATAAATATACATAAGAGTTGCTTTTGGGTAATTTATTTCTGACCTATATTCCCTGGTTGTACTTTTATTTTTACTTTACTTATTTAGAATTATAGCTATTTAATATATTATTATTTTTATTATATATTGAGCAATTATTTAAGAAGTTAAATATTAAAATGAATGTAGTTTTTTTACACTCTGGTACAGCATCCTTAATAAATAGAACTATCATAAATTTCTATTTAAAAATTTCATACAATAATTAATTTTAATAACTTAATAAGATTCAAATCATGTATTTTTCTGGAAACTTGTATTACCCAATTCAGTTTAGTTGTGGGTTAAGAAGTGCCTTGAAAAATAATTTAAATTCGCGCTATTGTAACACATACGATCTTATTTCACCTATTTATATATATGTCTAATTTATAACATATTGTAAATCTTTTTATGAAAGAAACAATATTCATAATTCTTGCATTTTCATCTCGCCAATATTTTTATCATGAGTATTTCATAAAGGTAGTTACAGGGGTAATTTAGGCTTGAATTTGCTTTTTAATACGGTTTAAGGCACGTAATAAATGTAAGTCTTATGTGTAACCTAAGTATAAGAGGAAGAAAATATATGAAATGTACCTTAATAAAACAGAATAAAATAATTCAAATTACGTAAGACAATAAAAGGTTGAACTTTGTAAGATTTATGAACTTATTAATTTACGATATTAATCCTAAGTTATTCCAATTTCTAAGAGCTTAGGTATATCAAAATTTCCTTAAACCAATGTTTTCCTTTCAAAATTGTAGCTTATGAATGCAGCTTAAAGCATGAAAGCAGATATTGTTCCAATGTGCTAAGATTTATTAATTAGCTTAAATAAGTTATTCCTTAAGCCCAGTGGCTGAATGGTTAGTGCATTGCGCTTCCACGCTACAGGTCCGAGGTTCAAACCCCAGGCTAGGCAAGGTTGACTCAGCTTTTCATTCATTCAGTGGTTCGATAAACGGGTACCAAGCTTGCTTGGGAACTTAACACTGGATTTTTTGCGTCCGACTGACCACCTGACCGGAACATCTGCTCAGACCCAAGGTCACGTATACTGAGTTGAGCACAGTAGTCCTTGGTCCTCATGAGCTGTCGTGCCATTGCGTTAATTTTTTTTTAAGTTATTCCTTAATTGCATTTAATTGTTGACAAGCATCACACTGTGAACAATATTGAATGAAAATATCTAGTACAGCGTGTATTCCCTTTTCTGAATCTCAGCACCTCGCTATAGTTTGAAATTAAATCGAACTTCATATCAGTCTAGGATATTATATGCAACGGCTTTGAAAGGGTATCAAGATTTTTTAATTTGTACTCTTAATCATCACCAATATTCATATAAACTCTATTATCAGTTTCTTGTTGCTGTCTCATTAGGCTGAAAAACTAATAATTTGGTACATGCAAGAAATTAAATATATTTAAATAATTTCTAGTCATTTAATTCAACTTCACAAAAAAAGCTTTAATACATTAATTATTAATGATTAAATTAAGAGAAATTAAATACTAAAGAATTTTTTTATTTTCCTTGTTATGGTAAATAAGTCTTTTTTAAAAAAAAAAGAAAGAAAAACAGAAAAAAATGCAGTGATAAAAAAACTTGTCGACATTTCATTTAAAATAACTGAAAATCAATCTGAACTAGAATTACTGGAAATTATTAGAAGAGTACTTGGTTAAAAACAATCAGATTTGATATGATTCATTACAGACAATAGCACAAAAGATCTTTGTGTGTGTACATGCATTTATCATTCTTTTATTTGTCAAACAAAAAGAGGACGTTAATTCATTTAAGGATGTCTTCGCTTAATGTTAAAGAATAGGAATCGAATTTAGAATATTTTTTCAGATATAGAAGAGCTTCAGCATTAGAATAAAATTTTGGTTCGCTATCCTGTAAAAAGCAGCATATTTTATCATACTCTTCATTTTTGTTCGAGTTAACCCATTTTTTTCCTATACCGTAATGCTGAATGAGGTATCCTTTTATATATCATAAGGGAAACATATGTTATCTTTGGAATATTTTTTGAAATTTTAAAAGCACAGTACCATAAACACATGCATGAATTTCAACGTTGCAAATTAAGACAGTTTTCTGTTTCGATATGTGCTTCGGGTTTAGTTCACGCTCTCGTACATTTGGCGTAGATAGCCTTAATCAAATTAAAAAACTATGTTCGTTTCTTTCCTATCAATACATTAAAGTTCAAATTTTTATGCTTAAGGTATCCGACTACGTTCCGAACCGGAATTTTGAAAAGGCGCATAAATGGATAATTTTCATGATATTTAGTGTCACTTAGATTAGAATACATATATGCAATTGTTTTAAGGGCATTTTGACGAAAAGAATTATTTAAATACAATATTTTGGCAAAAAATTAACTTAGAATAATTTTTTTTCAAAATGTTCTCCTTTTATGAAAAATGCTTCTATTATAATAATATTTTGCCTGTATATAGCTCAGACCTCTCTACAGAGGCACAACTAGAATTTTTGAAATATATAACTTAAGAAGTGGGTTTATCCATATTTTACGACAACAGAGGGTAGTATTTTAAGAAAAAAACGCCGATAATTATATATGTATATATATATATATATATATATATATTTCAATGGGTTGTAACTCTGAAAATGTGAATTTTTCAAAAATCCTAGTTGAGCCTCTGTAAAGTGGTCTGAGCTATATAAAGGCAAAATATTATTATAATAGAAGCATTTTTCACACAAAAGGAAAACATTTTGAAATAAGATTATTCTAAGTTAATTTTTTGCCGAAATATTGTATTTAAATAATTTTTTTTGTCAATGTCCTTAAAACAATTTTATACATGTATTCTAATCTAAGTGACACTAAATATCATGAAAATTATCCATTTATGCGCCTTTTTAAAATCACGGTTCCGAACGTAGTCGGATACCTTAAGCCAAACTTAGAAAATCTGGAAATGCCAATAATAGTTTAATTTCTGGAAAATCTACGTATGACATAACGTCTATATACCGTATTTATTCGAATCTAAGCCGCACCCCCAAATTCTCATCAAATTTTGGGAAAAAGGAAGAATAGAGTAAAAAATCTTATCGATATCCAATTTTGCGAAATTAAAATAAATTTAAAATGACAACTAAAAAGAAGGGAATAATTAGTTAATTTATCAAAATTATAAACTTTTAAATACATACATGAACCTGTAATTGCTCTAATAGCCCCATCCAACGAATTTCTTTTCCTTCAATTCTAAGCCGCACCCAATTTTCAGTAGCATTAACATTGGAAAAAAGTGCGGCTTAGATTCGAGTAAATGTGATATAATCAAAAAGCTCTCTTATCATTCGTTCTCAAAAATATGTATAGTAAATTTATTCTAATCTTTGTATATAAGGCCTTAACGGGATCGAAAATTAATTTCGGAATTTATCGAGAAAACACTTAACTGTAATTTATATTTAAAGAAAAAAAAATTTTTTTTTAATTACTACAATTTTTTTCCAGTATTTTATAATTTTTTGATCATATTCTTTCCTGAATAAATTTAAGAGTATTTTACGAAAAATCGAACATCATATCCTTTGAGAAAAGAAAAACGCATATTAAGATAAATATGGACCATAAATCCAATTCAGTATTCCTTATCTACTTTAACATGTTTTGCTTTGTTCACTATTTAAAATCTCAAACAATGCTGGTAGCTTAATAATCAAAGCAGAAGCGAAGGGTTAATTAACGTCGTACTATAAAGCAACACGGCGGCTCTATTCGCGAAGGACTTCGACCTATTTATAGGACGACACCTGTGCTGCCACCCTCTCTCCTAACTACAACACCACACTACAGTAACAGGAGGACATTGTGCCTCAACAGATTTATGACCCCTAAAAAGGGGTTTTTATAAACCCAAGTTTGAACCCGTGACACTTCAACCACGAGGTCGTAAACATAGCGATCAGGTTAGTAAGTCCACATCAAAGCAGTAGCAAATAATTTAGTTAAAATTGCATTTTTTTAGTGATAACAACTGTACATTTTTGGTTTGATTGAGGTTACAAAAGAACAGATTACATTAGTATTGGTAGATTAGATTACATTAGTATTGGTAGATTAGATTACATTAGTATTGGTAGATTAGATTACATTAGTATTGCCATAAGTAACAAATTACTATAAGTAAGCATAATTTCTCGAATTTCCGAAAGTACAAATTCCTGATTTTTTTTTATAAGAAAATAAGCCTTTATATGAATAAGATATAGTTTTATATCTTATTACTAAAAATAACGTGTCATAGTTTAATGTACCTTAAAATTCGGCGCTTAACGCACACTTATAATTTCAAGCTACAAGTTTTAGTTTTTAGGTATATTTGCCATGTAACGCGCTTCCCCTTTTTACGAAGAAACCTGAAATGTACGCGTATGGAGTACTTTATATTTTAAATTTACTTATTCGAGGTATTATTTCATGATTTTACAACCCTTTAAGTCATAATATCATTTCTGCTGAACAAACATTATTTCGATCTATTTAGAAGTCTAATTTTTTTTTATGCTTATCTATTTATTTTTTTAAAGCTCTCATTTTCATAACTGGCGTATAACGCACGCCACAGTAAATTTCTCTTACTTTCTGTGTTAAAAATGCTTATACGCCGGATTTTACGGTATATTACATAGTTTAATGTAATAAGTTTTCAGTTTAATGAAAAGTTGGTTCGGAAATTGCGCTAGCATGCATTAATAGTTCGACACCTTCAATTGAAGAGGATTATGGCCACTTAAAAGAATGAGATGTTGATCAAATGTTGCTAATTGTATAAATGGCAAATGGCACAGTTATATTTTCTTCAAAGAAAAAGAAAATGCGACAAATCACGCAACTTCTGCTACTTATTTAAAACAATTTATTCCGAAGTCGGGTACCGTCAGCTGAGAATGTGAAAAACTACTGTTAAATGAAGCAACTCAAGAGAAAAAACGAAAGATGTTCCATGTTTTGGTACCTAATCATAAAACAAGCTATCTAAAATTCCCAAGTCTCGTAAACGTCATCACTAATTCTTTATCCACATAGGTTTGCTCAATTGTTCTTCTAGTCATTCGAATACTTGCAGCTCCATGGGCCATAAATCAAAGGTATGTGTAGTACAATGGGGACCTTGCGTAGCGGAGTAATGGCTACGCCACGTTGAGAGATATGATGGAAAAATTAGACTTGGTGATGTTATTGTGTGCTGGAGATAGGATACATAAAAACTATCTAATATTTTGCTTGCCTGATTTAGAAATTCACGATTTATAGAAGCAAGAAAATGCTTACGATTTGAGATGCATTGTTTAAGTTTCTTTAAAAGTTCTTTTGACATTATTAAACTGAAAAACTTTTGCGTGTATTTAAAAGCAAACGGGGAAAAAATTAACTGCTCAGTTATTTGTGTTATTTTAAGGTTGTCTTCGGTTAATGTTAAAGAATAGGACCTGAATTTGGAACTTTTTTCAGATATAAACGAAATGAAAAATTAATATATTCTAGCTTCACTATCCTTTAGAGAGTAGCATTTTTTATCATGCATCTCATTTTTAACAGTTCATCCATTTTTTTTTTTTTTTTTTTAGTATGAAATGTGTTTCGTGTTTTTTCTATACCGTAATGTTAAATAAACTAGCTATCCCTGTACGTATTCAAAAAAAAAAAAATATTCATTGAATATTTTTAAATTTTTAAAAACACTATATTGTTAACAGATGTATTAGTTAAAATGTTCCAAATTTCCTTGAAACGAGGTATTTTTCCGTCTGAAAATATGCTTCAAGTTTAGTTCATGCTCTCGTACTTTTGCCGAAAACAGCCTTAATCTTTACGGTATACAATCTTGACTTTTGCTTTTTTGCTAAAGTGTATATATATAATATATAATTCGTATAGAAACTGTTTCAATGGCATAATCTTGCGAAACATTTGAAAAAAAAAGGTATTTTTATTTTGAATTTATAAGCTCGCGTTGGTTTACGCAACATCAAATTAATAAGATTTTTTTATATCATAATTTCAATTAATTTTTTTTTTTTTCGGGTTTGGTTTACAGTGGGAAAAAATGAATCGCTTGATTATTTCGAAGTAAGATAATTTCCCGTTTTTTTCGTAGAATTCTTTAAGATATTGTTCTTAGTTCATTTTTATAACATTAAAGACAAAGATTAATTGATAAAAATAATTTGAGCTACGTTATGAAATTAAATTTAAGCGATCGTGATCTATATAAAGTCTTATATAGTTAAGCTTTCTAAATTTTTGCAGATCAATTTTTTTAGTGCGGAAGATAATTCTAGAATTCCTAATTCGTAAAATTAAACATTTATCTGTAATTTTTTAAATCAATATATTTTAGATTTATTCAAAAATTCGTTAGTAAATTACAAAATGAGTTACATCAATATATTTTTGTATCCCGTTTTAAAAAAAGTCGGTCAATTATTAAAACATTCAATGTTGATAGAATCTCGTCATGGAATCGCAAAATTTGACAAACACCTTAAAATTGTATGTATTTCTTTCCATACGGGTTCAAGTCTTCTGGAGAAAATATCCAGAAATATTCATTCTAAACTTGTTTAACAACATTTTATATCCCACGTTCTTCTGAATAAGGGTAGATAGTCAAAGGGATTAAGGGACAAAAGAACCCTTCCTGAAAATACTTTGGGCGCGTATTGGGAGAAGGGTTCAAAATAAATGAAACAAACACATGCACGTGTGTAAAAATGAAACATGTTAACTGTTTGTACAATCAGGGATGTTTTAAGACTCTTGCAGGCTCTGGACCCAACACACAGAAACATCTTAAGATTTTCTGAGGCCACCATCTTGTATCATGCTATTTTTGATTTTGTCGATTTTCAGGAACAAAACACAGTAAAAAACTAATTATTGAATAAATAATTGCATTAATTAATAAAATTAATCATTAATAACAAATATTTAATTAAATTTTACGTATTATATACTTAGAATTATATAACCAATCGGAAAAAAATTAAGGGTTTGGGGGGGTCCGGACCCTCCCCCCTTGTGTGCGCCACTGCAGTGGACTATATAATAATTAATATTTCCTTGATAAAATGATGTACAAACAATTTTTCCAGCAACTTTTTCAATCTGTATAACTCTTCGAAAATCTTAACTTTTTAATGCTAATCTTTTTTTGTATTCAAAAACACTTAAAAAATTGTTTTAAAAACATCTTTTTCAATTTGAGTCAATAATTCATCTTGAAATGCTATTCATTTTCTACGTTTCATATTCAAAAAATTTCTACTAAAAGCATTTGGGAAAAAAGAATAGTTAAATTTAAAATATAAAGCAGAGGTTCTTGAACTGTGGTCTGCGGACCCCGGGGGTCCATAAAGGTCTCTTATCTAATGTTAAGATTTCCCTCTTTTACATACTCTGAAAAACCTCGTGGAAAATTGAAAGATATGTCATCCTAGATTAGATCAATAAATTGTTTCCAGTAAAAATATTTACTCAACATACGTTTCGATCAAAAATATTCAGTTTTTTTATTTAGCCTAGGGGTGGCTAACCCGCGGTATAGTGTGGTACGGTGGAGTTGTAACCGTGGCACGCGAAGACTTACTGAGCAATTTTAAAAAATTGAAAAGATAATAATAAATAACAATTTTGTTTGCAATTTTATTTATAAATGCGGTTGTCTCAGACGCAAAAAAAACCCTATCAAAACTTGGATCAACATATGTTTGTGGATAAATGTTTTCTATTTTGAACATAAAATTCAAATGTCGCTCACAAAATTATCTTATATGCACCTAAAACAACCTAATTTTATCAGCATCTTCAAGGGCTAATCCAAATGTAGATGATTTCGTAAAAAAAATTACTAATTCAAATGCCTATTAAGTGTACAGACTGTTTAATAATTTAGAGTTAAATTCTTAAAGTTACTTATTTTTATGTTACACCTTAACTAATCGATCCTATAAAAAGTTTATTAACAGTAAAACCAAAGTGTACTTTTGTCTTATTTATTATCTATTACTTTTAAATTTCCTCTAAATAGACTTGCACAAAAAAAGTGTTCTACATGCGTAAAAATCCCACAATAAGCTTAATATATTTTTTCACTTTTTCATCTTATTTCTTTTATTTGTTGGAAAAGTTGAAGGTGGAACGCATAATTTTTATCGGATAGTGGCACTCTTCTCAAAAAGGTTGGCTACCCCTGACATAGCCATTACTAAAACGTAACATTTTCAAAAAATATATAGCGGAAGCAGATGTGCAAAGATATTAAGAGCTAAATTCACATACTGCGCCAATATGATAATGATTGTATCCATCTCGATTTCCTAATCAAATTGCGCCTGCATTTTCTTTTATTCGAAGCTATCATTTTGTTACTATTTTTATACGCATATATAATTAGATATTTACTGTTTTAAAGGAAAAAGTGTTAAAATTTCTGTGTTAAATAGTAGAGGCAGTTTTTTAGGACTGTTGAGAAACCTATAAATCACTAAGCTCTACGTTGGAAGGCAGAAGGGATGTTCAAAACTTTTGGGATCCGTGAAATCAGGCTGATACAAAAAGGGGGGAGGGATCAAAAGTTTAAGAACCGCTGATCTAAAGCATTGGTCTTCAAATCCTTTTGACTCATGGAATCCTTAGAATTAAGTGTTCTGGAGGAACCCCGCTCTTTTTCTCGCTCTCTTTTAGCAGAATATATCATAAAATAATATTTAAAATAGATCAACATATTATAATTACTTAATGTAGGACAAATAAAGAAAAATGTTGTATTTGTTATTAAACTTTTTATATACTGTTAATTTTAATTTACTCGTTCATAATATTAGTATATGCTCCAGGTTGTCGCCTATGCGTATATTATAATTAGTAAATGGAATATGTGCTCGCACTTTTTTACACAACTATTTAAGTCGAGGTCTATTGAAATTGGCTACAGTTACATTTCATATTCTGCGTTTAATAAATTTTTATACTTTGTCTTTGCTACCACAGAAACATTTTTCCCTTAAATACACTGGTATGAATGGCATTCCAAATGTTTATAGCTGTAGGAGAAATCCTATGTATTCTGCATTAATTTTCAACCTAAAATTTAGGAGCTGTTCTTGCTAAACTTTAGATTTTAGAAGATACTTATTCCCTGTAAATTTTCAACGCAATCAAGATCTTCTCGTTCGTATCTGTATTTTAACACAATCTGTTTACAGCTCATTCACTCGTTCTTGTTATATATCAGTAATAAATCCTGATTTTTATTGAAATAATGAAATTGATTTTCAATGCAGCTCGTAAAAACGTGAATCCATTTTGTACACACATTTATAATTTTCTTTCCAATTTTTTATTTTGACTCTTGGATCCCCTGGGCATGCCTCATGGATTCATCAGGTTCCGTGAAACGCAGTTAGAAGACCCCAGATCTAAAGCAGTGCTCCTCAACATTTCTATCGCCGCGGACCGGTCAACTTTTGGTAATTTTACCGCGGCCCACTGAAGGATGGAACGTTGATTGTTTATATTTTAGATTGCTTTTATTTAATAATTTTAGTTTATAATTGTATTTAAATGGGCCTTCAGAATAAAATACAGTTACACCAATAAATTAATATTAAGTTATTTAACATGGTGTATATATAAAATAATTACCATAAAACCCTAGAGAAATACAGCACAGTATATGAAATGAAAATAATTTAATATTCCTTGAGCGGACCGGCACTTTTTGGTCCACGGACCGGGGTTGCGGATCACTGGTCTAGAGCAGTGCTCCGCAAACTTTTTATTGCTGCGGACCGGTCAACGTTTGATAATTTTACCGCGGCCCGCTGAGGGTAGGACACGTTGATTGTTTATATTTTAGATTGTTTTGATTTAACAATTTTAATTTAGTTACATTTATATATAAATATGCCTTCAGAATAAAATATTTTTACACCAAAAATGAATAAAAGTGATTTAACGTGGAATATAAATTGATTGATTAACGTGGAATATAAATTGATAAATTGATTTCCACTAAAGACCCGCCGTGTAGGGCAGCGATGCACGTTAAATCTGTCGAGAGCTGAAACGTCCTCCCGTTAGTGTGGTGTGGTAGTTAGGAGAGGGGGGTGCCAGCTCAGGTGTCGTCCACGTCACTTGACCATGGTTCAAAATTACGTGGTCCGTCGCCAAAAGCCCTCGTGTTGCTGAACAGTGCGACGTTAATATTCAATCAATCAATCAACCGTGGAAAGTGCGCAAATACGAGAGAAATGCACCATTTTAAATAAAATGGCAATAGTTTAATGTTCTTTTGGTGGCCCGACACCATTTGATTCACGGACCGGTACCAGTCCGCGGACCGGGGGTTGCGGAGCACTGATCTAAAGTATCGAATGCACTCCCGAGAAGAAAGTTTAGAGGACCAACTAACTTGGATGATAACAGTAGTTTAAAAAAAATGCTTTGTAAATGTCATTATCGATATTTCGCGTAACAAGCATTATTCGTATGCAAATTTGTAAGCGATGACTTTCAGAAAATAAAGGAAAACAATGTTCTTTTCGGTGATCTAACACATCAAATATGTGTCAAAAGTTCTACACGCGCGATTTTGGAGATACAAATTTCCCAATAGAGCTGACATCGCATCTGATGTTGGGATGACCATATACACTGAAAAAAAAATGAAACCTATAGATACCAATTTACAAATGCACGGTACAATTTTCAAATGCAGATAGCATATCATTCGTAAAAATGGCGGAAAGGAAATAAAATGGTAAATATAAAAAGTGATATAGTGTACATAAGACAGTTTTGTGGGAGTTTGCCACAAAGGTAATGCTGTAGCAATAGCAAGCCGTAATATAGTATGTCAAATTTATGGAGATGGTGGAATTGATGGCTCCCAAATTGTTGATGATTCAGACAAAGTGTGGACGTCCTTCATTCGTTGGCGGAGACAATTGGAAGCATTGTTTAAACATAAAATTGGAACGTTGGGTTCTACTTCCCATAATGCTTATCAAGTGAACTACCAAACAACCACTCGTGTTTCCTTGTTTTTCCAATACAAAAATGATCCAGTAAAACAAGTAATATAAAAAAAATAGTTTTTAAGTCAATTCCTACTTGGATCAACAACGAAAAATTTTATTTTAGCTACTTTTTATTAAATAGTCACAATTAATATAAATATGTATATACATGGGACAGAATCGCAACATTAAGTGGTAATTAGTTTTTTTAATTATCATTAAGGTATCGTATTGTCCTTTTAATTTCAGTCCAACTGAATGCTTTAACACGTGAGAAAAAAACCTTTTCAAGTTTTGACACAAGTCACCAAAAGGGTCGCTAAGTCGCCAACGTAGCTGTTTTTGTAATTTAAATAATTAGTTTTAATCAATTAATTTTTATTAATTATAATTAAATTATATATTGTATTGTCATCCAAAATGATCCTGTATATAATATTTAAGCTCAATTCAGCGCTTTAAAATGTTTTTTATTCACGATTGAAAATTCCACCACGATAAATAAATAAATGCACAAATATATAAATAAATATATAGACAGAGAGTGCGAGCTAATAGTAGGAATTGAAAAAGGATTATAACAAAGAGAAGTGGATTATTTGTACTAACGTAAGACGTCGACATGCTTTTGTGTCGGCTTTTTGAATCTCCTGCATCGATAGAAAATATGCATAAATTGATTAATATTATCGTGAGAATCTTACTAAGGAGATGTCTACATTTCAATTATTCATTAATAAAGAAAATTAGCAACTAACAATTCCTTTTTAATTAACACATTTTATTTCACTACCATAATTAGATTTCTCAGAATCAACCTATCCCCACATTAGGGAAGAAAAATATCTAATTTATTATAAAGGAGTCTTATTTCTGAAGAATGAAACTGAAGAGACGATTAAAATAGTATCATGTGTAACTCTCCCCTTGTTGTTGTCGTGCGTTTATTATCCTGGGAACACATTTGAAATAACAAGAGAGAAAAGAAAGCATACAATACAAACAGAAGAATATACACATTTATTACAGATGATGATCCCAGCAATATAACAAGAAGGGGTGCGCTGCTTTTCTTTCGAGACGGGAATCCATTTCAAGCGAAAACCGACTTCTTTCCGAAGAGATACAACCATGTTCTTACTCGGGATTCGAACCCGAACCCACTCGGTTACAAGCCGAGGGTCATAGCCACCATACTGGCGGACGACAATTCTCCTTGGGAAAAAAAAGTAATGGGTCTTTTGTAAACTGTAAGAGAGAAATCTTTGTGCTTCGATTTCGAAGTTCAGTGAAATATTAGGGGCTGCGGTAGCTCAGTGGTCAAGGTATCGGATCATGGCAGGCATGCCATGAGTTCGAGCCCAGTACCACTAAAGATCCGCCGTGTAGGGGAGTGATGCACGTTAAATCTGTCAAGAGCTCAAACGTCCTCCCATTGGTGTGGTGTGGTAGTCCGGACAGGGGAGTGCCAACTCAGGTGTTATCCTCGTCACTTGACCATGGTTCAAAATTACGAGGTCCGTCACCAAAAGCCCTCGAATAGCTGAACAGTGCGACGTAAATATTCACTCACTCACCCAGTGAAATATTTTTAGTCGAATGCCTTATCTACTGTAGCATATTTGGCTGATAACAATTAAATAGTAAAATTAGCGTAGTTGTAGATTCTGTGACCATATATATGAGCCCAATATCTAAGTGCCCATTGCCACGAATTCACAGGTGGCCGTGGTAACCGAGTGGTTAGGGTATCGGATCGTAGCTGGCCTTGTCACGAGTTCGAGCCCAGTACCACTAAAGACCCGTCCTGTAGGGGAGTGATGCGCGTTAAATCTGTCGAGAGCTCAAACGTCCTCCCGTTGGTGTGTGTGTTAGTTAGGAGAGAGAGGGCCAGCTCCGGTGTCGTCCACATCACTTGGTTCAAAATTACGTGGTCCATCGTCAAAAGCCCTCGTGTAGCTGAGCAATGCGTAGTCGAGTCATGGGTTCTAGTCCTGGTTTGAAGACCTAATGTTCACAGGTTAATGCATATTAAATCTGTCGAGGCTGAAAGTCCTCACGTTGTTGTGGTGTGGGAGTTTGAAGAGTAGGGTGCCAGCTCAGGTTTTGCCTTCGTCACTTGACCGAGGCTCAAAATTACGAGCTCTGGTGTTTATAGTGCGACGTTAATAAACACTCACTCATTCTCATCGCTTAAAATTAATTGTTTTAATGCTACTTGATTTAAAAATCATAATTATGGTTACATATATGTTAACATAATTTATTTTCTTTTCACCTCGTCTTGAATTTTTTTTTAAACTTTTATTCCAATAAATTTGTAAGTCCATATACAGCAACGATAACCATGTAACTAAGTTATCTTTCAAATAATTATTTAGCAAAATGCCTTTTAAATAACTTGTATTAAATTCTTTTCAGAGAAAATTAAATACAATCGGTCTTTCATTTTTTACGAACCTCTATTTTGCGAATTTTTCTATCTTGCGAACTTTTTCCTGGAACCAAAATATTTTACGATTTTCTTCATAAAATAACCTCCAGATAGCGAAGTGTATTTTCAATTTAACGAACTTTTTCTCCGCCACCTTTTTAAAAAAATATTTCTCTATCCTTGTGTAAGAGATTGATAAAATCATTTGCAACCATTCGATGTGGATTACAGTGTGAAGAAAATATGTCTAGTGGGTTTTCTGGTGCTTTGCAAAGATACGAAGCGTATCATAAGAGAACCTTTTTTCGAATAATAATAATGAAACAAAATTAATATACTTTACCAGTAATAAGATTTAAGGATGCATGTGCTAATGTATACTTAAAATTACTTTTTACAAAATATATATGTTTAAAATTACTTGTAGGCATATAATTTTAAAAAATATTAAAATTCATTAATCTTAATGTAAAATCCGTTTTTAAAAATTGATTATAGTATTTCTGAACAACGTTTTCTTTTTCTTGCTTTCCTAGCAAAGTTCTTTTGGATCGGTAAGATATGTAAAATAAATAAATATTAACTTTTAAAAAGTATGACAAATTACTTTTTATTATAATGTTATGAATTTAAAATTTATTTTATGGAGCCTTTTTTTTTAAAAAATATATTGAAAGATAAATCTCTATTAAACGATTTTTTCCAAGTAACTAACTTTTTACTCGGGATTTAGCGACTTTATTAAATAGAGGCTTGACAGTAATATATATATATATTATATATAGACAAATTGGGCATTATTTAATGATCCTAATGACATAATTTTATTATCATTAACACTTAAAATTAGGTCTTCAAAAGAATTTTCCTGCAACACTCGCCAAAAATCATTATAGGAATTATATTATTCTATTAATACCCGCGATTTCTTCTTGATAAAATAATTTTAATAATAATTAGCTACTATGATTTTGTTTAATTACTTACAAATTTTAATAATTTATGAAGTTTATATGAAATGCAGGAAAAACAAGAACCCTGATAAAGATTTATTACGTAATGAACTAAAATGCGGAACTCTTTTTGTTAAATCTTAACACGGTGGAGAAATTTTCAAATTGTTAGCAAAGGTAAGTTATATGGGATTTACCTATAAGTAAATTGGATTAAACATATGTATTACTGTTGCTTAAGTAGTTTCTCTCTTCAGTCTGTTTCTTCTACAATAGACATTATATAATATTCCACGAAACCAAATTAAAATTTCTTCTCACCAAGTAATTTAGGCGCTAAATAATACGTGTTCCATATTCAGTTTTTTTTTTTTTTTTAATTTTATTCTATTTAATGTTTATTATATGCATTTAACAGTTACTTTAGGACAGGAGACATTTTTCTTAAGGAAATCATAAAATAATTAATTTATCTAATGAAGAATGTACTTAAAATATTATTAAATTAATTTTTTATATAAAAAAATAGCCCTGAGATAATTTTACAATGCCGTAAAATCCGGCGTATAACTTTGGAGCTGCAATTTTTAACTTTTAGGTATATTCGCCGTACAGCGCACCTTTCTTTTTTTACGAAAAAATCTGAAATATTGGTATGCAATGCTCTTATGTTTTGTAGTCATTTATATACGCACGTACGCGCAGTATTATTCCAGACTTTTAAAAAATGGTGTACTTCTCGAACTATAACTCTTTTTTTAGTTCATAAGGCATGTCATTTCTTTTAAGCAAACAGAATTTTTATGAGGTGTAGAAGTAAATTTTTTTATACTCATCTCTTTTAATATTTTTAAAGCTATCATTTTTATACCCGGCGTCTAGCGCGCACCCTTAAATTTCGATCTTATTTTTTTGTGTTAAAAGTGCACATTATACTTCGGATTTTATGGTAATTTAAAAACAATTCAAAATTGATATTGAATTCTGAAGTATATTACAGTCAAACTTCTCCAGGGAATTAATTTTTAGTAGTAAATGAAAAATGATCCCTTTTGCGACTTAATTCAATTATGCAAAGAATAGATAAAAGTAAATAAAATAAAAAATGCCAACTCTCTCTCTCTCTTACTTATTGGGCACTTAATTTCAATGTGTAGAACAACGTATTATTAGCTACCTATTTCATCAGCCTTTTGTAAAAACAGCAACAAGTGGTTTCCAATAAATAAATTTGTCACAGGAATTATCATTTTCATTGCGTTTCAAGATTCGGATTTCATATAAATATCAAACACAATGTCTCATCTCTTTGAATTATTCATTTATACCTATTTTTATATGAAAGTGTAATGAATACAGAAAATTTATTTAGCTAGTAGGAATTTTCATTGGTTCAATATCCACTTATACAGGCTAATTGAGTAATATTGATAATTAATAGAATTAGAGAAAGTAATATTTAATTGCATTTAACTGTTTATGGAAACTTTTTTTTTTAAATATTTTACTTAAATAACAATTTTACATTCACAAAATGGGTGTTAGCAAGGAAGTGTGCATACTCCGAAAAGTCCTGACACCTTTTTAAATTTTCAGAAAGTGCTTTAATTTTACAAAGAAAAATCAACCTTTGTCCATTTTGGGAAAAAGAATTCTTTCTCTTTGATAAATTATTGATAGTATAAATCGGAAACGGAAGCATGTGTATAATATCCTTCAAATTTGAGTAAGGATACTTCTTCGCATGAAAAAAAAATTAGCTTGCAAGGTTTATCATAAACAGATTTAACAGAGGGGGAGTCGTGCCTCCCCTTACTTTTGATAGAACTCCGTCTGTTTATTCAAATTTTCCCTATTTTATGTAACAGAGGGGGGAGTCGTGCTTCCCCTTACTTTTAGTAGTAGATTCTGTCTGTTTATTCAAATTTTCCCTATTTTATGTAGAAAGACTGGACATGGCCCAAATTTTAAAAAGCTTTATAAATCCTGTAAAATGGTACATTTTCATAGGAGTATGTGTTCGTTGTACTTTTTAAAATCAAGAATAGATTATATGAATTTATATGTAATGTCAATAAATACTTATAACTTTATTTGTTTTCTATATGTTTTTCGTACTTTTTTTTTAATTCATACAATATCTTTAACCGCAGACATATTTCCCATTGTTCCTCTTTTTTTTTTACCATTTTTTTTTTTTTACTTATACAAAGATAAAAATGATTTATTGTTTAATACGCAGGGTATTGTAATAAGATATTATTTTAGCATATTAATTTAAAAATCTAGATATTCACAAAATCCACAGCTTTCACTCAGTTAATTTATCTATTTTTTCTTTTGAAAAAAAGTTATTTTTCCGTCTGATATACTGCCACATCTTGATTATAGACTCAAGATACATTCAAATAGTGTTCATGAAACATATTTTGTCGAAGTATTAAAGTGTATTTATAAACAAAAAACGTCCGAGTTACTTGGCAGTAATGCATGAAATTGCTTAAAATTTGTAATTTCAAATTTTGCAATTTACCATTCAGAACCTGGGTTATCTTCAGAAAACTGCAAAAGCTTTAAAAAAATCTACTCAACAATCCGTATAAATGGCCTTGATTCTTGAAAATTTATGAATGTAAAGAAAAAAAATCAATTGAATTACTGTTTTTTGGCGACCTTGTGATTTCTGGAAAAAAAATGATATATTTACTATTTTACACTTGATTAAACAACCTTGCCATTCATTTTAGTAATCTTTACGAATGTTTTTCTAAATTTTCAGTACATAGGATGTTATTCTGGATAAATTAAAAAGTAACAATCGTGCTGTGTGCTAAAAGTAAAAAATTGTTACCCAATCAAGAAAATTCTTTGTTGTCGTTTTAATGTGCTACAAAAAATATTTATTGAAACATAAAAAATTTAAATTTAAAATAATTAAAATCAGTTATCAGTTTTCCAAACTGAAGGGCTTTTATTCATTCAAATTTATTTCGCTTATTGCTGTAATTATTTTCTTTCTTTGTTGGCAATATAATCGACCACATTATATACCAACCATGATAAAGACATAATTTGGATTTCTTTTTAAAATATTACAGAAAAAAACTAACAAAATATAATTATTAACAAATAAATAAAGGCTTAAAATTGTTAGCATTAATAATGAATTTTTGTGGAAATGAATTTCGATATATTTCTGATTGCAAAAATCATAAGCAGAAGACACAAAAGTTAATGCATAAATTAAGTTCAATATTACCCCTTCTAAGATTTTAAAATGTATTGGAAATGAGAAAGTTTTATAAATCGCAAGATTATATAATATATTCCACAGCGTAACACTCACCAACACTTAATTTTACCTATTATCAATTTTAATTATTTTCTTAAAAAAAATCGGCTGTTTCTTAAAATTCTTTAAACACACATGAAATACAAATACTCTAAGAGAAAAGCGACTCCCACCCTCATCACGAGGTCTCCCAAACTATTAAACCCAGACTTGAAACTCGGCAGGCATGTTCTGTTTCTTGAGTAGAGACTCGCTAAGAACAAGTTTTGCGAGGGGGTCTGGGTGTTACAGATACAAAAATCTTGGGGCCGCTGTAGCCTAGTGGTCAAGGTATTGGATCATGGCTGACATGTCATGAGTTTGAGCTCAGTACCACTTAAGATCCGCCGTGTAGGGGAGCAATGCACGTTAAATATGTCGAGAGCTGAAACGTCCTCCCGTTGGTGTGATGTGGTAGTTAGTAGAGTGGGTACCAGCTCAGGTTTCGTCTTCGTCACTTGACCATGGTTCTAAATTACGAGGTCCGTCGCCAAACGCCCTCGTGTAGCTGAACAGTGTGACGTTAATATTCACTCACTCACAAAAATCTTGGTTTTGAACTATATTATACCAACAGACTTGAAATTTATGGCAAGTATGTTTCTTTTGTTCAGTGGAGATCCATGAAGAACAAGTTTTGCAGAAACCGGTACCCAACAAGGGTGTCATAGACAAAAAAAATAATCCCGTTTTTGAACTATTAAACCAACAGACCTAAAATTTAGCAAGCATGTTTCTTTTGTTGAGTAGAAATCCGCTAAAAAATAGCTCTTGCAGAGATCAACTCCGAGGAGGAATGGGGGGCAAAAATGCCTTTTTAAATCAATAGGAAAGGGTCATAAGAATGTTATTCAATACAATCGAAATCTTAACTCTGGGAGTTAGAAATCAATAACTTAAAAGCAATCTATCATCTTACAATATCATAATATACCCAGTGAATAGGTCGAGTAATGGCTTGTAACTCTATGCGTACAATGTCTACACAGGCAGAACTTTTACAGCTGCTAAGATTGGAGAGCGTATATTTTTAAACGTTCGGTTTAAGATGTACAAACGTGAATTTGTAATTCATGTAGTTATTTGATTGTTCCAGTTCGCGTTGTAGGTTTTGAATTAATCAGTCAAAACACACTCATCTTAAAAAGCATAAAGTTCAAATCCTTTCAAACTAGAAATATATATAATTACAAAGTGCGATAAAAATACAGTAATAACAAAGACTGACTATTAAAGCATTTAATTAACTCAGAAATAGCATTAGTATATTGTCTGAAGGTATAAATTGGCTATTTGCGTCGGACTTCATAATTTGGATTTTTCATTAAATGACAGACTGTACTTTATGCATTGTATTTTTGGTACAATTCAGTTTTTCCGGGCAGACGATAAAGTCGCCAAAAATCATACAATCGACGCCAAAAGCAAAATATTTCCGCTGGCAACCTTTTACCACCACCTTAAAAAAAAGTCGTGCTCTTTTCTGATATTTTTCAAAAAAAAATTAAAAAAAAAATAATTTAAAATAATAACATAAAAAAAAAAAACCAAAGAGAACTAATTGAAAAAATGTGCAATTTTTTTAAAGACATGTTTATCTTTAAGAGCATAGGAGTTATTTTTACAAAAGTGAATGCAAACTTTGGAAATTGTTTATTAAATAAATTTCAAGTGACATTTTTTTAAGTTTCTTAAAAATGTTATTTTGATAACAATTTTATATGTAATATTCTGATTCAGGTGACACTAAATATCAAAAGAAAAAGAAAATTATTCCCCTTTACACTCACTTTCAAAAAATATGGCTCCGAACTTAGTCATCTTAAATACGTTGTATTGAATTGCGTTTAAGGGTTTTAATAGCTGAGCGAGAACATTCTGTATATTCCGCATTTGTATGCAATCTAAAATTTGGGATCTATATATTCTTAGATTTAGAATTTAACTTAGAATCTCATGATGTTTAAATTTTTCTTCATCGACAAGCCTTCTTATTTATCATAGCACTCGAACGAATTTTGTATTCATTCATGCTTAGTTTTCTTCTCTAAGAAGTATTCTTTTTTTTTTTTTTAAATTGTAAAAACTGCTTTATTATATAATTAGCACTTAAATTCCAGCTTTGCTGGGTATTTTATGATGCTGTATGTCCAAAATATTTTTCTTAAAATTTGGGTCAATCGCATTAAATCAAAATAAATTGTCCACAAATGGAAAATTATTTTCTAATTCGTGTTAAATCAAAATAGTGTGTGTGTGTGTGTGTGTAATATGTTACTTGAAATAAGAATAATTATTTAAAAGAGCAAATTATAGAATTCTCAAAAATTACAAAATGAAATGGCACATTGCAAGCATTGAACATCCAAAAGTTTTATTTGAAATTACTTATAATAAGGTTATTACATAATTTTTACTATAGTAATAAAATATTTCAATTGATAACTATATTTAAAAAACAGAGCCTACTGGAATAAATTCTTTTTAGCAATATATAGAAATTTCCAGAAAAAACTTCCGTCCAGAAGTTCATGACTTTAGCGTCATACATGTCCACTTTATATACATAACTGAAATCTGATGTGAGAAAATATCACATCAGAGCACAGAGCAGAGGATCCAGTCATAAAAAAGCAGTTCACTTTACCTTAAGGTATTATGTTCAAGTACCAGTTCCGTACCATGTAATAAGATGTTACTAGTAATCAGCAGTCTCTACCTTCTTCTGAGATGTTATTACCATGCAGCAGTGGGGTTTTTCACTCGAGATGTTAAAATCATGTAAAAATCCAAACATTTTTCGTAGACATTAACCATAGACAACATTCAGTGCTTTCTTAAAGAAGTTAAAATACAATTTTTCATGTGTTTCTTTGAGATGTGAATGTGAGGAAATATAGAAGGCCATGCCTTTGCTTGACATATTTGCAGAAAGTAGTCCAGTCCTTCAATTGACATGTTTATGTTGATAAAAATTCCAAGCTTTCGCTAGAACTATTGATTAAATAGTCTAGGCCTTCGCTTGACTTATTAATGTCAGGTAAAAGTCCAGGCTTTTGCTGTTACGTAATAGTTCAGGCCATCACTAGTAATATTATTATGGTTAAGTAATCCAGGCCTTTGTGCTTGACATAATAGTCCAGGTCTTCGCTAGGACTGTTGATGGATAAAAGTTCAGGCCTTCGCTCGACATTTTAATGTCATTGATAATCCAGGCCTTCGCTTGAGATTTTTTGCAGTCGTATCGTCTTAGAAACACATTTGAAGATCTTTACACACGACATATAAGCCTTTACAGGCACTTCTCTGTTGTTCCAGCGAGCAATTATGAGAAGAAATCTTTTTAATTTTGGTTAATTCAGTATTTTTTTTTTTCATATTCTAAAATTTTATTGTATGTTTTATATTTTGTGAGGAATATTTGTTCTATTATCTGTGCCATAAGTGGCTCGCATATTTATGTAAATCTTTTGTATGCAAAGCCCTTGCAGTTATCGGCTCGAAGTTTATTGAAAAAGGATTTCACCTTTCTAAAAACATTTTTTTAAGGGAAGAATCGACAGAATTTTCAAAAAAAAAACACATCTTCATCTGTACGATTGTCCGGAGAAGCATTTAAAGGAATTGGAATAGAATGATAATCTTCATTGTAAGATCCCGTCTCATAAAATGGGTTATTAGGCAAGATTTCCAAATTTGAATTAAAAATATCGATTAATTCTTTCTCTTCCTCTTCAAATTCGACATGAAACACGTATTTTGAGTATTTAGCCAAAGTAGTTTCTGTGGAGTGAGCACAAATCTGTTTCGTTAGACCAGAAATGCTGCTTCGTTGAGTGAAGGGAATTTGATCTTTGGTTGTATTAGTTTTATTATCTTCGTAATTGTGTGTGTGGATCGATTTGTTATCTCAACAATGTCTGCACTCCTTTCAATTTTTTATTCTGATTTTGTATTCGCAAGAGATTCATTTCTTGATCAGTGTTTTGGACTTGTCTTTTCAATTTACGAGATTTCAGTTTAAGAAGTTCGATGAAAATAAAGTAAGGGATCAAATGAAGGCAATATTGTAAATTGAAGTACCCAAATTTCTCAAAAAGAGGACCACATGGAGTGCAGTAAGAAAAACGTTGACATAAGAATCACGTCCGCCATTTTTATGACTTACTTTCGTAACTAAATAGATTTTTTTGCAATCACAAATTTTAACTTCACTTGTTGATAGCAAAACAATAAATACGCCCGAAATAGTTTTTTTTTAAAATCATTATTGAGAGCAATAACACATTCATTAGCCATAATTGAGGGTTACCAGGGCCCTGAGAGTTTGGACTTCTGCTCATTTTACTCCATGATTCACTTGCCAATAAAGCCAGAACACTTGAGCCTCTAATTTCATCTACTACAGTCTTTGATGCCAACGTAGTAGCAAAACAAAAGCTCTGCTCAAACCCAAGAAAAAAAAGTATCGCTGCCAGAATTAAATTATAGCCGAGAAACTACGTCAACAAGAACTAGACTAAGGACAAAGCATTTTAAGGGCATGAAGATTCTGCCCGATGGTTCCAGATCATATAGTGGAATGCAGGCACTACCCAGACACACAACTGGATCTCGAACACTTTTTTAGCTGTCCTTCCATTGGAGGTGCCCTTTTCAAAACAGACAATGACTGCAGCATGGACATTCTTTACTCAGATCGTACCATGGATGCTGCCACGGCAGTGATTCACGCCTTTAGCAATATCTGACTGTATCTTTAATTTGTTTTATTATTACAACCTCTGCACTTTGTCATACACGACAACAACACACATTCATTATTTCGCACAACGGCGTTTTAAAATTTTATTTCTTTGGTATTTGTTCAATGCATCATAACAATTAATTCTAGCTAAATTGCTTGGAATATATATTGCACACACAAAGTATATATCATGGGTAGCAAAAGGGCTTTTAATGTATCGTTTTTCTTACCATTTTTTATTTTCAGTTATATGAGAAATGTAAGCAGATTTTGAATAAAAATGTCAAACAGGACACCATTTCTCCTATAAATAACCAATGATCGTGAAAAAATTAATTGGCTAAAAGTAACATACTAATACTTACTATAATTATGTATAAGTATTGTATGGGCAGAGCTGTATTCACACACAGAGGGTTCGCTATATTTTACAAAATTAAAAATTGCCTGTAACAAAGATGGAAAATATTTGCGAAATAATCATGTAATTTTTTTCTTAATGAATAACATTTGCAGAAAAAGTATCATTAATACTAGTTAAATATGAATATAATTTTCGGACGTTTTCCTCAAATTTAGACATTGTTATTGCCTTTTAATTTATATTTCGTATAGAAATAAGAACTACACGCATGTCTTAATTTTCTATTGAGTTATGAAGTGACTTAGTCTTAGAAACAGTTTTTTTTTTTTCTGAAAGATGGTTTGATCTATCTAAATGATTTAACCATATCAAAACAAGTTTTACTATTATTACTTCATGTGAAAATGTATTATGAATGATTCGTATTTTAATATTAATTAAAATTTGGGAACATCCCCAAAAGGCACTTCTTAATTTTGAACACATTAAAATCAAAATACAGACAAAACAGAAAATTCCTTGTTGCTGTTACTAGATTCGCGGAATTCTTAAAAGTATAAATAGTATTACATTTTTCGTCTCCATGTCACAGTTATAAAACCCGTCTGCTTCGATGGGTATTTCATGATTTGTATGTATACATACAGTTTACTTATATATATATATATATAGAATTAAGCTGTTCGATTCTATTGAAAAACATTCCTACAACACTCACCTCTTGATTAAAAAAGGACAGAACTTGAAAATTGAAGCAGAATTGTTTTTTACTTTTCCGTAACTCTCGCCCCCAAAGTGGATTTCTGATAAACCAATTTTAGTGGATTCTACACAACACACACACACACACACAACAACCACACACACACACACACACACACACACACACACACACACACACACACACACACACACACACACACACACACACACACACACACACACACACACACACACACACACACACACACACACACACCACACACACCACACACACACACACAACACACACACACACACACACAACAACACAACAAACCAAATTTCAAGTCTAATAGTTCCAAAACTGAATTTTTTTTTATCAATATGCCCCTTAACCACCCTTGAGAATCAGTTTCTGTAAGACCTGTTCTTAGTAGCTCTCTTTAAAAAAAAAAACATGCATACCAAAATTTCATTGCCGTGGATATAGTATTTCGAAAACTGGATTTTTTATCTATAAGTCCCGGTAATTCCTGCTCCCTTATAGATGTGGATTTTTGTAAAATTCGTTGTTAGAGTATTTTTATTCAACAAAGAGAACATACTTACCAAATTTAAGCCTGTAGGTCTTATAATTCAAAAATGGGAATATTTATCAATAATATCCCTTAGGATCTCTCAACGCCTCTTGGGGGGTCGATTTATACAAACCTTTTTGTACCGGAAGAAAGCAACATACCTACCAAATTTCAAGTATATAATAATAGTTCTAGAGATATCGTGAATTGTGAATGCTCGAGTGAATCGCTTTGTGCTTTATGTATATGTCGCAGGGAAATGTCGAAATTAGGAATTTCATTAAATCCTTAAGGGATATGATCAATTGACGGGAGATATTAAAATGTCTTTTTTCAATGTCATTTTCCTGAGGAAAGTGATTTTATCAAATCCCTAAGCTATTTCAGTGAAATGATGAACTAGCCAGGATTTGCATTGGCAAAATGCTGTCCTGGGGTGAGAGACACCTGGGGGGGGGATCGAGTCCTTGTACTTCCTAGCCATACAGATAGTACTATCGATCCCTTAAATATCAACCCCATATCTTTAAAAAAATAGCACCATAGGATTAACATAGGAATTGTTATTTTAATGTGTAAATAACCGAGAGGAAAGATGTTACACATAAAAAAAATACCAGCCTAATTTTCTAATTATTTGTTAATTAGTTTCGAATAAATAATTTGTATTTCATTAGCTATTGTGTTGTATTACTTCTACGTTAAAGAACGCAGCATATTTGTTAAATAAACACACTTTTAAATTCTTGACAGTATTATTCCATCATTTCACTGAAACAGATCAGGGATTTGATCAAATCTATTGCTTTTATCAGGAAAATTACCTTGAAGAGACATTATTTTAACATCTCCCGTCAACTGATCATCATTTTAGGGATTTGATGAAATTCCTAATTTCATCATTTTCTTGCGACTTATATAGATTTTCAATTGTCTTCAAAATTCCTATCCACTAAAAAGTTGTTTAGTATTGCGAAATTTTGTACATTATTCACCAATGCATTTATTATTTCTTTAATTTTTATAATATGTGCATTCAGTCCTTGAAGGCATCTGTTTACTTCATTTAAAATGACAAAGCATGTCAGGTAATCGGATAAACATTACACATCCATATTTCAAAATATAATTTTGAAGTATAAACATAAGACTTCGCGCGCGCGTTAGCTTAAAAATAATTTGACTTTTTCCCTTAACCTTTAAAGTGGGTTCAAGATTTTTCCTTTCAATGTCCGTCTGACTTTCGGTTGTAAATTGTGTTCGAGGGTAAATTTTAGGGATTTTTTTGGGGGAAAAACTCTACCATTAAAAAACCAAAATTTCAAATTTAATTCACTTGATTTTATAATATATCTATACATAAAGGAGGAAGGCGACTCTCTCATATCTCTGGAACTATTAGACATAGACTTGAAATTTAGTAGTTATATTCTCCCTTTATAGGGTAGTGATCTGCTAGGAGAGCAGATTTTGTAAAAATCAACCCCAGGGTCGTTACGAGTGGTTTAGGGTCGTTATAGATAAATGTTTACGTTTTCGAATTATTGAACCTACAGACCTAAAAAGGCGGGATGTTCCTTTTACGGGTAGAGATCCGTAAGAAGGGTTTTTTTCGTAAACCCCCAAATTGGTTGCGAGGGCTAAGGAACATTATAAATAAATATTCCCCTTTTTTAACTATTAGACCCACATACTTGAGATTTAGTAAGAATGTTACTTTTGTTAATAAAAAAATATCTAGAACGGATTTTGAAAAAGAATCCCTTTGGGGAAAGGGGGGAAGAGTTACTGAAGTGTATAGATGAAAAAAATTCAGTTTTCGAACTACTAGTCCTGCAGTATGTAATTTATGTGTCGTCTTTTTTTTTTTTTTTTTTTTTTTTTTTTTTTTTTTATTTTAGCTGAAATCCGCGAAGAATGGATCTTATGGAAATCAACACACAGGCGGGTTACGGGACTTATATTGGTAAAAAAAAAGAAACGAGTCTTATATACAGTAGTCGCATATGATGTGTAACATCTGACATGTTATCGTGGTAAATACGCAGTATTAACTTTTTTCCTGAAAAAAATATGAAAAAAAAATTGTGTGGGTATGATTGGAAATAATTTTCTATTAAATAATTATATCTTTAATGAAAATTGTATTTAATTAACAAAAGGAGTAATGCAATATTTTATCAAAAATAATTATTCTTGTTCAATTTGGGGAAGAGCGAAGACAATACTTATGATAACTAAAATATGATACATATACTTGTGATTTCAAAGTATTTAAAAACCGTTGAAAAACAGCGTTATAACAGTCGAAACATTCTAATTTGTGTCCATTTCAAGCTTGAGTTCATCATTCATAAAAGCTATGAGCACCTCAATTTTTGGCAAACTGAATTTAAAGTTAAAATCACCACTCAAAATCAGGGGAAGCGAGTGATAATTTTTTTAAAAGAGCAGAACCACTGTCGTTAAATGGTAAAAGTACAAAATGCAGGAAATCTTTAATTTTTTCTTTAACCGTTTGATTCGAAGAAATGTATACGACCACCGAAATCACTGTTTGTCCATTTTCAAATAAGCATTCTGCCGCACCTATGTCCCCCAATATCATGACTAACGGATTTAAAGTCAAGCACTCGAGTGCTTGATGGCTACTAGAGTTGGACCCCCATGCGAGGGTAGCGAAAAGACACAGCCACGCACTCTCATTGGTCAAATCAAGTAGCGCGCGCTTACGTCACATCCTGTTACACATATCCGTCCCTTTTCACGAAATCACTCCCAACAAATATCCAGCAACTGAGAGGAAAGATATTACACATCAAAAATTCCGTTTTTGGGCTATTAGACTTAGATTTGCAATTTGGCGAGCATGGGGCAAAAGCCCTCGAGTAGCTGAACAGTGCGACGTTAATATTCAATCAATCAATTTGGCGAGCATGCATATTTTGTTGAGTAGAGATCCATTAAAAATGGGGTTTTGCTGAAATTCACTTTGAGCGGAGAGGGTTACGGGAGCTCCAGTTTTAGAAATTCCAAGTTTTGTCTTTGACAAATCAAGAGGAAAGGGCTTTGATGGTGTTTTTCATTGCAATCGAACGCTTAATGCTTGGACATAAATATCAATACTTATACGTACATAGTATATATTAATACAACTTCATGAAATATCCAGCGAAAGCGGGAGATGTAACGGCTACATATAATTTCTTCAGTGGCATGCAGACTTCTCTTTTATGAGGAAAGGGTTTACATCAGCGTTTCTCAAACTATGGGGCCCTTGGAGGGCGTGACAAATCTACGAGGGGGGTGCGAGCATGTTGAAAACAAAAGATTATTTAAAAAATTATTACTGAATGTAAATAAAATATTTTGACATAATAAAGTACACATTTACTAGGATATATTACATTTATACATGTATCAGTGCTACACAATGTATTTTATAATTAAACAATACTAAGTTAAGAACAAGTTTATTAAATACCAGTGTGACCCCATGGGCTTTTCATATCTATAATTAAAAACAAAAAAATTAATACTTTTCTTGATTATTTGTATGGTTTATAATGAATCCCTTAAGTTCCGATTAAAAGTTACGCGATTCGCATCCCAATGCCAACCGTTTTCCACGTAGGCACGAGTATGCGATGTATTGAAGGGAAGGTATAAAGAAGCAAATAATCTGAAATAAGTAAATCCTTCGCGAACAATGTCAAGGACCTTTTATTGCATTTCCAAGCCTTCAGAATAATTTAATAGATAGCAGTGCACACAAAAGATCGTTCTTCGAAAAGACGTATATATACGTCCCGGGACGATATATATATATATATATATATATATATATATATATATATATATAAAAAACGTTTTTACGTCGTAGATAAACTTTTTCTTAGAACATTTATCTACGTCGGGGGTGCTGAAGAGGTTAGTCGTTTTTGGGGGAAAGCGTCAAATATAGTATTATTCAATTCAATACATTGTTATTGTATGAGGGGTGAAAATAATGATTGAATATTGGGTCGCGAATACTCTAACTTCGAGAAGCACTGGTTTACATTCTAAAAAATATGTATTCGAAAGCACATAGTGGTAAATTCTATCGAAAAAAGTAATTGTGTGTTTTCCCTGTGGGCAGTTAACTCCCCAACCCCCCTTCTTTTGTACTCACAATACCCAAAAAAATTATACTATATTGCTTTTTTGAATACAGTTTCAAAACCCTATATTGTGTTTGAAATCACTTCTCTATTTACAAACTGTGTTTTATTATACTTTAATTTCTATAATGCATTTATTTCTCTTTCATAATACTTAAATAATTAGTTTTTTAAATCTAAGAACAAAACCAAAGAAAAATATAAGTATTTTTCGACATTTTATTATTCTTCTGTAAAAATAAAACTTTTTGTTAAGTGCTTTTTCCTGCACTTTTTATATGAATTTTCTGTTATAATTCTGTAATTTTTATTGCTGCTTTTTAAATGTTTTAAATATTGTTACAGATAGGAACTTATTATTATTTCAAATATTGCTTAGAGATACATGTCAATGGTTCTTAACCTTTTTTACGAAATGTTATTTGTTAAACATAAATCGTAAAGTAAAACGGTATATATACTTAATGGAAACTAAAAGCAGGGACTACTTTTTAATTTTCAGAGTAATGTTCCTCAGAACAACGATTAAGAACCACTCATGTATGTTCTTGGTCATTAATCAAACTTTTCAACACACCGAACTCTTGGAACCATGGTGTTTTTGTGCAACACCCCTCCCCTGAAGAAAAAAAAAATCCCTTTGAAAAAATTTTTCTTAAATTATTTAGAAGTAGATCAACGTGTTATAGGTACTTTTATGATCCAAATGTAACCTACCCATGCATTATATTTAGAAAGGGTTTGTGTACTTTCATTTTTTCTGTATTAACTGTCAAGTCTAGAACTATTGAAATTATTTGCTGGTACATCTCATATTCTGCGTTTTATTTGTTTTTATATTTTGTTTTTGTAGCTACTCACGTTGAGAGAAATATTTTTCACTTAAGGTATCCGACTACCCTAAAATCATGAATTTTCAAAATCGACAATTTTATTATTTTATTTTATAAGTCCATCTTATTAGCTTAATAAAAATACCAAGTTTTTTATTTTCCATTCACTAGAACAAAAACTACAAGTGTTTTAGTAAAAGCAGATGCCATAACTTTACACAAGATGTCAAACTTTATAAAATGCGTTTTACTCGAAATGTTCTTTTCGAAAAACTCAAACGGGGACAGCGATTGCTGAAACAGTTTTGAAAATAATTTGCTGAAATTTTTTGTGTATGTTTTGTATAACAGTAGAAGTATTTTGACCTTCAGATTTATCAATCACTGTTTTACTTCAAAATGTACAGTCCTTTATATGAATATAATCGTTTTTTTTTTTAAGCAATTTCATATAGTCGCTAAGATAAAGTGCTCTAGTTTTTGTAAAAATTAAAATATATCTTATCCTGAACATCATTTCAAACATGAATAACAAAATAACACAACAAAATTGAAAAATTTAGAATTTGTTCATAAATTTTTTGTACAGACCGGGTTAATAATAAAATTTTTTTTTTTTTCTGTTTTCAATTTTACGATTTTTTTCCTTAAAATATACTATATAAATCTAAAAAATCACAAAAATAATCCCCATATCTCCATTTTTTCAAAAGTTGTCGCAGGTAGTCGGATACCTTAAATACATTGTTTTAATGATCTTAAAACATTTATAGCTTGGGGGGAAATTCAGTGAGTTGGTATGAATTTTCATCCTAAAATTTTGGAGCGGGTTTTTTTAAATTTGGAATTTTAACATCGATCAAAATGATATGTTAATAATCTGTTCCCTCTCCTTCATTAAGATGGGTTTTTTCCCCCTCCAAATGGTACGTTTTCCATTAGAAGACTATTTACCGTATTTTCTCGAATCTAAACCGCTTTATTTTCACAGTGTTAATGTTAATGAAAATTGGGTGCGGCTTGGATGCGGGAAATTGAGTTTCCATTGTCTTTCAAAAAGAAAAATGTAACCCTTCTTTCTGGCCACTTGCATCGAATGACTTATGCCATTCCACAGTTTATCTCCATTATTCAGTCTATCCTGAATATCGTTGTCTTTTCGTTTTAGAATTTTTTTTTTGCTTACGCTTTCTTTTAATCACCTAAACAAAGATATCGTTAATAGTTAAAGATGAGCCCCCTGCGAAAATATAAAAAGGGTGGGATTTTTTGGGAAAAAACAAAAAAAGGCAGCGGGCCACGGAAAAAATTGACACGGATGAAACAAATGTGCGTCGATGGCGTAAACAGAATATAGTTTTTGCATGTATATATTCAACAGTCTTTTTAACAATTCTCTTATATTCTTGTATAAAACATTCTTTTAAAAAAAATGTTGCGTAACAAATACAATGGATGGCAGGGGAGATGAACCTGGGGGAAAAATAGCGACGGGCAAAATACCGAATCGCTGGGCAAGGGAAGTAATAATCTTTTTCGAAATATGTACTTTGGTTAGAGTAATTAAAGGTGTGTGTGTTTAAAAGTTTTTAATATTAATAAAATTAATTTATTTCCTCATTATATAAATTTTTTTAAAAATTTCTTAAATATTGGATATTGATGAACCTTTTACACTTTTTTTAACTTTTTTTCAAAAACGGTAGGGGTGGGAGGTCGGCTTAACAGTAAACACTTTGGGTTGTTACGTTGTACAACGATTTAGATTATTTTCAACGGGTTTAAAATAGAATATTCCAATCTAGTAGGGTTTCATATAAAAAAAAGTTTTAGTATCCCTTTTATTATATTCCAATAAAAAAAAAAATTTAAAATTATTACAAAATAAATGATATTATGTACAATAAAATTTCATTTTTTAATGACTGAGATAAACTTTAATCTTGTGGTTAAACTTCACAGAGAACGTGAACCCATTGCATACATATTTCCTTTTTTTAATTTTCTTTTTGGGCTCGAGGAACCCCCGGGATCTTGGGCCCCCAGGTCTTTTGTGGAACACAGTTTGAAGACCACTGCTCCCCAGATGAGTGGTAATGTTTTTAAAAAGGTTTTGGTAAAATATTAAAGTAGAGGAATTCCGCAACATTTTACATTTGTAATGAGAGATAACACTTTTAATTTTTAATGTTTAGTATGTTAGTTTGCAAATAAAAATATTTATAAAATTACACATTTAATTTTAAAAATAAGTTTTAAACATATTTTTTGTAAATAATTGAGACTTATATAATCGTTATTTGTGTGCTTGTTAGAGCTGCTCATTCTATTTTATTTTGGCATCTCGGCATTTTCATATAACTATCTGTTTAATAATCGTCTTTGAAAATTTTGCTTTAATATCAGAAATTTTTTAACAAATTCAAAGGAGCAATTTATATTGTGGATTAAAAATATCCTCTTTCTAAAGAGCTGAAATTTTTTTTCCAGTGGATTGTAATATTTTTACTTCATTAACATTCTCTATTTTCATGTTCTTTAATTTTAACTATAATAAATTTATAAACTCTAGTTTATAATTTTTGCAATGTGTATTATGATAATAAGGCCCAGTGGTCGAGGGGTAGGCATATCGCGCTTCCACAGGTTCGGGTTCTATTCCCTGGCTGGGCAAGGTCGACTCAGCCTTTCGTGCAGTGGTCGATTAATGAGTACCGAGCTTGCTTGGAGACTTAAACTCTGCGGGTCTCACTTCAGACTAAGCACCTGATCGGGACATTTGCTCATCAACTCAGCGCCCAATGGTCACCTATAGTGGATGGGCAAAGTAGGCCTTGACCCTCATGGCTGTTGCGCTACTGAGTTTGAGTATTATGATGAATTTTATTAGTGATCTACAGCTTGTTATACTATAAAAAAATTTTTTTTAGTTCTTTAGTTTTAACATACACAATTATATGCTACGTGAAAATTCTTTCAAATTGCCTATATGGAACATCGTAATCAATAAGGAGGTGAAGTAAATGGTAATAACATGCAACAACAACAAAAAAATTGTGGAAGTTTTTCAAGTTAAATCTTATATGATAACCTTTTTATAAAAATCTTATAGTAAATTAGAAAAAATAAACCCCGTGCTTGTTATTTCCTATTTGTTATTTTATACAATAAAAAAAAAATATGTCCCCTTTAAAGAAAATATTTTAAATTTTTTTAAAAATTTCAATTTTTAAAAAAACTATATAAAAAAATTTAAAAATTTTAGAATTTCTCGCATTATTTAGTAACAGCAAAGCAAAATTATTTTTAAAAATTTTTTTTAATTTCGAGAAGACTTTTAAAAAATTTTTTTTTTTATTTTACTGTAAATATTCAATGAATGGGGGCTCGGGAACGTTTTAAAGGGAGGGGCAACGGGGGCCGGGGGGCCCGCGGTAGCCTAGTGGTAAAGGGGTATCGGATCGGGGGCTGGCTTGTCACGGGGTTAAAGGGGGGTACCCAAAGATCCCCCCCAAGGGGAGGGGGTTCCCGGGAATCTGTCAAGAGCTCAAACGCCCCCCGTTGGTGTGGTGGGAGAGGAGGGGCTGGCCCCGGTTGTCCTCGTCCGAACAAAAAAGTTACCAAGGGTTCTCCCCCAAAAACCCTCGTGTAGCTGGCTGAGCAGTGCGACGTTAATATTCACTCACTCACGCCAATTGGGCTCGGACACAGGGCCTCGTTTCGTTCTTGACTCAACCTTAGTAAGATCGTGATTCGAATAATTTCTATGGTCAAATGTTATTTTCGATTGTATTCTCCGAAAAACCAGGAATTTCGAACGATATGTTAACTGACTACATGTGATGACCACCATCCTTATAAAGGCCTAGGCCTACGACCATACACCATCATTACACATTCAAATCCAAAAAGGGGGCAGTCCAAAAAACGAAGGGGATTGTAAAAAAAAAATTTTTTCGGGTTTTTACATTTTTTGAAAAGAGCTTGCCCTTTTTTGGGTTTAGGTGGGCCTAAAAGGGTTTTTAAGGGCCCGGGGGCCTCAAAAAAGTCTTAAGGTATCCGACTCGTTCGGGAAACCCTGATTTTCCAAAAAAGGGGTAAATGGATAATATTTTATTTTAAGGGGTCCTTAGATTAAAGATGTATATAAATTTTTTAAGAATAGTATTAAATAAAAAATTTTTTTTTAAGTACAATATTTTTTACAAAAAAAGAACATAGAATGACCCTTTTTAAAATATTTTTCCTTTTTGAAAAAAAAAGCTTCTATTGTGTTTAAAATTTTCCTGTATATAACTCAGACCTCTGTACAGAGGTCAACAAATTTTTTTGAAATATATAACTTAAAGGGGTTTATCCTGTTTTACACGACAGAGGGGAGAAATTTTAAAAAAAAATGCCGATTTTATATATATATTAATGTTTAACTTGAAAAGGGGGAATTTTTTCAAAAAACATAGTTAGCCTCTGTAAAAGGTCAGTTTTAACAGGCAAAATATTATATTAGAATTTTTTCAAAAAAAAGGCATTTTAAAAACGACTATTCTAATTTAAATTTTTTTCCTTTTAATTTTATTTTTTTTTTTTTTAAAAAATTTCCTTAAAACTTTTTTATACTTTATTCTAATCTAAATGACACTAAAATATCATTATCCATTTATGGCTTTTTTAAAATTTAAGGTATCCATCGTTCAATCATAAGTCCCTGCATGTATTCAATAACCCGCATTTTAAAAGAACTACTATTACTAGAACTTATAAGTAGGGATACCGAATTCCGGTATTTTGAGCCATTTCTACGATTTTGTAATACCGGTATTTACAAGTTTAAATACCGGTTTTCGGTATTTACTAAATTTTTTTTAAACTATCTCCATATGTTCAGGAATCGTTAACATAACTATAATGCATACTTTATACTACATTGCATAATTATAATGATTTTAAAAATGAAAATGAAAAAGAAAAGAGACGCGGAGAGACCAAATCAAATTTGATTAAGTTTACAGTAAATTTTCTTAAAAATTTTTAAACCACAAACCTATCCACATTCAGAATAATACGGTACAGTTATCGAAGATATACGTTGGACCGCTACATCTTGAAAAAATTAAAAATAGATCGTGCCATGTAAAAGTCTGCCCACCCCTGCTCTAGCGCCTTTATCCTATATAAAAAGCTGCATATTTTATCATACTTCTCATTAATACACATTCATATAGTACATACTTTTTTTACGGTTAAAAATGTGTTTCTCATTTTTCTCCTATACCGCAATGCTAAATGTTCTATTCTTTTACTTCAAATAAAAAATTGGTGATCAATGGAGTATTTTGAAATTTTAAAAAGGCTATATTTTATAAACGAATGTGTATGAATAACAGTTGTGACATAGCCATCCTGCGATAGCTATGTCTTGTTGGATCCGCGTAAGCTAGAGGTGTGGGATTATCTAAAAGATGAGACATTTTGTAATTCTTAACACAACTTTTATTAAGAATAACTTAAATTACTTAATTCTAAAGAACAACTTTCTTTAAGTGAGAATAAGCCACAAATTAATCTGAATATTTAAGTCAGATCGCACTACTAGATCACTTATCTTAATTATATTTAATTATCTGCCTAATCTAACTTCCTATACAAAGTATTACCTTTTATAGAGTAACCCTCCTACCTTGGTTGAAGACTCGCCTATTCTGCTACTAGTAGATAGGTATATTCAAGTACTATTACTCCTTCTTATAATTATTATTCTTAACGACGATGAGCGTATCCTTCTTCCCTGCGAGTAGGTCGTCTAACACTTGTTCCGAACTAGGTTATCTCTAAGATTGCCGTCCTATCTCACTAAACCCTCTATCCTTTTAAAGTATATCTTATTTGCATTTTCGCCCTGTTTCTCTTCTTGGTATTGGGGTTGGAAAAGTTTTGCCATTAATCGTGGCCGTCAAAGAACGTAGGAGTTATGTTAGAAGAAGAACGCGAGAGACGTCCACAGTGATCCAAAATTTCATGAAAATTGAGACATTTTTCTGTCGGAAACTATGCTCCACGTTCATATGCTTGTACTTTTGCGATGGTGACCTTTTTACCAACATAAAAATATTCTAAGACATAAAACGAAAAAAATAAAACAATTAAGGTAAATGCATTTTTTATTTATTTTTTGCACTTTCACAAGGATTAAAATGTGCTTTAGTTTTCTTGGGGAGTTTGAAAATGAAGATCTAGTTACTTTTCTCTTTTGTGTGTGTTTTTAAGAACAGAATGAAGTTTCTCGAATTTTTGGCTTGTCTGTATAAATACAGGAAGTTTACTGCCACTGAGTAGGGGATCTTAAGAGAACCCCATGGGGCTTTTGCCTCAGGGGAATACACGAATTCCCCTGAGGCGCTTGTGTATTCCCCCACACTTGTAGTAGTGTTCACCCCCCCCCGTACACTCACCTCTTTTGTACGCCACTCCTTTGCTCTACATAACTTTCTCATTTCGATGCGTTGGTAAAGTCATAATGATAATTTAAAAAAACCCTAATGCCTCAAAAAAATGCACATGAATTATTTTAGTTTAGAAATTGATTTGAAATAGCTGTATTGGAAATTTTTTGTGAACTTATAAAAAGTAACGCGATTACTTGGTTCAAATTATTGATGTTATTAGTCAGAAGCAATAAAGGACAAAAGTTCTTCTGACTAATACTTTTATTCTATAAGGGGGCTTAAGAAATTGGACACACGATTTTCTTGCTTTACTATTTAAGAATATGTTCTTTAATGGAACAAAAGAACTATGAAATTTTTTAAATAAGTTTTATTTTGCAGCAATTCTTCCCTAAAACGGGAATGAATGATTTTTTCTAAAATAAGATCAGCAAATTATATTCTGAAAACGTATTAAATATATGTAAGAATTCACGCGAGGAAGCTTGATTGATAACTAAATAGAAAATTAAATTGAAATATTAATTTAATTTTTATAATCGATTAATCCTCCAGCATTTTAATTTACTTCTATTCTTCTTAATAGTAATACTAGTCAATAAATTTAAACTAATTTTAGTTACGTTTTACAAGTAATTTATTTGTGATATGTAAGCATACTTTTGTGTGCATTGGATTGATATATATGTAGCCGCACTAATTTGACAGAAATAATACCCAATTTAGAAGTCCAGTAGCTGAGTGGTAATGCATCACGCTTCCACACCTCAGGTCCGAGGTTCAAACCCCGGGCTGGGCAAGGTCGACTCAGCCTTTCATCTCTTCAGTGGGACAATAAATGAGTACCAAGCTTGCTTGGGAACTTATCGCTGGAGATTTCGCGTCAGACTGACCACCTGATCGGAACATTTGCTCATGTACCTTAGGGCCCAAGGTCACGTATACTGATATGGGCTCAGTAGGCCTAGCTCCTCGTGGGCTGTATCGCCACTGAGTTAATACCTAATTTAATTTTTATGATTATTTTAGACAGAAGTTTAAGTAAATTAAAACTGGGTGATTTAAAAAAAATTACTTTATTCACATATAATGTAAGTTGTAGTTACGAGTTAAAAAGGAACAGTTCTCTGTAGAGACTTTAAAGCCTTAACCCAGGGGGGGGGATTAAACCTTATTTCCCGCCTGGGCACATCTGACAAACAGGAAATTGCTGGCGGCTGCAGCTCAAAAAAGTATAACGATATTTATTATTGCAATAAAATAAAGAAATGTTACGAATCATAAACAATATCATACACTAAAAAGGTAACAAAACATTTAATGAGGATAAAAACTGATAAGACAAAGCAGTGTTACTAGTACGAGTGGTAACAGTGTTGCTGGTACAATAATTTTAAGGCTTTTATTTTTAGAAATATGATGAATCTCGCGGCCACACAAAAAAATCGTGGCTGGCCGTGATTGGCATAGATATAGTATACAGGGTGTCCCAAAACGACCACATAAACTCTGCACAGCTAGATTCCTCGTTGGGAGTACATAAAAACAGCCGAAAGAAGCGTTCCTGTACGATCCCTAGTTTACGACAAAATTACGAAAAACAAAGTATGATGTCACTTCCGGTGCAAGAAAAGACTTTATTGTACATATCAACAGCAGTATATGCACACTTTAAATCATATATTCAAAGTGTCCGCCTTGTATGTCGAGGCAGGCTTGAGCACGCCGTGGAATGGCTGTCATCACACTTCGCAGCACCGCGGGGTCCACCAAAGTACAAACAGCATGCAGACGAGCAACTTGAGTCCATTTGTGTTGTCACTCCGTCTCGATACACCAGTTCCTTGAGATGGCCCCATAGGATAAATTCCAATGGTGTAAGATCTAGGAGCGTGGCGGCCATAGAACAAGACCCTGACGTCCGATCCAACAGCCGGGGTATGCGATATCCGGCCCATCATGTACAGGAGCACAGAAATGTGCCGGAGCCCCATCATGCTGGAACCAAAGTCCCTGTATTGCCGCTAATGGTATGTTATCGAGGAACTCGGTTAAGATCTCATTGAGAAACACAAAGTACGATTGTCCCGAGAGCCATTCAGGCAACAGATATAGTCCAAGCAGACGATCCCCTAGTATGCCGGTCCACACGTTAAGAGACCAACGTTCCTGATGTTTCTGCGGCTGGATTGCATGTGGATTGACCTGGAACCACATTTGGCTGTTGTGATGGTTGAATATCCCATCACGAGGGAAACAGGCCTCATCAGTCTACAGGATATGTGCAATGAAACCATTATCTGTGTTCTGTTGCTGCAACAGCCATTCACATAAGGCCACGCGTTTCTGACAGTCATCTGGTTTCAGACCTTGCACGGTTGTGTACCGAAATGGGTATAGCCCCTCACAGATCGTAAAAGCCTGTGCACAGTACTTTTACTCGAAATCATCTCACGGGTTAATGCGTTGTGTGCCTGCCTCGGATGTCTCTTCTACACTGTGCAGTATTGCATCCGTATTCCCTTCCAGACCCTTCTCGTATTTCGCAGTCTGTCGTCCAACCTAAGAATGACGTTGGCATCGGGAGGGCGGCGGGACGGATATCGACGGGCATACTCCCTAGCAGTTCGTAAGGCATTTCCATTACTTCGGCCGTACATCAAGTACATGTCGTAGTAGTCCCGAACGGAATACATGGCCACCATACGAAGACTACTGGTAGCTAACTAAAATTAGTTGATCGCGGGCGCCTATTCCCAGAAGGATGGGGAAAAAAGAGAAACCATGTGAAGGAGGAATGTCAAATCAAGAGAACTCGCCCAAATGGGGAGGGATGAACGTGCCCCAAGCACAACGTTCTATCGAAGGGAACGCCGGCGGGGCGAAGGGGAGAAACGCAGGAAGGAAAACGAAACGGCCGAGGCAGTCAATCAAATCGGTGACAGTTCACCAAATGAACCCAAAAGGAATGATGCAATGTAGCGAAACTGCTTGTATTGTTCAAGAGTGAAATTGTTGCGTTATGGGGGCGAAGCGGGTTTCTCCACTTTGTTGAGGAGTATGCATATTTAATTTTAGGATGAAAATAAGTAAACAATGTTTGTGCTTTGATAATTGGATTGTCATGAGATTCTATAGATTTAAAAACATTTCTAGAAAGTTTAGTGATGTAATTAAAAATCGGCTCCATATGTAGGTCGTTGTGTATAACGTCATTCCGAACGTACCAAGGGGCGTTTGTCATGAAGCGGAGTATTTTGTTTTGAATTACTTGAATTTTTTTCATGTGGGTGGTAGCTGCCGCTCCCCAGACCGGGGCAGCGTACTTGATCACTGGGCGCAAGACTTGTTTGTTAAGAAACTACTGGTAGCTGCAAGATGCAGCCTTTTAAATACCAGTTCAACGGTGAGTTAACGAAATTCCACGGCCCGCGCGCATACACGACGCGATATGCGCGGCGAACGTTTTAAACATTATTGTCTGGAAAGATATGCAAATACTCTTGATGATATGTCAAAGTGTTTTTTTCTTGCAACGGCAGTGACGTCATATTTTGTTTTTTTTGAATTTTTCTCGTAAACTATGGATCGTACAGGAACGCTTCTTTTGGCAGTTTTTATGTACTCCCAACGAGAAATCTAGCTGTGCAGAGTTAATGCGGTCGTTTTGGGACACCCTGTATTGCAGGGGTGTCCAACATGCGGCTCGCCAGTACGTAAGCTGCGCCCCGCTGACTCTTTTTAAAAAATTTTAAATATCAGGTTTTTAAAGTTTTTTCATTTTGAAATTTATTTGAGGGAATATATATATAGCAATGTATTTGCCTGTACTTTGTTTTAAAATAAATCCTTTTTGATAATAGAAATGTCCTTTAGATTAAAATAGACTTATATTTTATCAAATTTCAAACACTTGATTTTTCTAAAATAAATACTTTTTTTAATAAATTTCGAATTGCATTATGAATATCCCGGAATCCCCTTTATATCAGTGCAGTGAAAATCTTGTCAAGATAAGTATGTCTACTTGTATCCCGATGTCGGATGCCCATGCAATTGCAAAGTCAAATCGCCACGTAATACAATTTTTTTTTCCGATTTCAAAACATAATAAGCATTGTATAAGTACCTTTCAAGTTCCTTCGTAAAAAAGAGGAAGAGCGTTATACGGAACGGCGAATATACCTAAAACCTAAAAAATGCAGCTTGAAAGTATAGGACGTGTTATACACCGGATTTTACGGTAAGCTATCCACATAAACTGATTTGACAAAAAATTGTGCAAGGTTTTACTCTTTCCCACGACAAGCTGAAAAAATTCTCGACTCTTCGTGGGTGTTACTGTTCTCTAATTGCACGCTTACCCCACAGATGGAGGAACGAAAATTCCTCTGTCTAGGAAGTTTCGAGTGAACGATCGTAAATTGCCTCAGCAGGGGCAGCTAAAACTTATAGCCGAGGTTGAAATCCCTAGTCCAGTAAAAAATAGTACTTCATGGATTATTTAAGCCCCGTGCCATTCCCAGGAATACAAAAAGTACTGAAATCTGACGATTTCCCGGAATCCTCTTTATATCAGTGCAGTGAAAATCTTGTCAAGATAAGCATGTCTACTTGTATCCCGATGTCGGGTGCCCATGCACTTGCAAAGTCAAATCGCCATGTAATACAATTTTTTTGAGATATAATCGTTACAAATTTTCGTAGCAATGGTCGACTTTTCAATTCAGTCTAAAACAAAATAATTATGTTACATGTTTCTAATATGTAAATAATAATATTTTAGAAAATAATTTCATCCAAATTTTTTCGTAACAAAAAAAGTATTTTTCAAATTCGGTCCAAATGCCGCCCCCCGGACATGCGTCCGGTTTGTCCGACCCTAGAGCCGCCCCTGCTCATATCTGGAGGGAATTAATCCTTCTTTCATAACCCAATCTAAAACGGCCTTGTTTCCTTGTTCTCCAAGCAAAACAAAAAATCCTGTGGTTGCCTCACTTTCAAGAAATTTTCTTTCGCAAGTCATTCTAACAATCGGTGCAAAATCAAGCCAAAAATTAGAACACGTGGGGAAGAAAGTAAGCGCAGGGGTGAACTAGATGTGTTGCAGCAAGCAGGGTCAAAGGCGAAAATGGACGATGTCAGTGGATGGCAGTCTATTTTTGGGCATCTGGACTGATACACAGTCCTCAATCCCATATCTTAAGTCTTTGATGTGGGGCTTGACTTTCGTGGAAATACAGTCTGCGAAGTAGCATGCAGGCTATTGGCTGCGGCGATGGAATCCGGGAGGGAGGGGCTTAAGGTGATCTTCAAGTCGTGGAAGGTTCATACATATTTAGGGACAGGTACTCCGTAACTTACATGCCACTTGCCACAGGTTCATACATGGCTGAGAGCTATGTGGGTGCTCTCTCATTGGTTGGAGGTGGAAGTGAGTATAGCCTCTGGCTGGCTGCCCATGGGGATAAGTAAAATTTTAAAAAGTAGAAAGTGGAATACGCTTGAACCAGTGTAATTTTAATAAAATTAAATTACTGTAAAGCCGTGATTACTTCGGAACAATGCGGGTTTCTGTGAGAGTTAACACTGCACCATTAATACGCGTAACTAATATAATTAATGAAGGTTTCGCTAACAGATTTTACACTGTCGGTGTCTTTTTAGATGTTAAAAGGGCATTCGACAAGATGTGGCATGATGGCCTCACCTACAAAATGATTAAACTCAAATTCCTTGCATATTTAATAGAAATGATTTACAATTATTTACACAACATAACCTTCAGGGTTCGTGTAAATAACATATTCTCCGAAACGGGCTTTTGTCAAAGTGGAACGCCGCAGGGTTCGGTCCTCAGCCCGTACTTGTACAACATTTACACTCAGGATTTTCCTAATCACCCCACCGTCAGTACTTGTTTATTCGCAGACGACTCAGCAGCATGGACTCAGGGCGTCCATCTCAATTACACTATTAAAGCCATGCAAAATTCCTCGACATACTTGAAGACTGGTTTACACAATGGAGAATAGCAATTAATGTTGAAAAAACACAAGCCATTTGTCTGAAAGATAATCAATGCGTTTCTTGTACGTTAATCGATTATCGAGGTGTAAGCCCAGGTAACGAACCACCGAGACCCACTGAATGTTGTTGTCAAAAAGTGTGAGCTCACATTGGGGGTCAATGACGCTCCATTTTCTGAAAACAATGGCTTGTGTTTTTTCGACATTAATTGCTATTCTCCATTGTGTAAATCAGTCTTCAAGTTTGACGAGGAAATTTTTCATAGTTTTAATGGTGTAATTGAGATGGACGCCCTGAGTCAATGCTGCTGAGTCGTCTGCAAATAAACAAGTACTGACGGTGGGGTGATCAGGAAAATCGTATGTGTAAATGTTGTATAAGAGTAGGGGCTGAGGACCGACCCCTGCGGCGTTCCACTTTGACAAAAGCCCGTTTCGGAGAATGTGTTATTTACACGAACCCGGAAGGTTCTGTTGTGTAAATAATTGTAAATCATTTTAATTAAATATGCAGGGAATTTGTGTGTGAGTTTGATCATTTTGTATGCGAGCCCCAATATGCCACATTTTGTCGAAACCCCTTTTTAACCCAAAAAGACACCGACAGTGTAAAATTTGTTAGCAAAAACCTTCATTAATTATATTTAGTTACACGTATTAATTGGTGCAGCGTGGACTCCTCCCGAACCCGCATTTTTCCCGGGGAATGCAATCTAGGGCTTTGCAGTGAGTTTTTGATTCTATTTAAAATTATTTTTTTCTAAAAAATCTTGGGTGAAATTTAAAAGCCCAATTGGTCTGAAGCCTTGTGTGAACTTGTGGGTTTGGGCAGCATGATACATTTGTTTTTCCCCCAAATGTGGGGGAAAGGGAAAAATTAATGAGGCATTTATTGTAAATTTTAGTAAGATGTGTGATAGTATTAATAGGAAGGTATTTTAATGCAATTTTTTTAAATTTTGGGTCGGGGCCAGCTGACCCCTTTTTAACTTTTTTATAATCCCCCGAATTTCCAAGGGCGATGGGGGGGAGGAATTTGAGTGTTAAAATTTTGTCGAAGTAAGTGACTCACAAAACCCTTTTGTTTTAAATTTTATCGTCACTGTAGGGTTACATTTTCCCCCGAAAAGTGACTTCCAGTGGTCCTTAAAAGCCCCCCGCTTTTTTGAAATCAGAATAAGCCATACCACTCGAACCATAAAGGGGGGTATGACTGAAAGCCTTTTTTTGTATTTTTTATGAAATTAAAAAGAGAATTGCTTCAAAATATTTTTAAAAAGTCTTTTGAAGATTTTTTTCCCGGTCCTGTTTTTGTGTTCATTGATTTCTATCCTTTAAATTTTCCTAATGAGAGCCCAAAACTTTTCCCCTTTTTAAGGGGGTATCTCGTGTTTTCCCAAAAATTTGCGGGAAAACTATTTTTTGTTTTAATGGCTCTTTTGTTCCTAGGAAGGGGAGGGGGGTGTAGTTTTTTAAATTTTTTAGTGGAAAGGGGGAAATATTAATAGATCATTTAAAACTTCCAGTCTTTACTATACGTTTTAAGCTCCTTTTTAGGTAATGGACGATGCAGTGGATGGATGGCAGTTAGCAGTGGATGGCAGTCTATTTTTGGGCATCTGGACTGATACACAGTCCTCAATCCCATATCTTTAAGAGTCTTTGAAGTGGGGCTTGACTTTCGTGGAATTACACCCCGGTTTTAAGCTTGACCGGTTTTGGGGTTGCCATATTGTAAAATTTATCGCCAAGCAGCGTGCTTAACTAAGATCAACCCAATCCAATCGTACGTGGTGTTGAAACATCACAGATTAAACTGGATTTAAAATTCCCTCGTTGGTTGCAAGATTTTATGAAGCGGTCTCTTGCATAGTTTCAAAATCGTGGTAACTTAGCAATAATCAACCATTTTATAAATATTTTTGCAATAAATCTTTATCCAAAAGAGCTGCGAAGATCCTCATGGGGTTTAACCGTTTGTTAAATTCTTACTTTCCAGGAAAAGAAAGTAAGTTTCATGTGTTTTGCTTTAATTTTTTTAGATAGGCTTTACTAGTAAGGAATTTTTAAGGATTATATGTATATTTTTATGAAAATTTAATTTTATGATCTTTTATTACTTTCTGAGTTAAAACAGAATTCTTTTTTTTTTTCTATTCGAAATGCTTATTGTTAAAAAATAGGAATAAAACTTAAAGAATACATACACATGTATATTTCTATTAACTTTGATTTTATTCATTGAAATTTCATTTTTGGAATGAAAATTGAATATTATTTTAAAGTTTGAAATACATTCTATTAATGTCTATGGAATGAATAATCATGTCAAACTCACATTCGCGGCGGTACAATTATAAGTTATTTTGACTGTGAATTACTCTGATACTAATTGCTATTATAAGTCATTAAAGTATTAAATGTTTATTAAATACAATTATTAAATTTTAATTAAATACAATATTATTCACTAAATTTTTGTAAATAATCTTAATAATGTTTTTAATGTATTATATAAACATATCTCGCTCAATAACAAAGTAAATTAGCAACTTCAATATTTAAACAACCGAAAAAAAGAAAATTAATCAAAACTTGAAGTTAAATAATTCAGATTGTTTTAAAATAGAAAGCAAATCACATAATTATTTTTTTTTACCGTGTATATTTCCGAAAAAATCTTTGAGAATCTAAAGTCAGCAATGATAATTAGCATTATATATGAGTAAACTTTTAAATAAATTTCTTGAGTATATTTAGCTAAATTGATTTTTAATTACACAATTGCGCTTAGTAAAAAAATTTAAGGATAAATGCTATCGATATTTTTAGATCCTAAATTGGTTCTTTAGAGAGGTCTTTTTTTCATTATAAATAAATTGCTATAACAAAGTACTTTTATATTGTAAACAAATTTATATAATTTTATGTCTAACTAGCTGTACCCTGCCACACGTTGCTGTGGCTCAGTCTGGTTAAAGAGAAAATACACGTTTTCAGTATATTTAAACATTTGTATTGGAAGTATGATTTTTTTATGAAAAAAAATGTATAAATATATTCACACAAAACTTTCCTTAACTGATATCATTTGTAATTTGTAAACCAAATACTTGTAGTTATTACAGCTTACTTTTGTCCTTATGCTATAAACCCCAAATTTTTTTTTACATTTTTTTTTATAAGGGAGACTTCAAGTTGGGAAGAAAAATTTTTAAATGGCTCCCCCGGGTTTTAAAATTGAGGGCAATGGGTTAATTTTTTTACAGAGCTTATGGAAAATTTCTGTTAAATCAGAGGTATTTTTTACAAATGATATTTCCAAATTGTCATTGAAGCATGAATTGTATTTTGATATTATATAGAAAATTTTTTGATTCAGGTATATCTGACGGGCAAAGTTATGGTTTTGGGTGGTTCTCCAAGTAGAGGCATTTTAAATTTTTTTCGAGGTACAAAACATTCCTTTTTTTTCCCCCAAAATTTTTGGAGCATTGCAATAGGATACATTTTTTATTCATTGTGCTGATGAGAACATGCTGGTTCAACCCATAATCTTCCCCCGGGTTGTAATGGAATAAAAGGTGACTGTTATTTTTAATTCCCTCACCACAAAGTCATGTTTGAGACTGAGGGCTTTTTCCCGGGTATGACATCTTTCCAGCCATTCGCAACCTAATGTATTCTTTGTTTAGAACAGAGCAGATCTGATGTTGCAAAAAAACCAATACTGTTTTCCCCACAAATGTGCATCCTCAAGTCGGGGTGCATGTTTCTCGCTGCGCCCCCCAGCATTTTTTGAGTCATTCTTTTCTGTTTTTCCCCTTTTCTGATGCCCGCCTTTTCCCCGGTTTGAAGTGCACTACACTTGTTGCACTTTTAATTTTTGCCTTTTTGTGCAAGTATGATGACTTAAGTTTGATTTCCTGCAAGGCATTATTTTTTTGTAGTAAAACCAATTGACCGACCGATAAAAAAAAAAGGGAAAACAAAAAAATATTAAATTTTAAAACACTAAAAAAAAGGAAAAAACAGGGGAAAAAAAAGAAAAAAGGGGAAAAAAAAAAAAGCCAAAGAAATATTTAACTTTACACGTACATCAATTGGGCATAGCTCAACCCAAAAGCAATGGGGGTTTAAGATATTTTCAATCGAATATGCAAAAAAACAAAAACGAATTTCAAGGGGGAAATTTTACGACAAAGTGGATGGGAAAATTTTTTCAATTTACAATTGATCAGCATTAGCAGTTTTAACAAAAAGGGGCCCACAGTGGTTTATATCTAGACACAGACTGCTTCTCACATGGACAATTTGCAAAAACTGGTATATAACATGAAACCCCCAATTTTCCCAAGCTACAATTTTATTTTTAGGTATATTCGTCATATAATGAACCCCCATTTTCATAGAAAACGGGAATGTGCGCACGTGCTCTATATTTGGAAGCCCTTTTATCTGGGTATTATTCAATTTTTTGAAAAAATACTTCTAGTATAGTAAAACCCCTTTTAAGTTCAAAAAGGAATGTTTTCTTTTAAATAAGCAGTATTTCGATCAATGTTGTAGCAATTTCTTTAATGCTCATCTCTTTTTTAATTTTTTTTTTGGCTATCTTTTATAAAGGGCGAGGTTTTAAAAAGTGATGCTATTTTTTCGGTATTTTTTTTTGGGGTTTAAATATTAGGTCACCCCAGCCAATTCCGCCATGCAAATCACATCATTTTCCACCCAAATCTGTTTTTTTTCCAAAAAAAGTTAGAATCTTTGTTTTTTTTAGATTTTAAAAAGGGGGATAGCCATGGCAAATTTTGTTAAGGTGATCTAATACATAAGTACTGTTGTGTGTTTCAGAGCAGCAACACAATTGGTATTTGGAAAAATTTTTTGAATGGTCCCAGGAAAAATTGGGACTTATTTATACTTTTAAAAAATTTTTATTTTAAAAAAAAAAAGATGAGAAAAAAAAACAGCACATTATGGAACATGGATTTTACTTTCAAAAAATTTTTGTTCCACTTTAATGAACTTCAGAAACGAAATTTGAAAGTCACCTATTGTAATCATATAAATTGGTAGCAAAACACTTCAGCTGTTGATCATTGGTTTTGTTATTGCTTTTCATGAAGTTTATTTTCCAGGGTATGGAAACATAGATAAAGACGTAAATATAGCTGTAGTGGTCTGCCATATAGTGGTCAAACCTATTAGTTATTCTAAAAAAATTATAGAAATTATATGTTACGTGGTTCATGAAGTTATGAAGAAGGTTGGCAATTGCTGTTCTAGAGTAAGCACAAGAACAATTTTGTATCTGCACAAAATTGAAAGCTTAACACAAAATATACTACCCATATAAGCACTGTAAAATTATAACTTTATTCTCAAAAAAAGAGCCGTTTTAAGTTTATTTTTAAACTTGGCACCTCTCTCCTATGGAACAATGTTAATAATTTGAGATTCATAATATGGACAAAGAAACCATAATAACTTGGAGTATCCTGTTAAATTACAAATGAAATCTGTTTAGGAAAGTTTTATTTATGTATATTTTACACATATTTTTTTTATATAAAAAAAATCGTACCTCAAGGGCAAGCGGATAATTAGAAATGTTTTTTCTTTTCTTTCTTTTTAACCAGACTGAGCTACAGGAATGCAAGGCTGAGTACAGTTAGCTATAAAAAATTTAAGTGTTAAAAAGCTATAAATAAATTAAAGTTCAACATTTTGATAAAATCAACAAAAACGGTTCCAAACAAAGGTAGGAGAGACCGGTGTACCTAGGGCCACTTATTTTCAATGCACGAAAACAGAGCCACTGGCCTCTTTAAAAAATGTGAAACTTGATAATGCTTTAATCATTACATACTAACTACAGTACGTAAGGAGTTAATGTAAGTACTTAAAATAATAAATTCTGTGAAATAAAAGGTTTTTTAAAAATTCAAAATGGCCCTAGGTACAATGACATGCATTGTACCTAGGGCCTTCAAGCAGGTTTCTAACTCTGTAATCAATAGAAAACAAACATACACACATGAATTTAATAAAACAAGTAATATTAGCTAACTTATTGATTTATCATGCAACTATTTAATTTGCAATACATAAAATTATTAACGGAGTACGTATTTTCATTCAACATTATAATTTAAAAACCAGTTTACAAAAAGTGAGCTGCATACATTGTTGCTCCTGAAGCCTGCTGGGTGGTTTGGGCAATTTGAGCACAATATTTCTGTTGTCACAATGTTTCTTCTTTGTCATAAAGAAACTTATTTGAACGAGCAATATTCTTCAGAAATTTACCACTATAGTGTTCTTTAACATCTATTATTTCAGCCACATAAAAATGTTCAGTTCTTTTGCCTTGTATTTTTGTTAAACAAAAATCTCCCCTTTTTTAATAGTATTTCATACATCAGCTCCTGTACAATTTGCATCATGAGTGGAATGAGAATCTTCAATATCTGATAATTATTTGTTTGAAGTTGCCTTAATTTCAAATTCACAGGTTTTTTTACAAGTTTTCTTTTTCTTTTCTTTGGCATGATATTTTTGATTTCTTCCTTTTCTTGAGAGTCAGTCAAGATTCTATCTCTCCCTGGTTTTCGGCCACCTCTGTTGGATTTACTTCGAGAATTAATAGCTGTTTTATAATTATAAAATTTTTTATTAAATGAATTCTTATGTTTGTGTAAACGAAATGATAATCCTGAATAATAACAATAAACCAGTAGCAAACATATTTTTTAAATCAAGCATATTGAAAGTTTCAGAAAATATACACTCCTCTCATTTAACATCAATTATATAGTAAAAAACTTGACTAAATCAAATGGTTTCAGATAATTACATGGCCACTTTTCTCCTTACTGCTATAAAACTTGAACTTTTGACAAAATAATAACAAAAGAATATTAATTTACCAATGGTGTACCTAAAGGTCATTGGCCCTGGAGGTACAAGACTAGAATATTCATACAAAATGTCTTCTGCAGGAAAAACCCAGATGGAGAGAGTTTATTTAAAAACTAATTTAGTACTTAAAGTTACAAACAAAATTATGTACCTTTAGAATTCAAAAAGAAAAATATTTGTTGACTTATCTTTGTACAACAATAAAGAGGAACTGCAAAAATTTTACTTTTAGACCATGTAAAACTATTTTTTCATTTATAACTTTACCACAGCTTTTTCTTTGAATTTCAAAATGAATGCAAAGTAAGAGATTGGTGTTATCATTCACCCGAGTTATAAAACTTAGAACTAAATATTATTCAAAATAAAATGGGGTGGCCCTAGAGTACACAGGTCTCCCTACTAACCCATTATATCCTTGATTTTGTATGTGTCATACATGGTGGATTAGCAACCGTATTTCATTTCACATATAATATTTACTTAATACAGTTCAGATAATACACCATCACCAAAAACGAACACAAAATATACATCAGAAAATCTGCTTTCCTGTTGTATTTTTGCAGTAACACCAAATAATATTTTGAAATCACACAAAATAGATCCTTTGCAGGAATCTAATGTTATTCCCCTACTTTTGAAATTTCAACAACTGCATGAGTGGAAACTACCCAGTCAAAGGCAAAAAATATTTGTGTACAATCAGGCACATAGAATGGTTTTACGCTTATTGAATGCATATTGCGGCATTTGGTGATGTCTTTTGATTTTGGAGTAAATGGTCAACTAAAAAATACAACATAAGTACAAAAATAAAAATTATATACTAATTTTAAATTTTGGGATCACTGAAGAAAAAATAAAATAATTGAAGGATTTCCAATCGGTATGCTACTTGTTTGTGAAGAAGTTTGAAATCACACACCAAAGCAGTCTAGCATATAAAATTTAAATTTATATATAAAATTTATCCAAAAATATATACAAGCTTAAAAATAATAAATTCAAAAATGAAATACAATACTAACGTTAATCGACATAAAAGGAACACAGGAGCTATCTTTTCCATTATTGAGAAAACATAATTTGAAAAAATGATAACGATCTTAAGACCACATGGCTTCCTCGACACATATTTCGCTATCTGTGTGTCTGTTTGCTTGTTTGCTCCTGGCTATTCCAATTTGATGCGGAATTACCCCTCACACTGGTTTTTCATGGTCAGTATGATGACCTAAGTTTGATTTTCTGCAAAGCAATTTTATGTACTGAAGCTGAATGACTGCACTTGTTTAAAACAAAACATATGAAATTGCAAAACAGCTCTGAGTGTGGCCTTTGTATCCAAATTCCTTTGGGGGGGGGTCCTTTTTCAGATATGAGTACCATGTTAGTGGGACCATAATAACTTTGAGTATTCTGTTAACAAATTACAAATGAAATCTGTTTAAAAATGTTTTGTTTATATATATTTACACATATTTTTTTTATAAAAAAAATCATATCTAAAGTGCAAGCGGGTAAAGATATTAGAAATGTGTTTTTCTTTTCTTCCTTTAAACTGGGCATGAGGCCGGGGATGCATGGCTGAGTTCAGCTAGCTATAACAAACTTAAATGTTAAAAAGCTATAAAAAAAATTAAAGTTCAACATTTTGATAAGATCAACAAAAACTGTTCCAAACAAGGTACTATTGCAACTATGTCAACCCTGATTATGTATGTGTCGCACACGGTGAATTGCCAACCATTTGCTTCCTTCCTTTCTTATAATTTTGCCAATACGGTTTCAATAATATATAAATATCATAGCAAACACAAAATATACATAAAAAATCTTAATTTTTCATTTTGTATTTCAGAGTATTATCAAAATAAAATCTTTGAAATCAAACAAAAGCCGGATAACTACGCAGTCTAATGTTATTACTAACTTTAGAAATTTCAACAACTACTCAGAGGAAAAAATTCACAGTCAAGAGCAAAAAATATTGTACAAAACAGGCATAGAATATGGTTTCCTTAGTGAATGCATGTTGCGGGGTGATGTTTTTTTGATTTTTAGGTAAATGATCATTAAAACAAAAATGAAAAAAAAAAAATTATATATTAATTAGTTTGGATCACTGTAAATATTGAATGACCCATAAAATACTCCTTTTGGAGATTTTGAAATCCCCCAAACATAGAAAGGAATTAAAATTAGTACTTAATACAAAAATTTAAAAAAATAAATACCCCAGTTTAAAAAAATAAATTAAAAAAAATACAATACAAAAAGTTAATTGACATAAAAAAACGAATACTTCAACAATGAAAAGCATAATTTGAAAAAATAATTACAATCCACGACCAACTGTTTCCCCTCAACACGTATTTGACCATTTGTTTAGCTTGTTCCTTTGCTTATTCAAATTTGACGTAATTACCTCTTCTGTTTTTGCGTGGTTTTGGATGACCTACGTTCGATTTTAAAGCAATTTTATGTCCAAACCCGATTGACTCCCTTAAAAGGTTTAAAAAAACAAAACATATAATATTAAAAAACAGCTCTTGGGGGGCCCCTTCACCCAAATTTCCCTTTGGGACCTTTTTTGGGGTAAAATAAGCGGAAAATTTTAATCGGTCCCTATCCGTTTGGGGGGAATCCGCGGCCGTCTTGAGTAAAATAAAACACTATAACTTTGGCAGAAAAAATTTAAATAGAAAATGTATATAAATAGGTCACAAATATAATCTTCATCTTCTCTTAATAAAGAAATATATTTCAAAATTATATAAAGAAACACGTGAAAAACATAACAAAACCGTAAACAACTCCGATAATGCTATCAATTGTTGCCAAAACCACAAAACAAAAATTTTATTGTTAAAAAAACAATTTTAGAAAAATTGATTTATTAGAAAAAAAAATACTAATTACGTATCAAAAAAAAAAATGTATAAATATGAAATCAACAAACATAACTATAGTAAAATATGATTTAAACACGAAAAACTGCTTAAAATTAAATTTTTGGTTCAAAAGAATCGTGACATCATATGACGTCATAACACCCCACCGCGAAAAAACATTTAAAAGTTAAATTTTTTAAAACATTTAAGCCGCATTCACACCAAGGCGTACAAACGTCGAGTGTTAATTCTATCCCAAACAGTCTTCCTCTCGCCCGAGAAATCGATTGGCTAAAAATTTTACCTCCTTTTTAGGGAAAAACGAAATAATAAGTGCATAAGAACCCGTCCGGAATCAAATGCAACGTTATGTCAAAGTTTCAGAGGAAATAGTCAAGTACTTTCAGAGATTAGTGGCTTTGAACAAACGCACTTTACATTTTTATTTATATAGTTAACTATTATCTGTTTATATTTACCATCAATATGTGAATCTCTAATTATTTCATTTCAATGATTTTCGGATAACCATATCTATAATCTTGTTAAACTATGTGATACATCAGTATCGTATTAATCAGTTTGCTTGTTTTCAATTCATTTTATGTTTTAATAAGTTCTATACTCTGTTTCACCTCAAGTTGGCAGCGTTGGGAAAGGTAGGGAATGTAACAATCCACTTGAAAAAGTAGTTCCAACTTGTTTTGGAATTTTTAAATCAACGCAAATGCACAGAAAATTGTTAAAAAGTATAATGTATTATAGAAATTGTAGGTTTAAAGATATATTTTAAGTTAATCACATCTTAAAAGCATTTATTCTTCAATACCTGTGAACGAATACAATAGAAAACAAGTACTTGACTTTTGGCGGACAACAACAATATTTGGCTGAATAAACCGGTTTTCAAGATTACATTCTTCCGAAATATTCGCGCCAAATCAACGCCATTCGTTTTGCGACCTAGCTTCATTCTTACGTAATATTGTTACATCTCGTGCGACTATCTTAATTCTTGTTGTTTTTTGAAATTTTAAACATGTCTATAAGATAGAAATGTCACCAACCTCGCTGTATACACCATCGAATAAATGATGATGCTGAGAATTTTTCGAAGAACATTGGCCGGTCAACCTTGTACAGATTACTAAAGGACATGGGGTTCACATTTGAAAAAAGGTGAAAGACATTCTTGAAAGACATGATACCATTTTATGGCACAGAAATTATTTACGAAAAATTAGGGAGTTAAGAAAAAAAAAATGCGCCAATCTATTATTTGGATGAGATCTGGAAGAATAAAGGACATTCTGAAACTCGAGTGTGGCAAGACACAACCACATCAAAAGCAGTTATGAAGCATCATCTAATTTAACAGTAGGTTTGACTGCGCATAAAGGCAAAGAAAGGAGGCTTATAATGACTCATATTGGAAGCAAAGAAGGATTTGTTCGGGATGCGGCAGATATTTTTATTGGGAAAAAATCTGGCGACTACCATGAAGAAATGAACGGTAACCATTTTGAAAAAAGGTTTGAAACTCTCATGCCAAAATTGAAGCCCCAAAGCATTGTTGTAATGGACAATGCCCCTACCATTCAGTGAAAAAAGAGAAAAATCCAACAAGTTCTTGGGAAAAAAATGCAATTTAAGAGTGGTTGTCAGAAAGAAAGTGACATGGAATCAAGATTTAATTAAAATTGAACTTCTGCAAAAAGTAAATCAAATAAAGAATTTGTATAATGGTTACACACAGAGAGTGTGGAAGAAATAGCTGAAAAATTGGGCCACAAAATTTTAAGTTTACCCCCTTATCACTGTAAGCTCGATCCAATTGAGATTATTTGGAGCCAAGTAAAGATTACATTGAAAATGAAACATTTAAACTCAACGAAATAGATGAACTTGTAACAAAGGGAATAGATAAGGTCTCAACTCAAAAATGGATAAATTGCATCAACCATGTAATTAAAAAAGAGAAAGAGATGTGGACTTGTTGATGAAATTTGGGAAAATCAGAATTTCATTATATCTGTGAACAGTGACTCTTCGGATAGCGATTCAGAAATAATGAGTGCTGATGACTTGTAAAAAAATTATCATCAAAGTCCTCCCGTTAGCGTGGTATGGTAGTTTGGAGAGAAGGGTGCCAAAAATGTCGTCCTCGTCACTTGACCATGGCTAAAAAATTACGATGTTTTCTTTAATGATGCAACATAATGTAGTCATAATCGCTATTAAAACAGTTTTTTAAACTTATTTTGCATACTGTGGAGTGACATGTGGAACAGGGTTCTCGCCCCTAACTCTGGAAACTTTCTTTAAATATAATATTTAATGCACAGACAAATGGTACCACAATGGTAGAAGAAAGCCCCTGCAACTCGGGCCATGCAGATAATATTCTATATACAAAAAGGTTGATTTAATTTTTTTAAATCACCTTATTTGAAAAAAAAACAAATTTCAAAAATTTTTTTAGACAATGGTTTTAAAATATACATATAAAAAACTCCTTATCTTTATATAATCAAGTATCTTAATGTAAATCTTTCCTCGTGCAATGATTTCGTTTGATTCTAAAAGGCCCCACATGGAGTGTTAAATATACATGTATATATAATTTGATTTATGAATACCTGATAAAAAAGCAATTGTCCCTTTAAAAATTTTTGGAACCTTTTACAACAAATACAAATTCTAAATAATCAAAATATAGTTTTTGTAATAAAATTATTATAATAAATCATTTTTCCTTAAAAGTTTATACTTGAGTTGAATATATAAACATTGCATATAATGTTAGTAACACAATTTTTGAAATATGCATCGAGATATTTTTTTCCCGATAAACTATAAAATTTTATAAAGATTATAAGTTTAAAATTGATAAATTTTGAAATTAATCCCCAATTCGTACTTCTGTATATCTTAAGCTAACGTACATAAACGGCATTTACATGTAATGTGAATAATAATTACAAACTGATCTAAAACAGTAATAGAAAAAGATGATTAATTATTTATAAACAAGGTAGAAATTTGTATTTTATAAACAGATGTAATAAAAATGAAATTATGAAACTAAAGAGATATATGAGCCGTTTATTTTGAAAGTGGCATAAGTCATTTAAAAAATCAAAGTAATGATAGCATGTGAATTACAATTTAACCGTATTTTTTCATTTAAAAAATACAATCAACATGTTGAGAACTATTGAGATTTTATTCGAGAAAATTTTTGCTAGTTAATCAATCAATATTTTTAAACATATTGAAACGCAAACCCTTAAATATCTCGATAAAAAAAGGGGCTTATACTATTATTAAAAAAACCCTTATACAATTTTAATGAACAAATTTTTCAAGAGTATTTTTTTTTTCTCGCCAAATATGGAGAATTTTATTTGTTATAGTCACTCTTCTCCTAGAGTAACCCTGTAGCGGCCCCAGCGCTGCCAACTTAAGGTGAAAACGGAGTATAGATAAAATTTTTATACTTCTTTTTCATTAGATAACTTATATTTTTAATTTATAAGAATTAAACAGTTCTTAAAATTTGATACCTTAAAAAATTTTGAACATATACTTTTTGCTTTATTTTAAATATTTTTTTTTTTTGTGAGACATAAATTAATGATAGTAACATTATAGTACTTTAAAACTTATTTTATTCTGTTCTTGTACAGGCAATATTCTCTGGGAAATGTAAACATTTACACAAATAAATAAAATTGAAATGTCTGTTTGTAATTTGAAATCAATAGCTTTTTACTAAATGCATTTCAAAGTATATACGGTACTTATATCAAAAAATCAGTTTTTAAAATTTTTGTCTGTCGGTTTGTCTCTCTGTTTGTTCCCGCTAATGTCTGAAACGGCTGAACCAATTTTGACGGAACTTTCACTGGCAGATAGCTTAAGTTATAAGAAGTAACTTAGGCTACTTTTATTTTAGAAAAAAATTAGGGTTCCGCAAAAAGAAAATTAAAACCAATGAAATAGTGAAAAATAACCGATGAAATTAGGCTTAACCGGGAAATTTTTTCCCTGGTTCCGTGCGTGTGTTTAATTTTTTATTTACTTTGAAATTGATAAATTTAATATTGTATATAGAGAGATTGTTCAATAAATTTAATACAAAAAACCAAAAATTAACAAAAAAAAAGAACAAAAATAAGACGAAAGAAACATCGATTCACAAAGTAGAAGAATGACATTATACTTAAAGCAGGTATTTCTTTACGTGGAATATATAATTAAATTTTCGTAAACTCTGCGAATTGAATAAACACTTTTTTGTTAAATTCCATGTGAACGAAGTCACGGATAACAGCAAATATAAATTAATTCGTTTGATGTTTTTTTTTCTCTCGTTAATCAGTCCTTTGAGATTAGGTCTAGAAACAACTAATTTGCTACTTTTTGTGTTAATTTTAATTTATCATTACTTAGAAGCTCTTTAACTACAAAATTTAAGCTCAAGATTTTTAATAGTTTTTCCATTCAAACATTCAGAAAGATAAAGATATTGTTTACCGATGCAAAACAGTTGAAGCACATCTCGTATAATACAGTTTATTAAAATGTTAATCATTGCTTCCATAATTTAACTCGGTGGCTTGACATCCCATGAGGGACAAGGCATACTGTGCCCCACTCAGTATACGCGATCTTGGGCCCTGAGGTGCATGAGTAGATGTTCCGGTCAGGTGGTCAGTCTGACGTGAAACCCCCAGTGTTAAGTTTCCAAGCAAGCTTGGTACTCATTTTATCGACCCATTGAAGGGATGGATGGCTGAGTCACGCGCGTGCACAAAAATATTATTTTATGAGTACAGACATATGAATAAATAATTTTATAGGACAATACTAATATACCCGAACTAATCCCTGAAATAACATTACTACAAAATTTGAAGTTATCACTTCTATCGTGTGGTCATAAGCACACACACTTTTAATCTTCAAAATAATATTAAAATGAATCTTGAGTAATCCTCGCTTTTATTTTTATCTATGAATATTACCATATTTATTCGAATCTAAGCCACACCCCAAATTATCGACCCGTTTTTGTGAAAAAATAAATAGTGTAAAATGTTTTTTACCGATATCCAACATTTAAGAAATTAAAAAAAAATTAATGAGATCTAATAAGAAGTTAATAATTAATATTTATTTCACAAGTATTATATATATATATATAAACTTTTAAATACATACATGAATTGTAATTGTTCTAACCATAAGATTATCATGTTCAATTTTTCGTCTTAGATTCTAAGCTGCACACGAATTTGTTTTACCATTAACATTGGAAAAAAAGTGTGGTTTACATTTGAATAAGTATGGCAATTTTTCCTTTAAGTGATTTTTCGAAATAAAATGCAAATACAAGCAGTGGTGAGTGAATATTAACGTCGCACTGTTCAGCTACACGAGGGCTTTTGGCAACGGAATTCGTAATTTCGAACCATGGTCAAGTGACGAGGACGACACCTGTGTGAGCTGGCACCTCCCTCTCCTAACTACCACACCATACCAAAGAGAGGACGTTTGAGCTCTGGACAGATTTAACGTGCATCGCTCCCTTACACGGCGGGTCTTTAGTGGTACTAGGCTCGAACTCACATGACATGTTTGCCATGATCCGATACCTTGACCACTGGGCAACCGCAGCCCTATACAAGCAGTGAGAACTAAATTCTTTGGGTATAACTAAACGAATTAAGTGAAAAACATGAGAAAAAGTATTTCGGGATTTGATATTCAGCATTAAGGCATTTTATAACTTAACGCAATTCTGTGTTCCTTTGAGAATAATTCTATATTCATACTTAGAAATATTTAAATATTTTATGCATAATTTATACTTTTTTAAAATTTTTAGGCTGTTATTGCTGTATCCCTCCCCCCTTTAAGAGCTTATTACGTTTCATAATGTGTCGTAAAATTCAGAAAAGAGGTATAAAGTTTTTTGAAAGATAATCTGTTTGAATTATAAAATCACTTCGTAGCTACACAAGTTTAATGAAAAAGAGCGACACTTAACGTTGTATTTCACTCCGGCTATCCAAAAATTCCAATGAAAAGTTTACGGCTCAATTGTAGTACAAGACGACCACTTCGGATTTGGTGATTTTTCTTCGGATTTGGCGATTTTTATCTGTAAATGTCATTGTGAGTTAATGAATTCATTCTAAAACAAATAATTAATTTCGAAAAAAGTACCTTGGCGACCGCTTTTAGTCGCCAAAAAGGACTGCGCCAAGTGCCCCCCTTCCTTATACTACACTTTAATCAAAATTTACAAACGTATTATACTTTCGGGATTCAACTCTAATATAAAAATAAATACAAAATTTCGTTTCTTAATTGAAAGATATTTTCTATTATTGATAAAAGTTTCTCTTTCCTTTGATGTTCTAAATTTTTATTAAAAAAAATAAAGATAATTTAATTCGAATAAAATGTAAGCGCGAAATTTTTTGAATGCTCTATAATAATTCCGTCAATAATCAAGCACTAAATATGAATATAATCAAGAAATTGGTTGTATTATATTTAAAACATCAGAATGTAATTAGAGTTCTTCCTTTTTACAGAAATCGGGACACAAAGCAATTATTTCTTTTAATTTTCTTCTTCCTTTTACTTTTCTTTTCGAAATAATAACTATGAGTTGCAGTTACTATCCATTTACTATTGTGTATCCATTTCAAAATCAGAGAAAAATGAAGACAGTCTCTAAAGGTTTAAGCAAATATTTTACGTTTTTTTTTTAATCAATCATTTTTCTTCTCGGCCATTTTTTTACGTCATCATAATAAATACCTCGAAGTAAATCCTATGTTTAGAAGTAAAACTTCGTTAAAATTTTTTCGAAATGTAATTAAAACAAAAAGGGCTCGAAGTTATCAGAAATACGTACTGTTGAGAAAGGGAGGGTACCGAAGTTATTGCTATTCATTAATTAATCTCTTAACTGTCATGCCCGAGATAATCTCGGGCACAGCACTGGTGTTCGAAAATGTCACGCCCGAGTATTACTCGGGGTAATTTTTTTTGAGTGCATCGTATTGTATTACCCGAATACATATCGGGAGACGTTTATTTCGGCTTCATCTCTTTGTCAAACCCGACTGACTCTCCGGAAAAGTTAATTGTGCGCTCAATTCAACCAAATCATCAAAATAACTTGTGTGTACCCAAATCATCAAAATAACTTGACAGTTAAAGGATTAAGATAAATTCTTCACAACTATATAAGGTGGGCCAAACGTCTTGCTCTCATTGTAAATATTTATTGTGCTCAAGCTATTATAATTAGTCATGTTAGCTTGAATGTATTGTAAGTACTAACATGATTTTTTTTTATACGACCATTTACCTTATGACCAACGTGAGACCCCTTTGAAGCTCAGAGAATGTTTAAGCGGTATTCCAGGTCCCATCAAGTTTTCTCTAACATGTCTTGCACTTGATAAGCATTCAACCTAAATTTTTGAAGGGATAACTTCTTTACGCGTTTTGCTGGAGAGTGAACTTGAATGAAGCGTTTTAAAAAGCCAAACATTGTTACGCTCGTAACAATGGTAACAATACTGCTAAATCAGTTGGGTTTAATGAATCATGTATCGGAGAAATTATAGTGCAGCGAAATGTAGAGCAGAAAATAGACAAATAATTTTAATGGTTACTATTTATATTTCACTAAATCAAAGTGTAGAGAAAAGTATCGAATTCATTCACAAAAATTTAGTTACCTACATGTGTGTGTGAAGCCGGATCAACACTTCTGAACAAATTGACTATCATTTTAAGTGGGGATTTTAATGTAGGTTTTTCAAAAGACAAATCAAAGCCTTAAGTGTATTTTTTAAAATCAAAATTCAATTTAATTATGTCAAATGATCCCAATGAAAGCACGAAAAAGTTCGGAACAACGCTTGGCGGAGTTTTTTTTAGATATTTAAATAACTTTAAATCTAAAGTATTTATATCCTATTTCAGCTACCATAAGCCTATTGTTTCCTTCTTGGAATAAATTAATTCACAAATATGATTGTATATTTCACAAAAAATATTACTTTACGAGGACAGACAGATGAATAAATAATTTTATGATAATATTTATATCTCCTTGTTTTTTATTCATCTAACTAATCCCTGAAACAACATTACAAAATTTGAAGTTATCACTTCTATCGTGTGGTCATAAGCACACACTTTATAAAGAATTCTTACTAAACTATTTCCTATATTTGAAGTTCACGTTGATTTAGTGTTGATTTATAGTAGGACTCCTTTGAAATAAGTGTCGAACTTGTTCAACAGTTACTTCACTCACACTTGGCCTATCATTTTTAGGAAGATCCTTAACGTTTTATGTTTCTTTAATAATTTCATACTATTGCTTTATTGATTTTGCACTAAAAGGTTTGCTACTATAACAATGTCGGAATTTACGCTGAGCATTAATGAACTATTTCGTTTCGTGAAACCAAAGCACAGCATTCGGCTTTTACTTGAATCTCCGCCATTTCAGCACAAACAAGTAATATATATATAAAAAAATTAATCAATTCCTACTTAGATCAACAAAGAAAAATTTCATTTTAGCTACTTTTTATTAAATAGTTACCATTAATATAAATATGTATATACGTGACAGAATCACAACATTAAATGGTAATTAATTTTTATTAATCATAATTAAAGTATCGTATTGTCATCCAAAACAATCGTGTATATAAATTTTCAGTTCAACTGAATGCTTTAAAACGCGAGGAAAAAACCTTGACAAAGTTTTGACACAAGTCGCCAAAAGGGTCGCTAAAAATGATGCCAACGTGGCTGTATTTGTAATTTAAATAATTAGTTTTAATCAATTTTTATTAATTATAATTAAATTTTTGTATTGTCATCGAAAACAATCCTATAAAAAATTTTAGCTAAATTAGCGTTTTAAAAAATGATTTGATTAATGATTAAACCCCCCCAAGATAAATAAATATATATGTTGTAATAGTAGGAATTAAAAAAAAACAAATGTACCCCTGAGTTGCCCTTGAATGAGCATTCACATTTTCTACTGCACACGTGCGCACAAAACTTATTAAAACTGGCCTATCCAATGATACACAAGTTACTAAATAACCGTTTAATATAATAAAGTAATGAATTTTTAATATTAGGGCAAGATATTTGGTTCATACCTTATGATTTTAAAAAATATATTGAGGGACACTCAATAATTAACCTTGTGTGATTACAAAAATTACTTTAATTTATGTTAACTACTTTATCATCGGATTTAAGGACTCTAAAATTAATACCTTCCACGATTTCTTCGGGGCCCGGGGAGGGGGGGCTTCCGAAGGACCCGAATTGGGGGAATTTAAAAATTGGGGAAAAAAATTTTTTTTTAGGAGAGATCCCAGCTCAGGTTGTCCACGTCACTTGACCATGGTTCAAAATTACGTGGTCCTCGCCAAAGCCCCGTTTTGCTGAACAGTGCGACGTTAATATTCAATCAATCAATCAATCCACGATTTCTTCTGATTAATAATTGTTCCTTCTTTTTTCTTTATGCTTTAAGAAAATAACTTGAAATGCTTACTCTGATATTTATAGAGTCCGAAGAATTTTATCATACTACCAAAAATTTCTAAACTTATACATATAAGTAAAAATGAAGCGTCTGTTTGTAATTTGAAATTAACAGCTTTTTACTAAATGCATTTAAAAGTATATACGGTACTTATATGAAAAAATAAATTTTTAAAATTTTTGTCTGTCTGTTTGCCGACTAATCTCTTAAGCGACTGACCAATTTTAACGGAACTTTCACTGGCAAATAGCTAATGTTATAAGAAGTAACTTAAGCTACTTTTATTTTAGAAAAAAAAAATTAGAGTATCACGAAAATAAAATTAAAACTAATGAAATAGTGAACTATATCCGATTCAAAGAGGGATTATTTCAATGGGTTTATTCAACAGGGATTATTTTATTTCGCGAGCCTTTTGTCTCAACGTTATAGAACAGTTATAGATTTCTAGCAGTTATATCAAACTTTTTTTTGTTTGATTAGGTTGCTGCCACTCGCGGCGTTTCCCGTTCATGTCCTTTGATCTTAATGATTTTACAGTCCTCACCCCATCGACAGTGTCAAAGGTCATGCATTTAGTAAAAAAAAAAAAAAAAACAAAAAGAAACATCATTCACAAAGTAGAAGAATGACGTAAACAAGATAGGTTTTTTTTACGTGGAATACATAATTAAGTTTTCAAACACTTTTTTATCAAAACCCCAGGCAAGTCGCGAGAAACCTTTTTTAACATAAAATAAATGATCAAAAAAGTAAATTACGTATTAACACCAGTTTTAAATTTTAAAACCCTATTTAAGCGTTTATTAAAAAAATTTGTAAAATGTATTATTTTAGCGAGAGAAGAAAAGTTTTTTAAAATCGCCCCAAAAGTTGGGGAGAAAAAAAAAAATTTTTATCGTTTTTAACTACAGATTTAAAATTTAGCAGATAGGGTTTTTGTTAGCTGAGATACGCAAGAAGTTTTTTTTTTTTTTTTTTAAATTAGTAAAAAACTCATTTTTTTTTTAGTCCCTTATTTTTTAATTTTTCAGTCGAAAAGGGATACCACTGAAAAAAAAAGTGTAACATGTAAAATATTTATCAACTAGTTTGGATCCCGTTCTTCGCACGGGTAAGAAAAAATTTAAAAAAAAAAACAACTGAAGGATAAAAAAGTTTTAATATTAATTTTTCGGGGGTAAATTAAAAAAAACAAAAACTTTTTCATATCTCACTAAATAAAAACCCTGTTTTTAATTTTTAATCTGTAGATATAACACTGATAAAAAGATTTTAAAAAATTTTTAACGCCCGTAACTTTGTTTTGGGGGGATTTTTCCCTTTTCCCTCTCAGCAAAAAAAATCCCTTGTTACAAATTTTGTTAAAAACTTAAAATATTAAATTTTATTGAATGTGTAATACGTTAATTTAAAACCCATATACAATATTCAATTTAATGAACAATCTCTATACAAATTCAATTTAATGAACAATTCTATACAATATTCAATTTAATGAACAATCTCTATACAATATTCAATTTAATGAACAATCTCTATACAATATTCAATTTAATGAACAATCTCTTATACAATATTCAATTTAATGAACAATCTATACAATATTCAATTTAATTGAACAATCTCTATACAATATTCAATTTAATGAACAATCTCTATACAATATTCAATTTAATGAACAATCTCTATACAATATTCAATTTAATGAACAATCTCTATACAATATTCAATTTAATGAACAATCTCTCTATATACAATATTCAATTTAATGAACAATCTCTATATACAATATTAAATTTACTGAACAATCTCTCTATATACAATATTAAATTTACTGAACAATCTCTATATACAATATTAAATTTACTGAACAATCTCTCTATATACAATATTAAATTTACTGAACAATCTCTCTATATACAATATTAAATTTACTGAACAATCTTTCTATATACAATATTAAATTTATTGAACAATCTCTCTATATACAATATTAAATTTATTGAACTATCTCTCTATATACAATAGTCAGTTCAAAACAGGTCTAAAAAACAGTACAGTGAAACGAATCTGCAAGCAGGGGGAGAGGGACGCATGACCTTTGACACTGTCGATGGGGTGAGACTGGGTAGGATGAAACGTAGCCACAAGCCAGGAGTGAGAAGGATGTATGACCTTTGACACTGTCGATTGAAATAAATGATCCCTATTTGAAACTGATATTGTTCACCATTTCATTGGTTTTAATTTTATTTTCGCAGAACCCTAATTTTTTTTTCTACAATAAAAGTATCCTAAGTTATTTCTTATAACATTAGCTATCTGCCAGTGAAAGTTTGTCAAAATTGGTCCAGCCGTTTCAGAGATAAGCCGGAACAAACATATAGACAAAAATTTTAAAAATTGATTTTTTCATAATAAGTACCTTATATACTTTTAAATACATTTAGTAAAAAGCTGTTAATTTCAAATTACAAGCAGACACTTCGTTTTTATTTATACGTATAGATAATAGACACAATACGGACATATTAATTTGATAAACCACAGAAACTCGTAAATAACAAGCTATTTATAAGATTTCACACACATAGCTATTTATAGATTATAAGAGTTGTCCTTAAAAAGAAATTGTAAAATCTTTTCCCACACACAGCAATTTTCAATTTATATATAATTAATTGGATATTAAAAATTTGCAGTTATATTTATTGTTTTATTTCCCTTTCCCCCTTCATTTTCTGTTAAGGATTACTTAAGTGTGTTTTCAGTTCATACTCAATAAATTTCAAATTTCCTTTTTGCCATTAATTTCGATCTGTTATTCGGCTTGTTGGATATTTAGTTGGATATATGTTCATCTAGATCAGCGACCTTCAAACTGTGTTCCATGGAATTCGTTCTACAACGTAAACCCAGGGGTTCCACGAGTCACAATAAAAAAATCGAAAAGAAATTTATAAATATGTACGCAAAAGAGATTCACATTCTCCATGAAGTTTGTATAATTAGTAAAATCTAAAGCACAATTTCTTGCGAAATTAAATAGTTTTCTAAAAAAAACGCACCTTTTTGCACTTGTGGGAAAAAAAGCACCTATAATGCAAGAGAGGAAACAACTTAACTTATCAACAGATTCGATGTTAAAATCTAAATCTTTGCAAGAACAGCTCCTAAATTTCATGTTGCAAATTCATGCAAAATGCACAGTATTTCTTGCACAGCTATAAATACTTCAATGCCATTCAGAACATAGTATTTAAGGGAAATATATTTCTCAATGCGAGTGGCTACAAAAACAGATTAAACTCGGAATATATAATGCGATTGCATTTAATCTCAAAAGACCTAGACTTCGACAGTTTGTGTGAAAAAAAAAATAAGCACATAATCCCACTTTCTAAATGTAATGCATGGGTAGGTGGCCCTTTTGATCACAATATTTTTAATGAGTACATTAAAAAATTAGATTAGAATTTTTAATAAATGCAATACTTTTTTTAATTGCCTTGTCGTAAAGTACCTATAACCAGTCTTCTAAGTATGTATGTGGAATGGGGTTCAATGAAAACACCTTCTAGTTTTAGGGGTTCCACGAGAATATCTTCAAGTTCTGGGGCAGGGGTTCCCGAAGTGGTCTATACAGATCCCTAGGAGTCTATGACGACTTGAAAGGGGTCCACGACAGTAAGAAAATAATTTGGGGGTCCATGAGGTGTAAATGGGTGTCTACGACAGTTCTCAGATCGTGATTATAATTTTAAAATAAAATTTAATCAAATGGAAACCACAGATTTTACCTATTTAACATTTATTTACTATATTTAATGAGGCCAATTTGCAGATATGTGACAGCATAATTTTTTTTTAAAACAAGGACCATCCTTTCAGCATTTATTGCCAGAATTAAGCTAAAGGAATATAATATTGGACGTAACGAATTTTCCTAGTCCCTTTATTCAGATTTGGAAACTAGATTTGAGAATGCATTTACTTGGTAATTATCACAGAAGGCAGTGAATTCCTATGGTCACATTGAGAGAAAAAAATGTCATATTACAAGAGGAACTGATCGGAATAGGAAGTAACGGAGTAAAGTTAAGAAACAGATGTCAGCAATTTTGGCTTTAAAGAGACATACCTATTTACCTCGAATTATGGAGCATTGGAGAAAACTTTTAATTGCTTTTCCTAGTGAGGAGTTTCAGCGTGGTTGTCAGCTGGACACTACTAACCGAGGAAATTTAGGGTTTAACCTGACGAGATTGATAACAAATGTTGAAAATTTGTTATTGAAGCACCAGATTCATACATACACCCCCTCCACCTATAATTATAAACATTTGTTTTTTAATCAGTTATTTTATGTATCACTTAAATTTTAAATTAATTAGCAAAGGTTTCTTAAAAAAAAAATTTTAAATTCTATACTTTACTACAATTAGAAATTCATATTTAAAATAAGTAGCTCTGTACCAGCTGTCATAAACACATTTAAGTTAATAAATTTGCAAAAATTCAATATTACGTAAGCAAGGGTCTGCCCCAACCAAAAAAAATGGTGTGTGGAACGCCACGCGATAGAAGTGAAACTTCTTTAGCGACGTTCGAACATTGATTATTTCCCTAATATTCCAAATTGACCGAGTACATGTCTCATCGCCTAATTTGCATGAAAGGTATTCGCGTGGCGAAATAAGTCTTTCTGATACCAAATCCAAAGTAGAAAGATGTCTTAGAATTTCTGGGTATACAAAACCATTATATATTTTGATAAATTTGGTATACTTTTCCTATTTAAATTTGTCGGCACTTGTAGCATGCTGTAATGTGTCTTCTAAATTAATTCCCGGTAAAATATGTTATAAAATATTTTTGTGCTCAGCAAAAGGCGTTTTCAAATATCTCTAAGCCATAATCTATCATAAATTGAACGCCCGTAACCGAAAGGATTATTAATGAATCCCTTTTGAAAATCTTTGTGAGCATTTTTATGGGAATCAGATCTTTGTAACGTAAGATAGAATTTATTATTGATTTACATGCATCAGTTCCAACACGCGCTAGACTTGTTGAGGGCTCTGTAGTTAATTGCACATTGTGGTTCACAAAGTCCGTATTAATCTGTGCTGTCATTAGAAGAGTCTCAATAGCATTCCCATCCCTTAAACTGGACATTAAAAGTATTTTGCAGGGGTCCGTGCTCGATATTATCTCATGTACTCGGATGGCGATTTGGCAGTAGTACTTGATGAATTTGCACTATTTTCTGTTTACTTTTTCAACTTGCTAGGTTTTTTTCTCCTTCTTTTACGAAACTCTTTTCCTCTTTATGCATTTGATTTAGGCATTCTGACTAGAACTAATAATAATTAAACGCAAATGAAAATTAAAAAAACAAATTAGTCGCCGAACACATAGCCATGTAGCTAAAAGTCTAAGGAAATATTTCAAAAAGGCACGCTTTTACTGCGCGAGCTATTTTATCTACACCGTAATGCATAGAGGTTCCCGGGTCTGAGGGAAAAGGACCCCCAATCGGAAGGTGGGCAAGTTGAGTAATCGGAGAGATGGACAATCATCCAATTTTTTCATGGATATGACGTAAGTCACGTGGTGTCCCCGCTCTCCTTTTCCACCCACTCGCTATCATGTCACCATAGCGACGACTCGGTGGGATGGAGGAAAAGGCTACTTTCGTTCGGTTTTTCGACTGTTACGCAAAACTGGGCAAATTTCTTATTCACTCCCGAGCGCAAAAAAGTTTCACTACAAAAAAAAAATTTTTTTTAATTCAATCCAAATGCCACCCCTGGCAAGGGTCCGGCCTAGAACCGCCCCTGCTTAGTCATATGACATACTTGCCTACGATTTCCGTATCCAAAAATTCTGTTGACTGCAGCTAGGGTCGAACCCGCAACCTTAGACTTACGAAACGGGCACGATACCTCTAAGCCACCAGAGCCGACACGCGTAAAATGATTATAATCTCGAACAGTAACGTCTTCAGACTTCTCTTATGAGAGAAGGATTATATTCTAAAACATAACGTGTGAACGTTTGTTAAAGTTGCACTATAAGGCAATTCGAGAGCTATTGGCGATATATCTCATAATTTTAATCCTCGGTCAAGTGACGAGGACGAAATCTGAGCTAGCATTTCCCTTTCCTAACTACCACACCATGCCAACGTGAGGACTTTAAGCCTTGACAGATTTAACATACTTCAGCTACTCTACATGGAGGGCCTTCAATGGCTTTTTTAATGGAACGCCTCGAGGTGCAATCTCTAAAAATTAAAAATACTTTGCCATATGGGGGAAGGGGGTATTGAACTCCTAAGCTCACTCTTTTGTTTGCCACTGGGCTCCTTCTCAAAGATAGTTTTAAGACAATTTTCAGCGTAAACAGTAATTATCTTATTGAAGAAAACTTCATTTCGACCCGAAGAATTACTCATCCAATGCAATACCGGTATTCGGTATTTTTTAGATTTTAATACCGGTATTAGAACTTTTAGAAAAAGAAGGAAACTCAGAGGATTATTTTATTTGTCAGTTTTATTAGAGTGGGTAAGTATCACACACAAAAAAGTAAGGGAACATCTTATTTATTTGAATCACAAGAAAGTGCGTTAATATCCAAGTATTTACCTCTAAATTCCCCATCTTCAAATAAATCCATTTCTCGTCGGATGTATCCGATTTCTGTATTGTTCTTTGGATATTGAAATTTTTTTAGTTATCACCAACTCTAATTTTTGTTTTAGAGGCAATTCCTTTTCATTATTGACATTAGTGTCATCATCTTCGATAACGGTACCGAATTCTACTGAATATGGATAGGTTTGTGTGTAAATAACTTTAAGAAAATTTACTTTTAAATTCGATCAAATTTGAAATGGTTAGTCTTTTTTTCTCTTCATTCTTCTGTGCGATCAGGTTTTCTTATTCATTATTATGGGTTATTATTTATGGTGTGTGTATAATATATATATATATATATATATATATATATATATATATATATATATATATATATATATATATGTGAAATAGATTGAAGTAGTGTTGGCCGGAGTGGAAGATTATCAATTTTGATTAAGTAATGACGTCTTCAGAATAGCTTTACCTCTTTTATTATGAGCACACATCAGCAGATTAAAGCACAATTATATTCTATTTTCACATTGAGTAGACAGCGGCATTTTGGAGGACACAATACAAAGACAAAAAGCAACAAGTATTTTCAATCTTACATTATGGTGGCAAGCAGAGAAAGAGAGCGTGATTACATCAGATTTTGGTGTTTATATACCAACAGTGCACAAGCGCGTGACTATTACGTAATAGTAGTTCTGATTGGCTAGAATGCGCGGGATACGGAAATCGGCTTAGCCGATTACGACTAAGATTACAATGTTTATTTTTAAACCTAAGAATTAAAGATTATTTATAGATCATTAAAGAGTTAATTAAAAGTATGTGTTAGAGGGAATTATTACATTTATATATATATATATATATATATATATATATATATATAAAATGAATTTGAAAAAAATATTTTGGAACGTTAAAGTATGATATGCAAAAACAATATAAATGACAATTATCGAACTATTTCGCACTTTCTTCACAACTACAACCTTGTTTTCACATATACGAACATTAGACTACGAATCCTGCGTGTGTGCAGTATAGTTCTTAGCTGTTATAGGCTAGTTTATGCCCATCTTCTTGGATGATTCACATATTTTATCACTTCTCTTGATTGTACGATGCAACTTTATATGCACAGTCTAATTAATTTCGCCCGTTCGGGAGACATAAAATTAAAAAGTATACAATTTTGCTATGTTGGTGATCCCTGAAGACATAATGGAGAAAATTTCAAAAAAAAATTTCTAGTAAATACCGAAAAACCGGCATTTAAATTTGTGAATACCGGTATTACAAAATTGTACAAATGGCTCAATATACCGGTATTCGGTATCCCGGTATACCCATATTGCAATCCCTAGTTGTACCCAAAAAGTAATTGCCATACACATCAGCTGTAAAACAATCTCTAATATTATTTTCATGAAAGAACATTGCTATATTTAAACAGGAAAAAATAAATACATTTAAGCGGATTTTTTTCAAAAACTATTGGAAATTTAATGAAGATTGATAAACTTAACCAAGAAAAGATATCTTCCTTAATTTTTTAATCAAATTTGATCTTTTCCATTTTATGCCAATCAAAATAATTGTTGTACGTCTTCCAGGAGGGCCCCTGTGACTACTCTAAGGTATAAAGATGATATCTTACGGAAGTGTGAGATCTCTCTCAAAGGGAAAATTGGCACTCAAATCATTTTTGTGGACGATAACATGTCTATACAAGGGTGGACTGGTTAACGAATACCTCGATATTGAGGATATTCAGAGGAAGAATTAATGTGTCAGATCTCCAGGCCCGATCATTATAGAGACTCCTTTGGATGATCGTTGGCAGAGTAATACTATCTTCTCATCCTTTCTCAGCGCTAAAAAGTTCTTTGATAGATAAGCAGGATTTATTGTCTCAAGATTTTAAGGGAGTTCATTGTGAGTTGCATCGCTGTAAGGAGGGATCATGCAAATAATTAAATCTTCTACTAGTGTGCAAACTTGTGTCATTATAGAACTCTTTTGCTTTCGGGAGCATAAATCATTAGGCGTACCATTAATTTTTATTAACTATAATAACATGACCACACGATTTGAGCGGTCTCCCCTCCCTCTACATGTACACTGGTCACTCTTGAAAAAAAATCATTTTTCATCAGGAAATACCACTTTCCATTTCCATTGCTGATTATTTCTAATACGATTTCTTGCAATGTTATTTGTCCTCTTACTGATATTTTGTGAAAATCAAATATTTTTCCAACTATTAGTTGTACAATCCTAAGTGCTTCAATTCATATTGAATGGAATTAAGGGACGATGTTTCTGTTAACCTCTTCAAAGACATTGTATGAAGGCTTTCAATAAGAGTAAAAATCTTGAGTTGAAAATCTACGTATGTTTCTGTTCGCTTTGTTCGAGTCGAAATTTTCGCCGTTAGCTTTTTCTTAGGTTCTATTTTTTCCCGTCATTCTTGACCGTATATTGTACAGTAGATTTAGATTTAAAAAGTTAATTCGCTGTTTCTGAAGATATTTTTGTTTGTTTGCTTCTTCTCTAATTTGCCAATGCCTTTTGGTTTCATACTGAAGTTTTGGGTTTATACCTTGATAATAAATTGAAGTTCCTTTGTTGAAATTTCTTTTAAATGCCTGTTAGATGCTACTTAGTATAGAAAACATTAAAAAGTACTTTGTATTTAAAATTTGTGGAATCCAACCAAAAATGTGTAGTATTTCGGCAGATGTGTTTATGTTTTAAGGAGAACATTCTGATTGATGTTTTTCAATTACTTTGCGTGAGTCTTTTGAATGTATGTGATACAGTAAAATACGTTTAACGCGAAAACGTTTAAGACGAAATATCGGCTACCACCAAATAATACAACGATCCGTACAAACTATTATGCCTTTTCATGCATTTTTTCTCTTAACACGAAACGAAAATAGTTTAACACGAAAAGATTTCTCTTCTGGGAATGAACAAAATTAGGAAAACACCAGCAACTTTATGAAATGTTTGAGAAAGTTTCCGTATTACTGGATTGTCCTTCAGTATCATTGGAAGAATTCGTTGCAGTAGATTGTGATAATGAGTGTACAGCCCCAATTACGGAAAAGAAATTTCAGAGTTTGTTCAAAGCTCAAAAAATATCTTTTATGCAGATTTCGCCGACGAAAACGAAATGAATAATGTAGCTCCTGTTCCTACGTCATCCGAAATGAGGAACATCAAGAAAATTGGGCGCAGTCATTTAGACTCTCATTCTAATGGTAAAATAAATAACAAAATGAACAACGAACAATTCTGTTGCCAGTTTTTTGCTAAAAAAGGTAATGCAAAGAAAAATATCAGATTATTTTCCAAAACTCCAAATTTTTTTCAAAAACTTAAAAAAAAATCGTATTAAATTTCGTTAAGCTCTTGTGAATGGTTTTGTTTTATTGATTTTTATTGAATACTTACATACATACATATCTGTTAATAAAATGTACTCTAATAAACTTAACTTTGTTAAATATATATTTGATTTATTTTTTTTTTTTTTGCAATATCCTTTAAAACGAAAAATTATTTCAGTCCCCTCAGTTTCGTGCTAATCGATTTCCTCTGTAATGTGTTCTGTTTTGATTTTATTACTTTACGAAAAAAATCTTATAACGATACATATATTTTTATGTTTGCAAGGTTCAAAACTAAATGAAAACTGAACCAAATATTTATAGAACAATATATTTAAAAACTATTTTTTGTCCTCTATCTCGGTGACTTTTAAACTGCCACATTTAACGTTCAAGAACTAAAAGAGGGTTACACAAAAGAGACATCGAAATTTGATACTAAAACTAATTAAAAATTCAATCATTCTCGGAAGGGATTATTTCAATAACAATGACTAAAAAATTGATTTGATTGCCAGAAATATAAGTATAAATAGTCAGATTTAGCATAATTGTGCTAATATCAAAAGTATTAGAATAGGAAGAAAGATCAAATAAAGAAAAAAAGTATAAAGCATGGCAAGGAAAGAGCCATTGACGGACATTTCAGAACACGTGAAAGTGTATACAAACGACCATTGGTCCATACATACTAACCATCCGTCCCCTTGTTACGTTTGAAAGAACACCAGCATGTAGGCAGCAAGGGAATAGGTAAATAAAGCACGGTAGGATACAGCCAATGATGACAGAGGACATTTTAGAGCAACAAGTAAATGTGTTACTACTAAAAAAATTCCGCTAAAATCTTCAGTCGATGCCTGGATCTCACGGTGTAAGCGTTTATGGCATACATTTAGATTGGTGGATATTTCTTAAATTTATTGAATGATTTTTATGTGAAAATTAATCTATTGAATATAATCTGGTAAGTTAATTTTCTCACACACAGTTCCTCTGTTCTTCAATCATCCCTTATTAAGGATTAAGTGCTTTTTGATGACCTACTAAAACTTTTGCGATTACGATCGCTTCTTATTATTTCAGTTTCCAATCAAATTCGTTTTTAAAGCTTAACATTTTTTGTCGCTTTGTTGAATTACTAGAAAATGAAGTGTTCTATCTTGTTCATTGCAGGTAATTAACATCTATTTGAATGAGTAACTATTTTATAAAAGAAATTAGAAAAGTAATTTTTATTTGCATAATAATTAAAACTAATTATATCAGATTTAAATGAACTACAAAATAAATAACGTAAAAATTGATTTTCTTTTTAACGTAATGGTTTTGAGATTTGAGTAATTTAAAATCGTATAGAGGCATTTTCATATTTAAAAATGATATAAAAAGAATTGTTCTCGTTTGTTGAGCATTATGTTTTTTTAGACAATGGATCTACACCCTTTTATATATAAATTAAAATTTTCGATACAAATATTTTCTTCTCAACCGCATAACGCTAGCTTTGACGTTTAAGCAAACTGTCCTTTTTTTACCTAGTAATTATTTAACATGCATCGCAATAAAACAAATTTTAAAACATTAAACTTTTATCATGATAAAAACTTCAATATTATTAACTTGTATGTGGAATCTGCCAATCTAGAGAGAGATAGAAGCGAAAATAATTAATAAATTATGTATGTAGAGAAATCTATTTTTAACTGTTGATTTTATAAAATTGTACATTTTCACAGTATTTACGTTTCAATAAAGTTCATTTTTATAATAGGTTAAATGCTGTAAAGAGAATGCGACCCTGTTATGTTCGCATATAAATAAAAAATTTGAAGATAACAAGATACCTAATGTTATTGTGAACTAACTGTTGATTCAGCTACTGCTAAATTTCTCTTATTGTTTAATTCCTATTTTGAATTCCTGTTTTTCCAATTAAGGGAAAAACTTTTTTAGTAACATTGATTCGTGTTAAAATATATATTATGGCAAGAACAAAAGATTTGTTATTTACTTGATCCTTGTAATTAACTTACATGTGTATTAGCATTTGTTGTACGTACTACGAAATCTGAAATATTTTTAAATAAAACTTTGGGGAGTACCCCCTGTCATCCTAGCGGTGGGCCAACTCTCATTGTACAAACTGTACAAGAGTTTATATTCATAGCTCAAATTGCAAAAGTGTGTTTTAGATGTATGTTTTTCTGTATATCTATTTTTATTTATAATTGGCCGTAAAATCCGCGATGCATTATCAAGTTTAATTATTTATTGCACGTTCGTGCAAAGCCCCACCTTCATAATAAATGTAAATTTGTTCAAACAGGCTCCATTCTGTGGTAAAGATGTATATAATTGCTTCTACTAACAATACCTTATGTGTAAATAAATTTATTACAGAATCACGGAAAAGATATATAAAAGAGAGAATACAATTTTTAGCATGAAATATGCTTTTTAAGAAATATTTGTACGAAATTATAACAAATGAATCGATTTTGATTACATTTTTAATCACTTGACACTTTGTTGGCAATGGTGTTTCGATCAGGGCCATTTTTAACCTCCTCGGCGCTCTAGGCACTTCAAATTGTTACGCCCCCCCCCCACACACACACTATTTCCCCAGCACCTCCTTCCTTCAATTCTTACCTTGTCAGTTTTAATTAGGAAGGAATTTTCCCTTCTTATTCGTTTCCTTTTGTTTGTTTTTGCTTTTTGGAGAGACTTTGCATTAACCACCTCCTAAAGCCTAAGTGTTTCGGACTGGCAACCAGCAGCCATTAGGAAAAGATAGTGACATGGTTTGGCCACTCTTGTACTTTTCTTACCTTACGGCAGGGGCGGCTCTAGGGCCGGATAATCCAGACCCCTGCCCGGGGCGGCAGATTTTAAGGGCAGCATTTGAATCGAATTTGAAATAAATATATATTGTTACAGAAAATTAGATATGTTTTATATATTTTCTCTGAAATATTATTGGGTGTGAATTGTGTATTTTATTTATTGTATTTTCTTTTCTTTATTTTGTACTCTGTATGTTTAATGTCACTTTTTCTTTTATGTTGAAACTTGAAAGGTCAGGCAGGAATATATCTTAAATAATGAAATTTGATATTTTTGCACATCTTTCACTAATATCTTTCTCCCCATCTTGGAGTGGGATCACAATGGACATTTCTTTCACCTATACGAAGTTTGTTGTCAGTTATTCAAAAGGGGGTAGGGCAATAAATATTTGGTGAAGAGCCACAGAAGACGTTTTGTTTTAGTTTTGGGTGTAGTTACTATAAGTTAAAATAAACGCTTGTAATCCCCACCATCAGTTAACCCTTTTTGGAGGAATTGGGGGCTGAAATGGGAAATTTCCCTTTCCCTTTTTTACATTTTACCTGTTTGAAATAATAACAGATAATCATGACCTTAATTTGGAATTATTTTGAATTTTGTAAGACTCAAAATTATATATATATAGTTAAGCTGCCTTTTTATTCGTTATTCAAGGTTTATAGATGTGCATCTATGTGAAAAATTTTAAATTATAATTTTTTGCTTTCGAAAGAGGGGCGGCATCTTCCATTTTTGTCCGGGGCGACAAAATTGCTTACGGCATAACGGATCCCCCGCCCATTCTTTTGTAAATTACTGCAATAAATTAATGAAATCGTTTTCAATTTGTTCTTTTTCATCGCTTATCGCTATAAGGTTTTCTCCGAGCTTATGATCATTCCAAAATTATTTATGACGTCATTGTAATCAATTTCCATTGTAGTATTTTGAGCGCATGGCAACATCAAACTGTTAAGCTTTTCTTTTTCCATGGTAGATCTTATTTCAATCTTTAGTTTAACAAGGGCAGAAATGCTTCGCTTGTGAATCGCTAGGTGGTGGTACTTTAGTAGCAATTTTCGATTTTTTTCTTTACCTCCAATTTTTTTGCTTCCCTTTTGCGTCCTAGCACGTTCCTAAGCGGAAAAGCGGCCCTGGTCCCAATGGCATACAATAAATTAAATTGACAGACAAACAGCGTCAAGTCGGAACCATGTTATGAAGATTACAAAACATTAACACGTGTATGCATAGCGTTAGTAAAATTCCTATATTTATTTTACTGACATCTTGTGCTGTAATATCTCCTTATATATATTTAGTATTAGCATATTATATACATTGTTCTAGTACAGGGTGTCCAACACGCGGCCCACCGACGCTTTTTAAAAAAATTTTAAGTGTCAGATTTTTAAATTTTTTTCATTTTGAAATTTATTTGAGGGGAAATTTATATACATATATATAAATCTACAATGTATTTTCCTGTTACCTGTTTTTGTTTTAAAATAAATCCTTTTTGATAATAGAAATGTACTTTAGATTAAAATAGATTTATATTTTATCAAACAGTTAAATTAGATTTTACTATAATAAATTACTTTTTTAATAAATTTCGAACTGCATTATGCATATCCCAGTGGCGCACACAAGGGGGGCCTAGGGGTCCGGACCCCCCGAAGCCCTTGATTTTTTTTCCGATTGGTTATAATTCTAAGCATATAATACGTAAATAATTAAATATTTGTTATTAATGATTAATTTTATTAATTAATGCTAATTTATTTATTCAATAATTAGTTTTTTACTGTGTTTTGTTCCTGAAAATCGACAAAATCAAAAATAGCATGATACAAGAATGGTGAATTTTCCCCCCAAACCCCCTTAAAAAATTCTTTTGGCACAGGCATACCCTTTTTTATATGGATGGTACATGATTTCTCCGTGTGTTGACCATTTCTCCTCCTTTTTTTCTGTTTAAGGGCCCCAAAAAAAGGGGCAGTTGATGTTTTAAATTTTAAAAAAAATATTCGGCCGGTAACGATAAAGGACAATATACTTAATTTTTTGAAAAGACAACTATCAAATTTCAACAATGAGTAACGAAAATCAATTAATAGGTATACCAATTTTTAAAGAAAAAATGGCAACTGTAATTTTTTTAAACAATTTGATCATTGCATTATTATATTATATAAAAAACACTATTATATTATTTGTCTGTATACAAAAAAATAATGAAAATAAAAATTTTTTTTTTTTAAATTTTCACCCATTAAATTTTTTTTTCTTCCCAAATCTGATAAAAAAGGTATATTTTTTTATGTGCGGCCCGAGATTATAAATTTTTTCCCGAAGGGGGCCCAAGGTCTTTTGGGGTTGGACTTTTTTCTAGAACAATTACATTGGAAAATATCTCAACTTTTTTTTATATACCTTTTATTTTATCAATTTATTTTTGTTAATATGAGTACTACACTTCACACACATATACTTTATTATACTTATTTGTATTATTACTTAGTAACTTCTTAGATGACTCATGCACTACTTCCTTTTCTAATCAAATACCCTTTTAAACTCTGTCATGACTATATAGTAGACTCGTTTGTCTTCTTCCAACTAATTTTTTAAACACAAAATAATATATTTTTGATAATATTAGTATTGTTATTTATCATGAAATCTAAAATTGTGCATCTAAAAAAGTAAAAGCAACGATTTACTTAAATTGAGTGGCTTTTTTAAACAGAAAAGAAATATGAATGGGCGAAGTTATTATTTGGTAATTCTGAATGTATATATATTATATTAACAATATTAATTATAAGCTCATATTTCTACTCTCATTTTTTAAGCTACATTGGGTTTGAATTAAATTTTTTTACTTCAATGAATATATATTATCAAGTTTTAATTATTGTATAATTTATTGTTTTATATGGTTGAATTACATTTTTTATTTATAAACAGATCATGATTAAATAATTATTACTATTTATGATTAAACCATAAATTAATTCCAAAACATTAAAAGCAGAGCCAATAATTATTCTATAATGTAGTACCATGATTTTAAATCATTTAGAAAGAAAGATACGCAAGTTTAGGAAGTTTTTCTTTGATTTTTGCCTTTTTCAAATTATTGATTTATGAATCATAAAAAATGTTAAATTTTAATTGCTATAAAAGATTACTGGGGGAATGTTGGCAAAACAACTTTTGGGAAAAGCAAAACAACTTTTAAAAATTTATTGTTTATAGTATTTGATTAAGAATTATTTCAAATACCTTCAAATGCTTCACACAGAAACATGGAATTGGTAAATACTCTGCTGTTGTAAAATATATAATTTATTTGTTATAAATGTATTTTTTACTTATTGAATTACACATACCTAAATTGTGTACTATTCTAAATATATAATAGCATGATTTTTATCCATACTATAGAGTTTATAGTATAGACTACCCTGAAACACACAATTTAAACTTGTAGAAACATTTAAGAAAAGAGGTTTACTTTAAGTTTAATCTAAATCTTTCATGTTAACTTAGTTTAATATTTCTATAAACATTGGCTTAAAGAAGTAAAATTATTTTTTTAAAAAATTTTCTACAAGTTTAAATTGTGTTTCATATCGTAGTTCTTTTTAAAATTTCTTTTTTTTGCACATATATATGGATTAAAATGTTATGTATCATTTCACACAAATTCATAAAATAGTTTAGTTTAAGAGAAACTCTCATTTTTTATGTATGTCAAGATAATTTTGGACATGATTTGTCAATCTTATGGACATGAAACCATGTTAAACCTTTTTTTTTTTTTTTTTTTTAAATTCACAAGAGGTTTATTTTTTCAGGACAGCGTACATAAAAAATATTATAATTAGTTAAATAAGAAAGCTTTTGATTAACCATCCATGAAAATTATTTTTACAACAAAATAAATTAGATGTAAATTATATATTTTACAACAGCAGAGTATTTACCAATTCCATGTTTCTGTGTGAAACATTTGAAGGTATTTGAAATGATTCAGATCAGATAAAAAAGAGAATTTTATTTCATTAAGTAAAAGTACAGTCGATACTCTATATTGCGAATTTTTCTATATAACGAACTCTTTCCTGGAACCTTGAACATTTCACGATTTTTTTCGTAAAATAACCTCTATAGCGAAGTGTATTTTCTATAATCTTCTTTTCTGATTCAATTTTTTTTTTCCTCCGTATTTTTAAAGTATTTTTGAACATTTCAAGTTATTCTCTCTTTAACACATTTCATGGTCATAAATCTTGAGAGAGAGAGAACTGGTTTCACAAGATTTTAACTCGCCGAGAGCAATAGTGTTCTGGACTTTTCATCCAAGAAGTACAACCTGTAACCCCCATAGACCAGTTCACTACAAACATTTTCGATATCCCCTTTCACCCTCAGTGAAGTTGTCTAGTGTTCTAGTTATAAAAATAATGTATGCTTAATATTACTTCTATGCTTTCAATTATAGAAAATGTCCTTACAATTCATTAATTTTATAAAATTATTTTTTTTAGTATTGAAAATACAGCGTATTTGACATTTTTTTTTCTTGCAGTTTTTCTTTCTTTTTTTGATGGGTAAGATATATAAAATAAACAAATATTAATTTTTAAAAAGTGTGAATAATTACTTATTTTGATATATAGTGTTTATGAATTTAAAATTTTGTTTTATGTGGTTTATAAAATATATTGAAAGATGAACCTCTATATAACGAATTTTCCATATAGCGAACTTTTTTTCGTGATTTAGCGACTTAGTTATTTAGAGGTCCGACTGTAATTCTATTTCCCTAAGTTAAAGAAAAGAATAATAATACTGAAAAATAAGCATTATTAATAGCTTGTTTCAAATAAACTATTTTGTAGCAAGGGTACAAGTTAAATTTAAAAATTTCTCCCATACAGGAACGCAGAAAACATGTTAAATAGCCAGTTGAAATTAATAATTATAATTATTTTAATATACATCATTTATCGAAATTTAACCTTAAAATAATATACTATAAGTAACTCAAACACGGGAATTTTATTTTACATTAAGGAGTTCATTACAATTTATTGAATGTATTTTTTATATTCTATTGCAAGTCTATAAATGATATTGCTTTATTATGTATATGTGAAGGGTATTTTTAAAGAGATGTATATCAAAAACTTTTTTTTTCTTTATTATCAGCTTCTCTTCCGATTTTCATTAATACTAATATATAAGAGAGCCCGGTGGTCGAGTGGTAGCGTGTCGCGCTTCCACGCTACAGGTCTGGGTTCTATTCCCGGGCTGGGCAAGGTCGACTCAACCTTTCATCCCTAATGATGTCGATAAATGAGTACCAAGCTTGTTTGGGGAAGAAAGAAATTTACATTATTTTCAGAGTTACAACCATTTGAAATAATTATCGGCGTATTTTCTTAAAATTTCTCCCTTCTGTTTTCGTAAAACAAGGATAAACCAACTTCGAGTTATGCATTTCGGGCCTCCCAGTTGAGCCTCTGTACAGAGGTCTGAGCTGAATACAAAGGGAAAATATTAATACAATTTGGGAAACATTTTTACAAAGGAGAACATTTGGGAAAAAGGGTTTTCCTAAGTTTAATTTTTGCCAAAATATTGTATTTAAATAATTTTTTTTGTCATAATGTCCTTATATAAAATAATTGTATGCATGTATTCTAATCTAAGTGACACTAAATATCATAAATATTATCCATTTACGCGCTTTTGCAAAATCACGGTTCCGAACGTAGTCGGATACCTTAAAAATGAGAATTTGATATACATCTTTGTGTTTTTGCCAAACACATGATCAATGTTTTTTTTTTTTCCTTTTACAGATTGGCTTCCCTTCATACGCTTCATAATGGTAGTTGATCCGAACACACTTGTCAATACAATAATTCCTGTTCCTACTGCTGCCTGTCCAACAGCAGTGACAGCTGTGCTTCCACCAACAGCTATGACACCGGCGTATATTCAAAGCCATAATCCAATGTCTTCCATACAGTACACCCAAGGATGTCCTATACCAATACAATCTGGTCAAATTTTAACTGCCGTTCCAATTTCATCAATGGTGCCTGGCAGTCAGACCATGAACAGTTCTACTTCAGGAGCTTCACCTGCGGATAATTATACCTTAAGCTACTATCCGAATGGATTCTTCTCACAAAATATTTATCCATATGCATATGTTCCACTGAAGAATGGCATTCAGTCGCAATTATTATCTAGTGTGCCTTCAACATTCCTACCATGTGATCCGAAATTGGTTGCTAACAGCCAGACTGCTTCAACGAGTTCTAGTTTGGTGCACTGTAATCCAGGGTCCACGTACAAATATGCTACTATGTCCACTCCATCTCTTGTACCTTGTACTTCTAGAATGGTAAGCGGAACTCCTGTGTTTCCAATGCATCTAACTTCAATCGTACCAACAGCAAGTTTAGAAATGCATCCCATCCCAACGCCTCAAATAATTAATAATATGGATATGTTTCGAGTCACTCCTCCACCGCCTTTACCACCGGCAACGTCTACATGGAAGCAGTCCTAGTGAGTACCATTTTATTGTAATTTATCACTCAGAATTAAATGAATGTTATGTGTTTATACTCTCTACTAATAAGTAACTGGACACTTGTGATAAAAGATGTAATAGTTGGAGGCTATATATTATAAGGGTAACTATATAAAAGTTTTAAGTGAGATTAAGGTCAGTCAGAGGATTAAAGCGGGATTAAGATCAAATCAATAAGAGATTAAGATCAGTTACAGCGAAAAATACGAAAATAGTAAGTTCGTCCGTCCAACGCTCGATCATTTCGGATCAAGTTGCTAACTCCAGCGTATTGGCGACTAGATTAAAAAATTCTTGTGCTTTTGTCTGAAATATTGTTGGACTCTCCTCCGAAATAGAGATATTTCTCTTTTCAGAAAGAAATACTGAGTTACTTTTTAAAGTGCAGTACAATGCATTTATTGAATTACCAGTACATTTGATTTTTTTAAGACAAATTTCCCCGTATATATATTTGGCTATATTACCAATTCTGTTATTAAATATCATCACAACAAATGGAATAACCATCAGCGCGGCTACATTTAAGCTTTTCAACAATATAACTAGCCATGATGTATTACGGATTAAAATAAATTTATACCCTATGCCTTACGATAATTTTAATAATATAAGCTAAGATGTGATCGGGGAGCAAAACAAAGATTGAGCTTCAGTTTCCTATTCTAGGCTTATGAACTTATTAATTCTAAACTGTAAGAAATAAAATTGATCCACAGCCAAAAATTTTCAAAAGTTACATAACTATTAAAAGTTTCTTAGTTAAAATGTTACATTTGAAGATGATATTTTTATGGATAGATAAGTTATTCGATTATATTTTGAAAAAGTGTATGAATTTTACAAAATATCTCGAAACTAAAATGCTGCCTTAAAATAGCTCCACAGATATAAATAAGGACATACCATTCCTACGCTATGCTTAATTTTAAAAAAAACACGATACATTTATGATTATGACAGTAAAATGAATGATAATATTGCAAAAGGCGTGCAATAGTGATGAATTTTTACTCTGATATAGAGACTGACATATTAAACGTTCGTTTGCATCTATATGCAACATGAGATGTGGTAGTGCCCTTGTAATGAATTTCATTTTAGGTTAGCTAATGCATAAAATCACAAAAGAAACCTCTTTCCATTTCTTAAAAAAAACTAGGTTTTTGGTATTCGATATTTAGGTCAGTTTAGCTGCTAACCGGTTTGCCCGAAATTTTTTTGGCTTGGATAAACGTCACGCAAATATACTTGGGCTGTACCTCTCTTCTAACTTTTTCACCACGCCATGGGAGAACAAAATCAAAGGTTAGATCTGTGTTCTAACGAAACTTTATAAGAAAATTAATCTAAAGAAAAAAAATCAATCAAAAGACAAAGTTAGCATTAATAATTATTAGCTTTGTTTCATATTCTAAAAGACGATAGAGAATTAAGAAGTTAAAATAGGTTGATTGATTGAATAATCGCACTTTGAAGCTACGCGAGAGCTGTTGGCAACGGTTCTTGTAATTTTGAACCACTGTGATGAGGACGATAGCTGCATAATAGCAACCGCTCTCCAAACTTCCGCACTACATCAATAATTTTCGTCTTAGTGAAACTTCAGAACCGTAGGAGCTAGTAAGAAATCAAATCACCATGTTAGTAGGTCTTTCAAGTCTTTCGACTAATTGAATGTACATCAATTCCTATACATCAGTGGTCTTCAAACTGTGTTCCACGGAACCCTGGGGTTCCACGAGTCACATTAAAAAAATCAGCAAGAAACTCATATGTATGCAAAATAGATTCACGTCCCTTATGAAATTTGTATAATCACAAGTATCTAAATCTCATCCCCTCATCTCATTAAAACTGAAAATTTTATTTCATATATAACTTTATTTTGAAACACTTTTTATGCTTTTATTGTAATACAATAAAAGAATATTAAAACATATTATCTTTATATGTACCCTACTAGATAGTAAATATTCTATTGTTTACTATTTCGGGTTCCACGAGATAATTTTACACTCGTAAGCACAATGTCTTGCAAAACTAAATAGCTTTCTATTAGAAAATGCACCTTATTGCATTTGTGTAAAAGAACACTTATAATGAAAAATATTGTATCTACTCCTGAGAGGGCCCTATATCAAAATTCTTTGGGAGGCCTACTTGGGGCCCTTAACAGTTTAGAATTGTTTTGCTTATACATGGTGTGTGGGTGGTGTGGTAGTTGCGGACGTGGTATTTGCGGACACATAACATTTCGTGGTTTGAGCGGACGCATTCCCCCATCTTGGAACAGATAAAGAGTGCAGATAAATAAGAAAATAAATATTTCTAAAAATCACAAATATGATTTAAAACAGTATTTTAAGTAACAAATCTCTTTCACAGAGATAAAGTTTTTTTTTTTCTGTTTTACACTTGATTATCGAATTACAAGGATAAATACATTTTTGCCAATCAAATTTAATTATTTATATTGAATTGTTAAGATATTACAGTGTGAATGCATTTTAAACATAGCGAAATGTAATAGAAATAAAAACGTACAGAGAAATATTTAAAAATTAATAGTAAGTAACAGTATAATGAAGGGTATGGACAAACTTCAGGAATTTTAGAGTCAAATAAATATTAGAACAGGTGCAATCGCCATAACATTGAATTTAAAGTTTCCCTTAAGTAAGCAGAAATAAAACGGGAAGTAAATAAAAGAAAAATAAATACTAACTAACCTTTATTATAAAGGCATAAATGTCATTTGCCATTGTCTCACCTGGTTACAAAAAGATTTTAGAGATTTTTTAAAATTGTCCCATGTTTCAAATTATATTTGTGATTTTTTAAAGTATTTATTTCCTTATTTATCTGCATTCTTTATCCTAAGATGGAGGACAAAATGTGTCCCACGAAATGTCATTTCCGCAACTACCACGAACCGGGTGCTGTAGTTTGGTTTGCCCTGTATCAAATGATACGGTGGTAGCTACCCCGATAAATGAAAGAAAGGAAACAACTTATCAACACATCCATAGATTCCATGCTAAAATATAAATTTAATAAAATTCTTAGTATGTGGGGAATGGAGTTCCACGAAAACACTTTTCTTGCTTTAGGTGTTCTACAAAAACAGCTTCAAGCTCAGCCGGCTCCATTCGTTGAAAAAGTTTGAAGAATACTGCTCTACACGGTGGGTCTTCGGTGACACTACGATTCGAACCCGCAACTCTTAAAGAAACGACGCATTAGCGCAAGTTCGAGAGTTTGACTATTATTCCTTACCATAGTCGAACTCAAAATAGATTCGATGGCCTATATTTAGACTAGCCTTATAATGTGTGTGATTAAATTAGCAATTAAAACCAGTCGTCCGTAAAAGTGAGCAAAGCAAATTATTCTTCCTCCCCCTCAAGCAACTTACATTGTTCCTGCACGCGGACCAATTTCTCCCATTTTTCTGCCACGAGAAATTTTATTTTTGAAGGAAGACCGCTCTCGAGTTTATACGATACCTAAAGAACATTCAATTCCTTGGCCTGTCTCTTCCGGAATGCCCATATGAGTTACTGCGCATTCACTCCGTTGAGTTATACCTGGAGCAGCTACGCAATCGTTGCCATTGTACAAAAACCCTCCCCTCTCTCTTGCAAGATCAGCAATTATTTCTTGAAGGACCATTGTCTCCCTGATTCTGACCACTTTAGGAGACGGCAGGCAGAAGAAAAAATACATATATATAACTGTCATTCTATTTTTTACGGCTGTTTGTTTTCTTCAATCTCAAAATTTTTACGTCTCGCAAAAAAAAGGAGAGAAGCAATCTCCATTTTTGTTGTAGGTATGCCGCAGTGAAAAGAAATCTCGCTCAGCCTTGGCCATGGGACACGTCGGAAAGACTTCATTTCGTATTCGTTGTTTCGTTTCTAGAATTCCGTGCTACATCTGTCCTCAGATTTTAAATTATGCTCATCTGCCATAGCTTCGTTTATAGGCGGAAAAGCGATTCTCACTCAACTGTTGTAATAAAATAAAAAAAAAATTGCAGGAGACATAATGTTTCCCGTGAGGGGAAGTCATGCTTAAATTTTACCGATGTACCTTGTTTTAATAATTCGAGACATTGAAATTTGTGTACTTGATTATACTTAATGCTATTTTAAAAATAAAAAAGTTTTAAGACAGGTGAGAGGAGCTTTTATATGTTTGTCATTAAAAGAAATATTTATACTATTAGGTATATTGTGTTTGAGTTTTTGACAAATTATTCAGGAAATATTCTATTAGAAAATGTTTTTTGAATTGAAATTTGAGATCTGAAAAAAAAATAATAACTCTTAGAAAAAGAAAAAAATTATTTTTTTTACATGCTTTTTTTTAAGGGAGGAACCTTTAAAAAGGACCTTTTCATCAAATACCTTAGATCAGTGCTTCTCAAACTTGCAAGATTCGCGACCCAATTTTCAGTCATAATTTTCATCTTGCCCCCTTCTTATGATAACAATACACTAAATGTAATTATAATGTACTTTGACGTAAAGCTACAATATGACTTTAAGGCTGCTTTCGCTAAAAGTACGAGAGCTTGAACTAAACGCGAAGCACATTTTCAAACAGAAAAATGCCTCAATTTCCATGGAAATTTGTAGAATTATATAGTTCGTATCTCGGTTAACAATATAGTGTTCTTAAAAATTTCAAAATATTCCATGAATACTTTCTTTTTCATTTTAATACGGGAAGGCATGGCCCATTTAACATTACGGTATAGGAGAAAAAACACGAAACACATTTTATACCAGAAAAAATGAATCAACTCTGTTAAAAAAGGGAAGTATGATATAAAAAATGCTGCTTTCTAAAGGATAGTGAAGCCAAAATATCATATTAATTTTTCATTTCTTTTATATCTGAAAAAATGTTCCAAATTCGGGTCCTATTCCTTAACATTAACCGAAAATAGCCTTAATTATTAACCGTGCAAATTATCAAGGTAAGTATTAAATTCTGTATATGACAAGCCCGTTGATTCACTGGTAATTACTTAACTTGTTTTTAATTGATTATTGATAAATTATCAAATACTTTATATGTAGTACATTACATTTGTAAAGTATATTTTATTAGTGTGAATGTGCATTATATTTTTTTTATTATGTCAGAATACATTTTGTTTTGCTTCCTTTCAGTGAATTTATAATTATTTAAAATCTTTTATTTTCGATTTTTCGATATGCTCGCGCCCCCACGCAGGGTTATCACGTCTCCTTTGGGGGATGCGCCCCACAGTTTGAGAAACGCTGTCTTAGATAAAAGTTTTATTTATTTAGTTTTTGATTATAAATAATAGTAATTGTTTAGTTATAAAAAGATAGTGTTTATATTGGTGACACTAAACACTCGCCATGTAGAGGGGGTCGATACATTCCATTCTATCGAGGCCCAATCTCCTCCCGTTGATGTGGTGTGGGAGTTAGGGAAGGATGATGCCAGAACTCAGGTGTCGTGCTCGTCACACCCCCATAGCCCTCTTGTTGCTTTATACTGCGACGTTAATAAGTCATTCACTCATCGTTTATAAATACATCAAAGTTTATAAATAAAATAAAGTGAAATTACAAATGCTAATATCAATGAGTCAGTATTAGAAAAATTCAAAAACATTTATTATTCTTATCAATTTGGTAATACAGATTCGTATACAGAGTCGGATCTCCATTTTATGAACCTCTATTTTGCGAACTTTTTCCTAGAATATAGACCTAGAATTTTACTATTTCCTTTCTGAAATAGCCTCCAAACAAATCGCATTCGCTATTTAATGAACTTTTTCTCTTGAGGCTCAATTTTTTTTCCCTCCCAATTTTCAAAATACTTTTCGACATTATTAAATTTTTCTTTCTTTTAACACACATTTTATGTATGGTGATCAATCAGTGGTCTCAATGTAGGGTCCTGGGGATCCAGACCCCCAAAAGCCCTTTGACTTTTTTCCGATTGATTATAATTCTAAGTATATAGTACGTAAAATTTAACTAAGTATTTGTTATTAATGATTAATTTTATTAATTAATGCTAATTATTTATTAAATTAGTTTTTTACTGTGTTTTGTTCCCGAGAATCGACAAAATCAAAAGGAGATGATACAAGATTGGTGAGCTTTCGACCCCGGAGCCCCCCTTGAAAAATTTCTGTGGGCGCTACTGTGATCAATGACTTTGAACTGTTTGTACCAGGGACATAACTCAACGAAAGCAATAAAATTGCCGTAATTTTTCAAACAAAATTAACAGATTTTATCAGTAATTAAAGTACGCATATGGTAATGTATGCTTAAAATTACCGGTTACAAAATAATATATCATGTATGCTTAAAATTAGATGTCATTAAAATGTATTTATTTCAATATAAAATTATTTTTCTGTTAAATTCGGTGTATTCCTAGGCTATTTTTACCCCCTTGTTTTCTTTTCAGATTTCTTTTTGATGAAAAGATGTGCAAAATAAATAGATATTAATTTACAAAAAAAAAAAAAAAGAAAGAAATGTGAATGTTAGCGATTTTGACTGTATTTCTGAAAATTCTTCATAAAAAAAAAAACTAGTGATGTAAAATTCGCATGTTTTGTATATTATTCCAAACGAAATTCGTGTTTTGTTTTGAAAAGCAGTTCCTGCTTCCAATTAGTCAGGTTTTTCTAAACAAGCAAAGCTCTCTTTGACACTTTTATACTTTCGGAAAGTTTAAAAAGAAAAGAGTCGTTTAAAAAGGGAGAGACGTCGGCTGTATTTTTATTGGAACCCCACTATATCCTCGGGGTATCCTTTTCACAAATAAATTGGATGTTTCGGGATGCAATAGAAAGGGGTAGGGCTTTGTGTGAAGAACACAAGCTATGGGGCCCTTACTTCAAAGCGGTAAGTGCTGAGGGGGCAGGGGGTTAATTCTTTTATTGGACTAAGACCGTCTTGATGGCTCCAAAGCTTTTGTCCCGTTTTTGAGCAGCTGGGGAAGGACACATTTTGTCCTTCAAGAAGCGGTGTATCTAAGGAGATGGGTCGGAAACATGGCGCTGGGAGGATATGTAGGAATTCTACCTTATTAGACCTAAATGTCAACCCTCAATTACAGATTTTAAAAACATAGATAAGATTCAATCCCACGAGAAATGCTTTTCCGATCCTGATGGTAAAGCCAATGGACTAAATTCATGTGACGTCACGATCACGTGATTCCGTCAGCAGGTTAATATGGCGTCATTTGTTTACTACTGGCGTACGATTATTTTGCAAAATTTTAATGTTATTTTCTAAAAATGTTTTGTTTTTGCAAATGGGCTCGATCAGTTAAAAGGGTTAAAAAAAAGAAAAAAATCATTTTTAATAATTTTAAAAAAATCAAGTGCTTTGCGATGAAGCGCGTGAGAATTATATACCGGAAAAGTTTAAGAAACCCTATAGTATTATAAACGACCATAATTACAAGATTATTTCAAAGTGTGAACTTTTAATTTTTCACATAGTGTGTTTTATCCCCAGGTCCTACTTTATAAAATTTGCAATTCATAAATTTTAAAAATTATTTTACACAGGAGACATTTTAATAATCAAAACTCATACCCCAAATTTCTTTACATGCAAATACTGAGTTTTCAGGAATTAAACTATTTTTTTTTGAAAAAAAGGAGAATAGTTAAAAAAACCGGTTTACCATATTTATTTTTTTAGTTTTCCCTTAAATTTAAAAATAACAATGGTAAATTTTTAAAAACAAAAATTAAAAAAATGAAGTTTATCTGTATATTGCTTCATTTCCATATAATGCAATGTTTCCCCAAATTTTCCTTTATTTGGACCCAAATTTTTCAGTTATAATTTTAATACCCCCCCTCATATAACAATTGGATTGAATGCTAAAAAAACCGATGAAAAGGATTTTAAAACGAAATTACGATATGTATCTTTTTTGTATGAAAGCCTATGGAAGTTATTGCTTTTAATTTAGTATTGATAAATCAGTTATATATTAAATTCTTTTTACCGTACCGAGACATTTTAAAGTATCTTATATCAGTGTTAATATGTATTTAATTTTTTTTTTATCGTATAAGAATGTATTTTGTTTTGCTTCTTTTCAGTAAATTTTGATAATTAGTTTAAATCTTTTATTTTCGATATGCTCGCGCCCCCCACGCAGGGTTATCCGGCCCCCCAGGGGGGCCCCACAATTTGGAAACCGATATAGGGTGTTTTTGGCAAAAGAAAATTTAATAGTGGAAATCAATTTGCCGGTTTTATTTTTTTTTGTTTGTAACCATAAAGAGAAAAGGCTTTTGTCAACAGCACGTAAATTTTTTGCAGAGCTTCAGATTTTGAAATATTTTTGGCCTCCTTCAACCTTTTATAATCATGTCACTCAGGAAAATAAGCAGAACGACCACGCCCTTAAGTTTTGGCATTATTTAATTGCATTTTATTTATCTGATCTCTTGTCTTATAACTCGTATCGTAAATGCTTTTACTTTAACAAAGTTTGAAAAGAAATTTATATAAGAGTTCCTGAACTGACCCCTGAATTATTGCCACCGATACAAAGTTTTACTGGAAAAAAACGAGTCCTTTTTTTTTTACAGACATTTTACCAATGGAATATCATAAGAACTCTAAATAAATTTTCTATAAGAAAATTAATTTTTTCCTGAGAAAGCAACACAATAATCATTAGGAAAATTACTTTAAACCTCTTATTTTAATTTAGAAGAATAAATATAAGGATTACTCTGTATATATATAATGTATATCAGTGGCGCACACAAGGGGGGTGTCCTAGGGGTCCGGACCCCCCTCCCCCCAAGCCCTTTATTTTTTTCCCGATTGATTATAATTTTAAGTATATAATACGTAAAATTTAATTAAATATTTGTTTTTAATGACTAATTTTATTAATTAATACTAATTATTTATTCAATAATTAATTTTTTACTGTTTTTTGTTCCCAAAAACGACAAAATCAAAAGGAGCATGATACAAGATTGGTGGACTTTCGACCCTGGACTCCCCCCTCTTGGAAAACTTCTGTGTGCGCTACTGATATATATATATATAATTAACTATATATGTATAATAAATTTTAAGTCCAAATGCTGATCTACTAAACAAAACTAAAGAAATATTTGATAGAGGGGGAACTCTTTTTAATGATCGACTTGTAAATATTTTACGTCATTCTTAAAACATCCTCGAGTAGAGAATTAGTAGGCTAGTTTTTGTTTTATTTATATATATTTCGTTTTGAAATCTGACAATTCATACATATATATTGATGCGAAGAACGGAAACAAAATTTAGGCACAACATATTCCTGTATTGATCAAGCATTAGTTTCCGAAATTCGACCTACTTTTGTTCTCCTCTTTCCTTTTTTAAAAAAACTTCTAATTTGGTCCTTCATTGGAAGAAATTTTAAACACTCTTCGAAAATTGAATTTTGTTTAATGTTTAAGAATTTCTTTTTTAGGACAATATTTAAGATTGAGCATTACACTGTTGTATGTAATGTAATATCCGTTTGGAATCAAGAACCAAACTAAAAAAAACTTTCAGTTTTATGAAGTCATCAATTATGTTATCACAATTATGCATTGCAATATCTTTAATGCGTCTAACGCAGATATAAAATTCGAGAGCTGATTTTTTATTCCTGAAATTATTTGATTTTTGACAATGAATTTATCAGACTAGTACATTGGAAGCATTTACGAAACACTCCATAATTTCTGCATCAGTAAATGGTTTTATGTGTTTACGAATATAACAAACTTTATACGATTCCATTGTTACCGCTGCATCTTACGACATTACGACCGACTGGTTGTTGCAAAGACTTTTAAAGCTAATTTATTACTTGTGAGAAATTCTTGAATAAAAGTGTCATTCATTAAAAATTGTATTAAGTAAAATGACTATTAATATTTTATTTTTTACTATAATAAGGACAGATCAAACAATTTACTGAATCACGCTCGTTTAGCATTACAAAATAGTCAGATCTTAAGCGCCAACACTCCTGACAGGAGGAATAATTAAAAGTAATTTCACTCATAAAATGGCAGTTACATTTGGAATTAGAAGAAAAATCATGCAATTCGTTTCCGTGCGATGTCAATAGCGAAACAGTCGATAAAAGCGATGTCCCTGATGTGACATTTCCTCGTCCAAACTACCACACAATTTCAACGGAGGACTTTGAACTCGAGGGATTACGATATTGATAGCAAAGCAAAATGATAAAAAAATAATTGATAAATTTAAAGATTTTGTTCTTTAATAATTGAATTTCTTTGTACAAAGAGCCACTTATAAAAGCGGAATGGGCGGCAAGCCGCAGGCCGGATAAAACTGTTAGTACATTGAATGACCGCGTTTGCTAAGTCAATGTAACGGACTCTTAGCTGGCATATCACGAGTTCGAGGCTGGTGCCGCTGAAGATTCGCCTTGTAGAAGGGGCTGTTGTACGCTAAATCTGTCGAGGTTAAAACGTCCTCCCATTGGTGCGGACGTTAGGAGAAGGGGTGCCAGCTCAGGCATCATCCTCGTCGCTTGACCATGGTTCAAAATTACGAAGTCCGTCACTAATAGATCTCCTGCAGCTTTATAGTGCGATGTAAATATAACTTTCACCCACTCAGCACATTGAGAGAAACGTGGTATTCTTAAGATGTATTTAAAACAGAAGATTTTCCAATGATAAGACATTACTTCTCAGCGAATGTGCTTCTGTTAGCCCGCGTGGACTCTACTGATGTCTCGAAAATAGATTGGTGAACAGTACGAGAGCAGCTGTCGTCATTTGACAGAAGACGTGGAAAAATTACGTTTAAGGAAATTTGGTAATCAAATCGCAGCATTACTCAATTTTGAGGTCATAATTATACTGGCAAATTATTTATAAACTTTATAGATATATCTATACGAAGCAATTGTAGATTTAAAAAGTAATTATTTCGTATGGCATCGTATGATAACATTTAAGTTAAATGAATGTGCTTATTTCAATAATTAATGCACAGCTCTACGCCTTGTAAATTACTAAAACTTATTAATATTTAAATTTAAACTTGAATAAAAGTAATGATGTTGATGACTTTTAAAATTTTTAAAATATCTTTTCGCCTTCGAAAATCCATTTACACTCATATTCGTTACATATAATTTTTGTTAATATATACTGTCTTTATAGTAATTAAGTTCCCAAATTAAAAGTGGATCTCAATAATTTATTCCATGCACTTTTAGTCGTAACATTGAAACTTTATCTAATTGCGAAGACTATTACCAGGCGAGAATATATTGCAGACAGAAAAATTTTTTAACATCAATATAAGTTTATGTGGTTTTACGATTTCTCTCTCCAATTATCCTTAAAAAACATTTAGAATTGCAACAAAGAAAAGGGAAAACGCGTGGAATATCTTATATTAATTAAAACTGATTGTTTCAAACGAAGATAAAAGTGATAAAATGTGATAATTTAGGAGAGACAATGTAATACATTAGAACCCTTATTTATTGGAAAAGATGTCGGGATTTCATTTATTTTATTTTTAAGTAATCTTAAATCAAAAGGGCCATATTTGACCACACACATTGCTCCAAAATAACAGTATTGTCCGTTTAAATAGAGGGGGAAAGTTTTATTACTGTGAGCTATTTACTACTTTGACCAAGGATCGGCAGACTTTGACGGAAAAGTTGTTAGCGAAACAAGATAGCGAAGATATCGAGAACCATTTATATATACCAAAGGAGGGAAGAGACGCTGAGTTCCCCTTCCAATAGCGGTCAATATTAAGTACGTCATGCTCAAGTTAATGTTTTTTCATATTTTAAAGTTTTGCGCGCAGTAATATTTATAATACGAAAGTATTTTATTTCAGAATATTTTTATTTTATTTTTACTAATAGGTTGAAATTGGCTATAATTACTTGAATGTAAAAGCTTGGAAGTCTATTAGCCGAATATACACATAGCATCCCCTTTTATTTAAAATGACATTGGTTCTTGCACAAAGCCCCACCCGTTTTTAAGTAAACTTAATTTTGATTCCTTTTGGTCAATATGTTGGGTACGCCCATGCAGGTTTATTTAGCTATATATGAATTCTTAGGACAAAAATCACGTAATTAGTCCCAAGATTTTTTTAATTTAAAACTTAGAATAGTGCCCTTGAAAATTTAGTTGTCTGGTAAATGGCTAGTTGGTTTTCTATTTTAGGTATAAATGTAAACTTTCGTTTATTAAGTGACTTATTAGCTTATTTTATTTATTTTTTGTTTTATGGAAGTGAGTGTAAGCAATTATAAGCAATACAAGGGTTATGAGCAATGCATCTCGTAATTCTGAACCATGGTCACTTGACGAAGCTGACATTTGAGTTTAAGTCCAAAACTTGTGCAGGGGTGAGCTCAGTCCCTCAGGAAATTCCGCCAATAGTCCTCTCGTAGCTTCAGAGTGCAACCTAAATCGAATATTAAATCCATTTTGCCCCACCTGGGGACTTCTGAAATCCAGTTCTTTTTATTGTGAAATAATCTCGGATAGGTCCTTGTTAAGGTATGTAGACTGAAAGCAGTTCAGCACACAAGGGGGGCTCAAATCTCTCCCCTAGATCAAAAGATTTTTAATTTTAGCATGTGCCTTGGCGCTTTTGCCTACATGTTTTTTATATATATAGAATATATACCCCCCTCTTCCTATAAAAGAAGTCTTGAGTACACCTCTGGCTCTAAAGTATTATTTGACCACTGTGCTATTGCGACACTTCCATTTGAATGAAATACGTCTATTCAATTATCCTCAACGCCTTTATTATAAATATTTCCAAAAGAAATACATATATTTTTATTGAAAATCAATCGTATGTGTTAAAAATAAAGCGCTTAGCTCTAAACAGAATTTCTCTGCGAAAAGGATTTTATTAAGACTGGTTTTCTGGTATGGATTCTTGTAAAAAAGGAAGTACTATAAGAGTGTTTAAATTTCTGTTTATTTTTAAATTTTTTCTTTTGTTAATTGATCGAGCTAACTTGTCCACTTTGTTCCACTTCATTTAACAATGAACAGCTTTAAGATGCGAATGTGTGTATAATGAATCAAATATGAAATAAAGGAATTTTGGAGCACGATAAGTAATATTTTTAATTTAAGGCTTTGTTAGTTCTCGGATTCATCTAATTAAATAGATCTGACAGAGAGAGGGTGCGATAAGCCTTGTGGTTATGGTCCCGGATTAATGGTCAATGTGTCGTAAGTTCGAGCCTAGTCTCTGAAAACCCACTGTGTAAAAGGGCTGAAGTACGATGATTCTGTCAAAGCTTGAAGTCAACTTGTTGGCTTGGTATGGAATTTCGAAGAGAGGGATTGCCAGGTTATATGTCGTCCTAGTCACCTAACCTTTGTTCAATATTCTGTGGTCCGTCTCCAACAGCCCTCGTGTTGCTTTACAGTGCGACGTTATTTTCCAACGTTTTGTTCCTGAACAAGTAATATAAAAATTTTGAGTCAATTCCTACTTAGATCACAAAAAAAAACTTTATTTTTGTTACTTTTTAATAAATAGTTACAAGTAATATAAATATGTATATACATATGACAGAATCACAACATTAAGGGGCAATTAATTTTTTTTATTAATTATCATTAAAGTATTCTATTGCCATTCAAAACAATCGTGTATATAAAATTTCAGTTCAACTGAATGCTTTAAAGCGTGAGAAGAAACATCTTTTAAAGTTTTGACAAGTCGCTAAAAATGAAGCCAACGTGGCTGTATCTGTAATTCTTTAAATAATTTTTTCAGCCAGTTAATTTTAATTAAATATAATTAAATTATCGTATTGTCATCCAAAACAATAGTGTATAGAAAATTTCGGCACAAATGAACGCTTCAAAATGTGAGAAAAAACACCTTTTAAAGTTTTGACACAAGTAGCCAAAAGGGTCGCTAAGTCGCCAAAAATGTTGTCAACGTGGATGTATTTATAATTATTTGAATAATTAGTTTTAATCAATTAATTTTTATTAATTATAATTAAATTACTGTATTGTCATCCAAAAAATTATGTATATAAAATTTCAGTTCAATTGAGCTCTTTAAAATGTATTTTATTAACGATTGTAAATTTGAACAAGATAAATAGTATATAGAGAGTGTGAGCCAATAGTAGGAATTGGGAAAAAAAAAAGATTTTTGTAAAATTTTTAAATAATTCAAAATTTGTTTTAACCCACCTTCTCCCTTGAACGTTTTTATCTATCCAGCTCATCTGAAAGTTAACGTTACCTAAAAATATATTACATCTTTTAATATGTATTAAAGGTATTAAATATTTTATAAACCTTTTAAAAAGAGCTATGTCTTAATATTCGATCCAATTTGTGCTTCGAATGTTTAAAATTACTCAAACCCTACGGAATTGATTCAGTTTATTTTCTCACTTAGCATAACACTTTCTACTTTTTAGTAGGAGAAAGCCTATCACATAAAAATGGAAGATTCTAAAGTATTTCTATATTTCATTTATTTCCTCTTCAGTTTACATAAGTTTCTGTGTTATAAATGAAACCTGCAAGTCATGAAAACATATGGTGAAACACATTTTATAAAACTAGGGAACTTCGGAACCATTTAATGATTTTTGAACTAAAGAAACGTCTTGTTTCTTCTAAATACAGTGGAAGAAAAAAAAAACTTTAATGAAACTTGTTTTTAAAAAAAAATGTACTGACGATAATTAAGTTATGCTCGATCAAACATGATTCATTCTAGAATTAAAAATAACAAAATTTATGTAAAAAGAATGAGATAGTGGTGAAATTCTCTTTCGTAACTAATATATAGATAATTTAATGTTTTAAGTGTTAATGAAATTTCAAAAATTGTGATTCCCGATAAGATAGGAAAAAGAAATGTTATCGATAGTGAGTGGAAAATATTTTCCAATAGAAAACAGTACCAGAGGAAAAAAGTGTTTGCTAAAAAAGTTGAATAAGATACTTTAATTTTAAATAAAAACTAATTTTTGAAATGAATTTAATCATTTTATGATTCCTACAAGTTTACGTAATTCATTGTAAGTGTAATTGTTTTCAATTGCAAGCAAAATAAATGTTTCTATTAATTACGTAAAGTTCAAAGAATTTTTTTTTACTATTTTCAATCAATTCAAAATATTTTTTAGCATTTTCTTTCAATTTTTTTTAAAAAACACATATATACGTTTTGATCTTACAAAATAATTAAAACAAATTCGTTTAAGCAAATACTCTTTTCTGCATTTAACTATAATTAATAAAATTCCATACCTACACTTTCTTAATAAATTGAGTTTTTATCTTAAGAACAAGAAATTCGGACTTATTTCAAAGTTTTATTTCGTTTCAAAGAATCAAAAATAATGCTGCGTGTACGTATTCTTTCTTTTCTCTATTCTAAAGTTTAAAGAACAATTAAATCCTTTTAAACATCAATCTACTCCCCCCCTCTACTTTGGACTGATTCATTGTTAACTCATTGGATTTTTTTTATTATTAGGCTTTATTCTCGACATATGTGGGACTCGTAAATTATTTATTCTCCTCTCACCTTAACGCTTTCATCTTATTTAACTGAATTAAAAGAAAGAAGTCAAAAATTTCTCTATTTCATTCTATTTTTCAACTGAAGCAACTTGTTTTCAAAAAGTTTTGAATAGGAGAAAAGCTATTAAGAAAACCTTTACCTTTTATTTTCAGGTTGTATTTTATTTACCGCATAATATGGAACATAGCATTAATCTGAAAAATATTAACTAGTCGAGGGTGTAAGAAAGGGTGGGTTTTAAGGTTAAAACCCCTCCCTTAGACTAACACATTTCTAACTTTTAGCATAACTTTTTCTTTCCTTTTTACAAATCCTACTATTAGCTCACTCTCTCTCTATATATTTATTTATATATCTATCTTCAAATTTTCAATCGTTAATTGGATGAATAGAAAGTATCTTATTAAGTTCAAATAAATTTTTTTAAAAATTGTAGTGAATGACACTTGATGTTAATACAGCTTTTTCAAATATTAATTCATTAATTAAATTTAATTAAATTACCGCTTTTTGACGCCAACTTAGACGCATCTCTATTTTTGTAACAATGTAACTGTTAAAACAAAGACAAAAGTTGGCGTCGAAAGCCTGTCTTTCAATCAAACTTGCCAAACCGCGTTGTGCATTGTTGCAACAAAATCATGATCTTTTTCAATTCCTACTATTAGTTCACTCTCTCCTATATATATATATATATATATATATATATATATATATATATATATATATATATATATATATATATATTATTCAAATTTTCAATCGTTAATAAAATACTTTCTATTCATCCATTCAAAGTAGGAATTGACTTAAAATATTTTTTTTTATATTACTTGTTTAAAAATATAATCCCTCCCATAGAAGTAGTCTGTGTACGCCGATGTAACCAGCCTTTTATTATTATTATTATTAACTTGATATCTTTATTTTACACTTATATGTTTCGCCCTATGTCTAGAAATACCGTAATTATTCAATTCTAAGCCGCCATCGGTTCTTATCTGCACCCCAAATTCTCAACACGTTTTCGTGCAAAAAAAAAACCAGTGTAAAAATGTTTACCGATTTACGAAATTAAAAAAAAATTAATGAGAAATAAGAAGTGAATAATTAATTTATTTTACCAGCATGAAAAACTTTTAAGGCTGTTTTCGCTGTGTGTACGAGAGCGTGAACTCAACGCGGAGCACATTTTCATTCAGAAAAAATGCCTCAATTTTTATGAAAATCTGTAACTCATGCATTTGCTTATAATATAGGGTTTTTAAAATTTCAAAATATTTCATAAATAATTAGTTTTTTTTTCTTTTAACATATAAAGGGATAGCTCATTTACCATTACGGTATAGGAGGAAAAATGCGAAGCACATTTTACACAAAAGAAAACAAATGTGTCAACTAGGATAAAAATGAGTAGTATGATAAAGTAAGTGATTCTCACTACTGGATAGTGAAGCCAGAATATAATATTAATATTTGAGTACTATATCTGAAAAAATATTCGAGAATTCGGGTTCGAGACAGTCAATATTATGTTCAATTTGCCCTTTCCAACGAATTTTTTCCGCCTTCGATTCCAAGCCGCACCTACAATATTAACATTGGAAAAAAATGTATGACTTAGATTCGAATAAATACGCTAGGTGGGGAGTACGGAATACTTCCATTCGAAAACCATTCTAGGAAGTAAAAATTACTACCCCAGAACGCTGTGTAAATAACAGTAATGTAAATTATCCATCAATATTACGACTACGAATAAAATGTTGATGTGCTTTGTTCCTCGTAACTTTTTCTTATAACTTTGTTCCGATGGCTCACTTTTTATTTTATTGGACCGAAAAAGAGGAAAGTGCCGTCTCGGAAGGAAGTTGTATTAAAAAAAAATCTCGAAACACAATCTGCAACTCATTACAAAACGAAACAAAAAGTGCTGAATAAGAAGTGCATGTCATCTCTCGGTATCGTATCAAGCTGCAATGTACCAGAAATGAGGGAATTAGATCGCAGCGGGACTGAAGAGTTGAGGCAAGATCATGACACGACATTTATGTACCTGAGCGACGAGCAGCTGTTGCGATCGCAAAAAAAACCGATGTTTTTTGTCACGTATCGTAAATAACGAGGTCTAAACATCACTGTATACTATGTTTTTTCCTTTTTGCTCGGAAGTCAATTCTGAGGATTCATCAGATTAGAAATTAAATGTCAGTCTGCGAATATCTTTGCCTTAAATTGATATTTTTTATAACTATATATATACAGCTCTAATTTGTTTCAAGCCACCATCAGATTTAAAACGCAACCTAAATTCTCAACACTTTTTGTAAAGAAATTAAAAAATGTTAAAATGTTTATCGATATCCGACAGTTATGAATTAAAAAGAAATTTTACTGTGTACTAATAAGAAATGAATAACTAATTTAACCAGTGTTAAAAACTTTTAAATACAGTTGAACCTAAAATTGCTCTAATTGTCAGAGTATAAAGTTCAATTTCCCTCATCCAACGAATCTTGCCCCCATCGATTCTAAGCTACACCCGACTTTCAGTAGCATTAACATTGAAAACAATTAATATATATAAAAAAGAAATTAAAGATAAATTCTACTTAGGTCAACAAAGAAATATTTTTTTTCGTTTATTACATTGATTTAATGAAATGATATTTGAAAAAACTGCATTAATATCAAGTGTAAACCACTCCGGTTGGAATATGTGACATATACAGACGAAAGGACAAGGTGTTAACTACATGTGTGAACAATGAATAGCACTGAAATATCGTAACACTAATTAATTACGGTAGTATACAGGGTAATATGGTCTTCATACTGCAAAAGAATGACAACACAGTACACCCACCGTGATACTGTACGGTATGGTAAGGCATTATTTCCAAGGACTTCCACTAATTCATTGTGATATTCCATCGCATTTTTCCCTCGGAGAACGGCTATTTTGATGTAAGAACGCTGCTCAACACGGCTTTACTTCCATTACACGACGTGGCCGCGGTAGCGGAGTGGTATAGGTATCGGACCGTGGCTTGCCTTGTCACGAGTTCGAGCCCAGTACCACTAAAGACCCGCCGTGTAGGGCAGCGATGCACGTTAAATCTGTCGAGAGCTGAAACGTCCTCCCGTTGGTGTGGTTTGGTAGTTAGGAGAGGGGGGTGCTAGCTCAGGTGTCGTCCACGTCACTTGACCATGGTTCAAAATTACGTGGTCCGTCGCCAAAAGCCCTCGTGTAGCTGAACAGTGCGACGTTAATATTCAATCAATCAATCAATCCATCACACGACACTCACCAACTGACTGATTTCACAGCCCTCGCTGCGCTGCTACCAGCTATCCCAGAGCCATCTGTTCTATTGTATACACTATGCCTGCAGAACTTCCACACGACACATATGTTTGTGATCCATTCACATATATATACAAAGGAAAAAAAAAGTTGCCATGACTTATGCCCCAACCCTCGTATAATAAAATAGAATTAAAAGTTGATGATGTATATAATGTTTAAATACATTTATTTTGAAAAAGCTGAAATATATATCCTTCCCCATTTTAAAAAACATTTATAAATGCCAAAAGCGCTCTGTTTATCTAGAAATATAGAACGTTATATAGCATGACATTCTTAATGATAAAAGTTCAATTAATATAACAGCTATAAGAAAAATGTTACATTAGTTGTGCTGTATCATTAGTTGTCATTTAACTTATGTGCTGTAGTTTTTATAGTATATATTTATTTTTTAAAGAAATACGCAAGATTTTATTAGACAAAACTAAGATCTCATCCAGAACTGTAACATTAAAATTTCCTTATTAATGTCATTTTTAATTTAAAAGTGCTCCAAAAATTGTATTTCCCAACAAATTTTTTTATTTAATTCTAATCGCAACTTAAGATGAGTATTCTAATCAATCATTTTTTCATATTGTTTCTAAAATTTCAAATAATTAAAAATAGTATTTATATTTTACAAGCAATTTATTTTTTTTAAAAAAAATTGCTCAATGTGTATTGAATTAAAAATTAAAATAATTTTTTTTTCCAAAATAAAGAACTGCGCATAAATGAACATTGGCTTAGCCTAAGTATAATTTCTGTATGTCAAACCTTCGATAATATGTTGAAAAAAAATGAATATTTATTAACGTCGTACTATAAGGTGACACGATGGCTATTGGCAAAGGACCTTGGTCAAGCGACGAGGATGACCTGAGGAGACATCTTCTCTCCGAGCTTTGACACCACACCAACGAAAGGACTTTGATTCTTGCCAGATTTAATGGGTATCAGGCCTTCTCTATACGTCGGATCTTCGGTGGTACTAAGCTCGGCCACTAGTCAGTGACCATGTCTGCTAAGCTACCGTGGCCATGTTAACAAGGGGAAGGAGAACGTGAATTAGATTTTTGACAATGAATAGATATGGCTTGTATAAATTAATCATAGTCCGGAGAATTCTTCCATTTACCTTTCTTTCTTTATCTCCATATTCTTTGTGTGAGTTTTTGAAAAATCTTGCATGATAATTATAAATCAAAAAAGTATCATAATATTTCAAGTACGATATAATTTTTTAATAAATGTTTTCTAGAACAATCTTCAACCTTTTTCAATCGGGCCCATACCCATAAGGCGAAAATGCTTAAGCTTAGCATCCCAACTATGCGGTATGCGACTTTGAAAATGCAACGTTACAAAGGAGGGAGTGAAACCTGGTAAACACAGAGAGACATCAATGAACAATAATTGATGCTTATTTTGAATTGATACTAGCAATACCGAACGAGAATAGAGTTTTCTTTGTGGCACTGTGGATAGGGATATACAAAGGAGCACGTGTATGTACAGTTTCAATGGAGAATAGGGATCGCCTTCTGAGTAGGGCAAGGCATTCAAGTGATGTCTATCCACATCCCAGGACTGGCGAGAGATCAGAGTAAAATGGTAACAAAGGAAGCATCTGTACCCCCTACTCTTCGAAGAAAGGTCATTGGCCAGATTTGATTTGTCACCACTTTGGAGCCACTCATTCACAGTGACTATTGTTAGACAAGCAGAAGCATGACTTACCAGAGACAATGACATTCCATTGCCCATGTCACTTTAGCCTGGCACCATTGCCAACGGAGTAGTTCGTATTGTGGAGTAGTCAATAGCAGTCCCAAAGAACAGATGAACAACAGGCCACACTAGCAGCCAAGCAATGGGTTCTAAGCGATGCGAGAACGTCACGAATGATTTGCACATCCTGAAAAAATATTATAGAAGTGATTCGTGGGCTGCACCTGGATCTCTCTCTCTCTAACTTGCCACATTTCATTGTTCCAAGCATTTTTGTTAAGAGCTGAGAGTTGACGTATGGGTCAACTAGTGCTCTTCCAAGTCCATTCACCATGCTCTTCGTATAATCATTAATCTGCTAGAACTGCCTCCATTAGTTTTGACCTGGCATTCTCTGTTAACACACATGTCCTTTGAGACAAAAAAAAATTCCACAATGCTTTTCCTGACAAGTAACAGCACAATTACTCATTCTGCAGATTCCTGCTGATTCAACGTGCGAGGGAAAGCTGTCCACACTCTGGTTTCCTGGCTACTCTTCCTAGGTGTTCTCTATTTAATATTCCGTTATGTGTGTGCGTGTTTAGTGAAAAATTAGATTACCTCTTTATGCTAAACTACATATATAAATAATTTAAAATAAAAAATTTACATTTCTGCAAACAGATATTCTTGGTGGAGAGGTGTCTGACCTGCTGTGACCTATGTATGGTTTGCATCATTCAAATCCGAAGTGCACGCGTTAGACGATCGGAACGAAAGATAATTCCTATTCGACCCAATCGTTAAAAGCTTTTATTCTTGTTTGCGCGACTTGCGGCGTACTCCTTTTCCTAGATAAAAAAGTTGTTTTTGCTATTGATGGACTTTCTGAGAAATACTAAGGACATCTTATTTTTCCACTGCAATTGATGTACATCTTCTGTTGGTATTGAGTGTCGTTGGAACGTTTTTCCGTTGACGCTGTGCCAAGTCTCGTTTGGATGTTGGGTCTGGTTGACGCGTGTGCGCCGTTGACGTTTAAATCCCCAGTCGTGATTTATTGGCAGTTTTAGATAAACTCCCCATGGAATGAATGCACAATTGACTCCGTTGTGCTGCCCGGTGTGTCCAATTTCTCGGTCATAACTTCGACAACCAGACATTTGGGGGGATTACCCGTGCTGACCCCTGCATGGTTGGGGCAGTGTGATTTATAAACTAGCTACCTTCGGGTCTGAAGTACACGCGTTAGACGACTGGGTTGAAAGGGATTGTATATCCTGACCGATCGTTAAGCGCTTTTGTTCCTGTCCTTTGTTGCTTGAGTCTTGAGGAAGAAGGGATAGCGGTAACATCTTTAATTAAATTTAATGTGAGCTATGTGTTTGCATTGGTTTGATGTCCTTTGTTAAAGAAATTCGATCAGGTTCAAACTTTCATTTATTACTCTATTTGGTTTTAATTGTTGTCATTGTATATAACGATACTTCACACAAGTATATAGACTCAAATAGTAAAATTGCATTTTTTGCCTTACTTGCTTTAATTCTAGATATCTAGTTTCTTTGAATTCAGATTGTATCATTTTTCTTCCACTGTCATTTGTTCTTGAAAATTAACAGACGTAATACTTTTTTTTACATTTTCAGCAAATAGACTCTTGGTCTACAGATGCGCTGTTTTAAAATTAAGATCTGTAAGATTATGTTCCCAAGTTTTTTGTAATGTGTAGATATGATAGCTAATTTGTTCCATTTTTTTTTTTTTTACTTCATTTCAGAAGCAAAATCATACAAGATTTCTTTCTTGAATAAATTTCAATTCAACCTCTCGTCGGATGCCTTGATTTAATTTTTCCGAGAATACCAGAGCTAAATTGATACTCAATGGATCTTTTACATGCCACATAATCAATGACACCGTACCTACGATTTTCGCATTCAGAAAATCTATCGACATGGGAATCTACCTCTAAATCTATCAAGCCGCAACCTTGAGCTTACAAGCTGGACACGCTACTTCTAAGCAACCAAGTCAACTACAAAGATATTCTAAAAAAGCCATTATCTGTTAAAAGCGTGAAAGATTTAAAAAATCAACATGTCTTCTATAATCAATCAACAAGTTGAAGACTTTAAATTGGTTTAAACTTTATTGATAGCTGTTGACAAGTCTTATGACATAACCTATCTGTACAGGGCACAGGCTTAACGAGCGTTGTAAATTAAAAAAGGGCAAACCAAGTTTTAAAGTCACTACCCAAATTATGCACGATAGGAGATTAAGACCTCTTTTGGAAATCAGGTGCTCCGACAAAATTCTTCATCTTTCGAGTGTACAATATTTTCCTGTTTTTTTGCATGAATAAATTCTCACCTTCCCCTCGTCAAACGGGATTTTTTCTCCTTCTCATTCTATTTTTAGACCGAAAGGGGAAATCTTGCTGGGTGAATTTGAATTTTAATGGCGCAAGGGCCAGTGCGCCAGTAAATCTTGCTTGGACTTCCTAAGAAAGGGAATGCTATATATGTGTGTGTGTGCGGATGTACGAAGCTATATGAAATTTTTTGAGAGCTTAAGCTAAGGCTTCCAATATTAAAATGCATAATTTTTAAGCAAAATTTTAAAATTTCGGTCGAAACATGAATTTTGATTCGACAAGCGGGAAAAAGTTTGATGCAATTATTTTCAGAAATTGTTAAAAGTTATTATATAAACGTTTAAATCAAATTTCAAGTAATTTTCAAAAAATAGAGGGGAAAAATTGAGGGAATTTTGTTTTATTATATTACTGGGTCTAATAGAACAAAGTGCACTCTCTCTCTTGGCGCAGTATAGCCAAAATTGGCTCTTGCGCCATAAAACCCTACATTCACTCGCATTCACTCACTCGCACTCTCTCTCTTTTCTTAGGACGTAAGCTACACAATGATGAGAGGGATACCGAGGGATTTGAACATTTCTTGCATGATAGCGCGTCAAAATTGGATCATTTATAAAACTGTAAAAAATGCAAAATTTATTATTTGCATTTTGTAAAAAAAAATATACCATATCCTGGCGAAATAAATGGTCTGACCGATTACGGTACGGAAGGAAGGATATTTTTTTCACTAATTCATATTTCGTAATTTAAATACTCAAAATGATTCTTTGGGTCATTCCCTTCTTATGGTACTTTCAGCGCTTTTCAACGCTTATTCTAAAGATGATAATCTAATAAAAATACGTTTGCTTATTCTCTAATTTTAATTGCAAGGATGATTCAGCGTAAAAATTTCATTTTTTATAAGATTTTTTTCCTCTGCAGTTCCTAAAGATTTTAGGTGGATTATTCCCCTCAACACGTGGTTAGAGCAAAGAATATGCTGCAATAGAAAGTATTGAAAAACATTACGTCTCACCGGATAAAACTGTCTCAATTTCAACAGACGGGGCGAAAAACATGAACGGTGTATGAAACGGATTTGTTGGTATTTTGAAAGAAAAAAAATTGGTTACGAGTTACTTAACATTCAGCAAGAAGCTGGTTACACCACAGATTTCTAGAAGAAATTTTCTCAAAGTTATGGAATTGCTAGTTAAAATTATCAACTAAAATGTAGCTTAAGCAATTTTAGTTGAAATGAGGAGTAGCCAGATCTGCTGTGTATTATAAAATGCGTTGATTATCAAGAAGAAATGTTTCGCTTTCTTGCTAACAAAAATGCCTTTGGTTGGCATAGTTGGTTTACCACTGGCCTTCTGCATCTAAGGATGCGGTTTCGACCCCAGCCCAGTGACCGCGTTAACGAGGGTATAATCGGACCGTGGCTTGCTTTGTCACGGTTCAGCCCAGTACCGCTTAAGACCCGCGTGTAGGGCAAATGCACGTTAAATCTGTCGAGAGTGAAACGTCCTCCCGTTGGTGTGGTGTGGTAGTTAGAGAGGGGTGTCAGCTCAGGTGTCGTCCACGTCGACCAGGTCAAAATGTACGCGTCCGTCGCCAAAATCCCTCGTGTAGCTAAACAGTGCGACGTTAATAATCAATCAATCAATCGACCCCAGCCCAAGTCGATGGATTTTCACGATGCAGAAAATCCGCAGCGCCCATGTCGTATGATAATGCAGCATGTAAAAAATCCCTCGAGTGCTTGTTTAGCTTGGGTTCTCTTGGAAAAATTAAATTTCTTGAACAAATTCGCTTCGTCAGAGCTCAGGTGACTCCCTCTGGGGAGGAAACTGGGCGTCAATATTATTTGCGGCAGTTGCTATCGCCTATATGGTACCACACTAAAAAGTGATACAGCTCCTGGGGAATGTGCTAGGTCTGCAAAGGTAAAAATACTGATTCGCAGCCCCATTGGGGGCGGGAACTAACAAAAATTGAAGCAATTCTACTTGAGAAGGATGTTCGTTATCTCTAGTAAAAACAAGTGACCTGAGGATCGGAAAATTTTATTTCGTGGTAGATGTGTGTGTCACCTCTCATCTAAATCAGCTTAATCAGGAAAAAGGAAACATTTGGGGGGGAGGGTTGCAATGTCAGGAATTATTTCATTTAAAAACAAATTCCTCTTGTTCAAAATTTTGAAACAAAACTTCCAAGCCTTCAAATAGTTCTAATGTTGGCATTTTCTATTATACAACAACATCTCGGCCTGTTTCACGAATTCAAGAAGAGGTTAGCTTTAGCTATTTCTTTCAAGAGAGGTGGTTTCATGGTGAAAATACATGCTATCTTTACGGGTGGGTTTTCCATTTTAAAAAGTACACATACGAAAGCCCCGAGGCGAAAAAAGTCTTAATACTAAAAATTAAATATCTCTTGGTGTAAGGGTGAAGTTTGAAGTCCCAAACTTCACCATATTGTAAACGTCGCTGAAAATACTTGTTCGTAATTTCATTTCATATATAAAAATCGAAGCACATTAACAAAAGTGATCTTGGAGATGATTTCCTACTTCTAAACGAGATTAACAATTGACATCCAGTGGCGCACACAAGGGGTCCGGACCCCCAAGCCCTTGATTTTTAATTCTAAGTATATAATACGTAAAATTTAATTAAATATTTGTCATTTATGATTAATTTTATTAATTAATGCTAATTATTTATTCAATAATTAGTTTTTTACTGTGTTTTGTTCCTGAAAATCGGCAAAATCAAAAATAGCATGATACAAGAATAATGAACTTTCAACCTCGGACCCCCTTGAAAAATTCCTGTGTGCGCTACTGATAGGCATTGCTACAAAATGGAACGTTTTAATTCCACATAATACGACATTCTTTTTATGTTAATCATTGTGATTTGAGTTTCTAGAAAGGTTGTGTAAGTATAAAAAATACAGAAATTACAGAAATGTCTCGCAAAATTTACTGTTCGATTCTTAAATAACTTCAAAGTCTTCTTTAATCCATGAAAATATGTACGAAACATTTAGACTTGTGCAACATTTTCCTTGGTGGTTTCATACCGCCATTTTGATTTTGGGACTTCTATCCCAGCTGTGATGATTTGAATATGCTGTTCAATAATGAACTTCACAAACTTATTCACAAACTGTAAACTAAGTGCGAAATAAATGATGTGGCTACGAGTGTTTCTCAATTTAAATAAAACATTTATTAAGTATTTACAAGGATGCATAAAAAAAAGCTTAAATATTATCGCGCACGCTCATAGCCATCCGTTTCCTCCAAACGCCTCTAGTGGAACTACATTCGACGACGCTGGACATCATTGGGAACTGGAGCGCAGAGCGCTCCTCCGTCCCATACTGGTGTATTGAGGCGCGAAAGTTGAGGGGCCTTGATTGAGTTCGCCTTCCCTGATTGGTGGACGAGGAAGGAGGCAGTGGGAGGAGCTAGGCAGGAGAGTTTCAGCGGTTACCTTGTGAGTACAAACTCTAACGGCTGTACCTGTTGTCATTCAGAATTTAAGTTTAAATGATAAGAATGCCTGTGTGGGTAGCGAGAAATTAATTTAAGATTAAATTTAAATAAAAAAGAATAAAAATTACAAAAGAGATAAAAATTTAAGCAATGATGGGTCATCCTCCACCGGAGAATGACAGCCTTTTGATTTATGTTATAGGAACCGTAAGATACGCCTGGGTCTTTTTATTGAAATTTGTCATAGTTTTCAAGATTTAAAATATTAGAATTATTACTATTAGGAAGTGAATTGAAAAATTAACTGCAAGTTTTTGATATATTGTTTAAAAGGTAGAATTTTAAGTACTTTATAAATTTCTTTGTTTTAGTATACTTGCAGGATCGGTAAAATTTTTTGAAGGTTTTTTCCAAAAGTTTGATTTTAAAATTTGTCATACCCCCAAAAGGAAAATCCGGGATTTAAAGATGGGACGCAAAACGGCAATTGTAGAGAAGTACTTTTTAAAGAAAATACATTTTAAGAATTCCGGCAGTTTAAAAAGGGGAAAATTGGGGCGATAAGCGCGTTTGGTACCCTGTTAAAATTATGTTGTCCCCAAAAATGAGTTTTATCGAGGATTAATCCTAGGTCCTTTCGGGGCCTGGGGCCGGAAATTGTTGTGGAATACAGAGTAGGGTGTGGTGGGGTGTCCCTTTTTTCCCCGGGTAAGAGTATTGCAATAGTTTTGTCTACGTTAATTTTAATTTTCCAAGTGAAAAAGAATCTTCTAAATTTAAGGTGTGAATTTAGCTATTGTAATTGTTTTGTGATTTTGTAAGTGGCTGAGATAGAGGTGTCGTCCGCATAAATGTTAGTCATGGTTTGAGGGTGAGGGGAATTCGTTAATATAAATGTTAAATAAAATTGGCCCGAGCAAACCGCCTTGGGGCACCCAAAATTTTAAATGAAATATTGAGGAAAGAGCGCTATTTACTCTGACTTTGTAAGACCTGTTCACGAGATAAGAATTTATTAGATGAATTAGTGCAGGAGGGAAATTATAGTTAATTAGCTTATAGATGAGACCACTGACCCAGACCCTGTCAAAAGCCTTCTGAATGTGGAACTACATTCCTTCTCTGTTCGGAGCGCTTTTCCTCCCCCTGTTGCCAACAGAGAAAAGAGAAAACTACGCTTACACCCCTTCCTAGGGTCAGTCACCCCTTCGCTCCTTGGGTGACTAAGATTTATTAGGCGCTCGCCCCTCCTGGTCAATCAATCACTCTTTCAGTGTTTCCGCGACATATGCTCCCCACTAGAATGCATTCTTGGATTTTTTTTGAATGAAGGGATGATGTGGAAGGTAGTTCATAATAGAGGGCATGTCTCTTATGTAACAATAGCGTGCAATAAAACTATAAATATCATGTATCAATGAATGTGTTATTCATTGATACATGATACTTATAGTTGTATTGCAGGCAAAATTCATTGAAGTTGGTTGCCTGAATTTTACATATATTTACCAAATAAATGAGTACTCGAAAATTCACATATGAAATTATTTCCATGGTTGGAAGTCCTTATTGGTGCGAATAGTTATTTTCCGTTATGAAAGGAAATAAGTCTCCTGTTAGGAATAATATTAATGACACTCGCCTTGGATCAGTTTTGAAAGTAATCAATGCGTACAAAATTTCTTCCAAATTAAGGAGACAAAGGAGAGAAGAGATATCAAGTGCCAGGATGTAAATATTAAATTTTTCTTGTTCTTTTATATATGTTTACTGTAATGTATTATTCAAAATAAGGCTTTCTTTTTGCGATCCATTTAAAGTTAAACTTTGTTTGGCCCAAGTCAGCCTTTGAGTTTGACACTCCTACCGTAGAAGGTCGATGGTTTCCTTTTTAAATGCTCTTCCCTCTAGATAACTTAATTTTTGCAATACACATATAGCTCAATTCGTAATATCATAATAGTGAATACCATGCATATTCTCATTAAAATTTATCGTACCACAAATGCGTTCAGAAAAGTGGTAAAAACCCTTTTTAATGCAATTATAACAGAAGACAATCTTTCATCGTTAAATATTAGCTTTAGCATTGCGGAATTTTGAAAAACAAAGATGTGCAGAGTTCGAAGTTTGAAGGTATTTGTGAAACGTGAACTTATTTCACAGCACAAGTAATCTGCCTTTGTAACATTTTGAAAGGGAATTTTGTTGACTTTTAACACCTACAGTAATATTCTTGACTAGTATAATCAGCCGAAAAGATCAGCGTTTTTGCTGTTTCCATATTCACAAGTCAACATTTTCATGCGAATAATTTTAAACATGAACCTTATCAAGAGAATATTGAGAAGTCGTCTTATTAATGAGAACCTGAAGCTGTGTGTTCCTAAAACTAAAAAGAAACGAATTCAATTTATTCAAATTTATCAAAAAGATACATGGCCATTGTTCACATTAGTTTGTGAGAGAGTTTGTCAGTCCTTCTCATCAAGGGCTGCGGTAGCCCAGTGGTCAAGGTATCGGATCATGGCAGGGATGTCATGAGTTCGAGCTCAGTTCCACTAAAGACCCGCCGTGTAGGTCAGCGATGCACATTTAATCTGTCGAGAGTTGAAACGTCCTCCCGTTGGTGTGGTGTGGTAGTTAGGAGAGGGGGTACCAGCTTGGGTGTCGTCCCCGTCACTTGACCATGGTTCAAAATTACGTGGTCCGTCGCCAAAAGCCCTCGAGTAACTAAACAGTGCGAAGTTAATATTCACTCACTCGCTCAGTCCTTCTCATCAATAAATAACAATATTAAGCATAATATATCAAAAATACTTACTGTTTAGCTAAAAACTAAAACTGTAAGTAAAGTTTAGTAAGTAAGTTTTAGGGAATTTTGTGTGCGTATGTGTGTGAAGTGTTAGAAGTTATACGAGTCGAGAATTGATAAAAGTTTAAAAAATTAAATTTTGATATGGAAAAGATGAACGAAAGGAGTTTTGCGAAACACGAGACGAGTGGATGGGAGAATTTGAAGGAGTTGACCTCAGGGAATGTTTTTAGCGAAGGCCAAAATAAATTAATAACAATATACCCATCAGTACAGTTTAAGTTTCAAAAAAAAAAAAATTCCCTACAATCTCTGTTGAAGATAAATTTTTGTGTTCTGTTGAACTGTTGAAATTTCGACACCGTAGACTAATAAATAAATTGAGCACTCATGTAGAGTATGCTAGTATGATAGAACACATTGTTAAGTGATTGAGTGAATAATGTCGCGCTTTAAGGCAATGCGAGGGCTCTTGACGACGGACCTCGTAATTTTTGGCGGCATTCCAGCAATAAGAACGGCACCCAAGTCGGTGCCCCTCTCTCTCCTAACATCCTCACCATGCCAACTTGAGGACTTTTAGCCACGACAAATTTAACGTACATCATCCCCGTCTACATCATTAATCTTCAATGGCATCAGAACTCAAACCCAGGACATCGCCGGCTACGAGTTCGGGGCAAGGGCTACCTAGTAATTGTCAGAAAAATTTATACACGGTTACATATCTTTATACCTAGGACTCGAGAAGGTGCTTAAATTTCTGTAAATCATAATTTTTTTAAGTAGTATCTGAACTGTGTATCGAACTGTCTCACGCCTAATTTCCTGGCATTTATTTACATTTCGAGGTGTTTCCAAAAGTTGCACATGCGGGACATGATAAATTTACCATTTGTATACGCAACATAGAAGATTATATTTAACTTAGTATAAGCACAAGAGGCATTAACCCTCTTATATTGATTTACTGTTTTTATACTTATTTTCACTTGATTTCAATTGGTGCAGAAATTTCTATTCCTCACACAATTTTTAAAATTTTGTCAATTAAAAGAAAAATTTTACTTAAAATATATTTTCCAAGTTTATTGTATACTCATGTTATTGTACTTGTGTGTTATTAATCCAGTATTATTTCTAATTTACATTTTTTTATATATATATTTTTTAGTGGAATGGAACTTGTTTGGCAGAATGAATTCAAATGCCTTTTTGACAATTATGAACCAAATGTATGGGCACTTTTGCCCATTTCTACAAAGCCACAAGGCCACTGGAATACGTATGTTGATTCAGCAAAAGTTCGTTTTTGTTGTGAGGTAAGTTACCAAAATGAAATAATACTAATTCTATTGTTGTTGCTAATCTTCCAAAGTCTGACGAAGTCAGTCAAGGTACATTAAAGCCGCATTTACACCAAGGCAGCCAGCGTTGAGCGTCTAGCCTATCAGAGACTTCATCTCGGGCGAAATGATGTCTCTGATTGGCTAGACGCTCAACGCTTGACGCTTACTGCCTTGGTGTGAATGCAGCTTTAAATCGTTGACTGTCAAAAGGTCGAGCACAAGAAGGGAGATCTATGTAGATATCTGTACTTGCGAGCAGTGCCGGTTTAAGCTCATTTCGGGCCCGGAGTGCAGAAGAATCCACGGGCCCCCTTAGCACTGGCGGATCGAAATTTGTAACCAGAAAATCTGGTTAAGACCGGCTTATCCGGGCCCCTGGGCGCCCAATGGATAAACCGGCGTTGCTTGTGAGATCCCTGCAGCGCAATATGGGCTTGGGAGAAGCCAGGTGACCTGACGCCTTGCAAAGATGGAAAAGATCTTTTTGTTCGTTGAGGATCAGAGGCATTTGATGTTTCCACTAGCAAGACGAGAGTGTAGTCTGGGGGCATATGTAACATTTGAGGGGTAGGGCCAGACAGGGTCTATTACCTGCATACCAATGATAAGTGGGAGGCCTCCACTACTGCTTAATTTTAAATATAGTAGTCCTACACAGTATTTTTTTTGCCACTAAAGACCCACCGTGTAGGGCAACGATGCACGCTAAATCTTTCAAGAGCTGAAACGACCTCCCGTTGGTGTGGTGTGGTAGTTAGGAAAAGGGGGTGCCAGCTCGGGTGTTGACCACGTCACTTGACCATGGTTCAAAATTACGTGATCCGTCACCCAAAAGCCCTCGTGTAGTCTGAACAGTGCGATGTTAATATTGAATCAATCAACCAGCCCGGGGTTTGAACCTCGGACCTACGATGGGAAACGCGATACATTACCACTCGACTACTGGGCTTTAAAAGTGTAATAAGAGGAAAATATAAATATTGTAGATTTTTGCAATGGTTATTATATTAAAAATCAATAATTCGTTATTATATGCAAAATCGATGTCTCTGTTTTAAGACGTCGCTACTGTTCATTCAAGACAAGATTTATGATTCGATCAGTCTCTTGAAATTCAAAATTAGGCTTCATTTATCTTGGAATTCAATTGAAGACAATATCCCCACTTGTTCTGCAACTATGGATTACGAGACATGGAAAGGCTATTGTGTGTGTGTGCCTTGGTTTTATCTGCTGAAATTTCTAGCTTTAATTCGGACTTATTGTAAATGAAATTGGAATTAAAGCTATAGAAAATGCTTTGATTCCCGTTTAAATAATTAATATATCGAAAAATAAAGGACAAGTGAAGTCTTAAATCTAAAGTAAAAAGTGTTGCGGATTTCTTTGAATTTTTTTCTTGGTGAATAAAAGAAAATCTTCCAATAATTGATCATTCCAAGCCATACATAAACAATATTTTTAAAAAAAAATTGAGTTAAGCTATTGTTAATGATTTTTTAAAAAATTTCTTAATGAAGGACTATTCTAATTGTGTGAATGAAATAATAAATAGTAAGCTTATTAAAAGCAATAAGGAAAAACGGATTTTTTGAAATCGTCTCTATAACATTTTGACATAATTAGATAGGAATAAATTTTAGGAATTAATATAAATATTAGATTCAAACTTTGTAGATCACGGTTTTGAATTCAATTGTGACGTGTTTCGGTATTTTAAAAGTCAAACCTATGAAATACACCTTCCTTTTTTAAAACAAATTTCAAATTAACGTGTTTTTGCTATACAGGATGCTATGCGATGTATTTACATTACATATGCTCAAAAATCTACCTTTTTATACTATGTTATTCCTATGCAGATGTGTTTTTCATAAAACTGCGTAAAAAACCACGGGAACTATATACAAACTTCTGTAAATTATTACAATTAAAGATTCGCCATGAAGAGAGCAGAGGTAGCCTAGTGGTGAAAATCACGGACTTGGGGCTGGCGTGTCATGAGTTCGAGCCCAGTGCCGCTAAAGACCCTCCTGTGTAGAGTGTGTACCCATCTCTGTGAAAGTTAGATGAAGTACCAGCTTTTTCGGGTGTCCTCGTCACTTGAACATGGTTCAAAATTACGAGGTCCGTTGCCAATAGCCCTTGTATAGCTTTATAGTGTGAAGTAAATATAAAGGTCGTATCACACGTACACGTTTCAAGCAAATTTTCATCTAATTCGTGCAGTTTTTACTCAGTTGCTATAGCAACGGTTTTCGAACAACTTTTTGCTAGTGAGCTCGCAAAATTGTTCCAAATAAAAGTTGCTTGAAATTCTAGCCAATAGGGTTCTTCGGCACCTCACGTCATAAACAAGATGGCAGCCTCGGTTTCGTCCAACACATATACGCCGTATAATATTTTAATGGTGTATAATATTTTAAACAGGATGGTGCTCAATTTCTGTTTACGCCCATCAAGAAAAGCGCAAGCGAAATAAAAGAAATAATTTGGGATGTTCGTTTACCGAAGCAGAAAAATCGACGAGTAGTTTTTGAATGTGGAGATAGAGCGCAGCTGACGTCAGAGCATGTTGTTTTGTTTACGACAACCCTTCCCCCTCATACTAGGCCAAAAATTGGACGAAAAAGTTGCATGGAAAATGTACGTGTGATACGGCCTTAACTCTCACTCTCCTGCCATGTATAAGGACTGATGGATGTTAAATTTGTCAAGGCTTAAAGCTTTCATTTGACGAAGTGTGGATGCTTGGAAAATGAGGTACCGGCTTGGATGTCGTCTTTGTCACATAGTACGAAATTTCATCACGTTACGGGAAGTTAAGTGAGGGAATTTGCTTTCATGTACTTCGGTAGAGAATTAAAAAGGAAAGGTTTTTGTTCCATAAAGGCTGAATGCGGAGTTGGTTGTTTCCCAGAAAAGGGGGTAGATCTGTACCTTTTTGGGTGAGCTTGATCCCCTCGGATATGTCGCTAATAAACAATCAAATCGAATTTGCAAGAAGTAAACTTTCTTCTTTCATATAAAGTGTTTCCTTTATGTATGACTCATTAATTGCTTAATAACGTTGCACTACAATGCTACACAGATATTAATGGTGATGGACACCGTAATTTTGGACCACGGTCATACACAAGTGATGAGGACGACACCTGAGCTGGCACATCAGTCTCCAAATTTGCAAACCACATCAACGTCAGGACTTGGGCCTCCACATATTTAGTATGCATCAGTTCCCCTAGATAGCGGGTCCTTGGGGAAAGAAGTAATTTTGTGCCATTTTCTGACAGAAGTACATGCGACATTTTCTTAAAATAAGATCTTCCTTAACATATGGAAGAAGTTTTTCTTCTATTGTTTATACTTATAGTACTTTTTTTCCCCCATGATAAATAATTCTTAAATTTTTGCTGGTCACTCAACATGTGTTCATAAATAACATGTTTTGCTTCTGCATTGTTAATTTTATTAATAATACTTTAAGGTATCCGACTACGTTCGGAACCGTGCTTTTACAAAAGAATATAAATGAATAATATTTGTGATATTTAGCGTCATTTATAGATTAGAAAACGCATATAAAATTATTTAAGTACAATATTTTGACAAAAAATGAACATAGAATGAGCAATTTTCAAAATATTCTCCTTTTGTGAAAAATGTTTCTATTATAATATTTTGCCTGTGTATAGTTCAGACCTCTGTACAGAGGTTCAACTAGAGTTTTTGAAATATATAACTTAGAAGTGGGTTTATCCATGTTTTACGACAACAGAGGGGAGAAATTTTAAGAAAAACAGGCCGATAATTATATATTTCAATGGGTTGTAACTCTGAAAATAATGTGAATTTTTCAAAAATCATAGTTGAGCCTCTGTAGAGAGGTCTGAGCTATATACAGGCAAAATATCATTATAATAAAAGCATTTTTCACGAAAGGAGAACATTTTGAAAAAAGATTATTCTAAATTAATTTTTTGCCGAAATATAGTATTTAAATAATTTTTTTGTGAAAATGTCCTTAAAACAGTGCTTCTCAAACTTTCAATATCCGTGACCCACTATTCAATAATAATTTTCATCGCGCCCCCTTCCATTCAATAAGAATGTATTAAATTCAATAATACCAGACTTTGACACTAAAGGTACAATACGAATTTAACTTATTAAGTACCACCGGCGTATATAAACGCCTCGCTCAACCAAAACGTTGATTGCCCAGGACGTATATATACTTTGTGAAGTACGTTTTTTTCTGTGCATTGCTATCCATAAAATTATTCCGAAGGCTTTGGCTTGCAATTAAAGGACCTTAACAATATTTGCGCATGATTTATTTATTTCAAGGATTTGCTTATTTATTCCTTTTTTTCCCTTCCCCCTCTATATATAACATACGCGTACCTATGTGGAAAACGGTGGCATTGGGAAGCGAATTAAGTAACTTTTATTGGCAATTAAGGGATTTTTTTATAAACCATATAAATTATCAAGATAAATGTTGATTTTTGTGTATATAATTTTTTATATTTAGCAAGCTCATGGGGTCACTGGTAATTATTAAACTTGTTTTTAAAGAATTGTTAAATTAATTATAAAATACATTTTGCAATACTGATACATTTATAAGTTTATTATATTAGTGCAAAAATGTATTTTATTTTTTTTATTATGTCAGAATGTATTTTGTTTGTTTACTTTCAGTAAATTATAATAATTGTAAGATAATTTTTTGCTTTCGACTTTTCAATATGCTCGCGCCCTCCTAGGGGGCGTGCCCCACAGTTTGAGAAACGCTGCCTTAAAACAATTGTATACATGTATTCTAATCTAAGTGCCACTAAATATCATGGAAATTGTCCATTTGGGCTTTTAAAATCACGGTTCCGAACGTAGTCTGATACCTTAAACCAATTCAACTGAAAATCGGGTTTATATTATAGGACTGTGGTCATGGTTGGACTTCCATGAAAGGACGAGTAGCTTTTTGGTTCGTATTAGATGCGACAACTGGCAAAGGCATGGTTTGCTTGAAATTGTACGGCCAACAATGTGACCGGTGCCCTACTCGTCACTATGAATCAGCTATGTGGTATCCTGAAGAAGTTAGGAAGGTACGTTCTTTTATTTGTTTGATTTTTTTTTAGTCATTTGTTCCTTGTCATTCATATTTTGACATAGATAACATAAGTGTTTTTTAAAAATTAAATGATTTAATTTAGTTTTAATTATAAAACTTCTGTCTTGTAAATTTCTGCTGCTTGGAGAAAATGGGTTTAATTAAATCTTGGAAAAATACTTATATATATGGGGGACAGTGTGTGGCGCACACAAGGGGGTGTCCTAGGGGTCCGGACCCCTAAGCCCTTGATTTTTTTTCCCGATGGATTATAATTCTAAGTATATAATACGTAAAATTTAATTAAATATTTGTTTTTAATGATTAATTTTATTAATTAATACTAATTAGTTATTCAATAATTAGTTTTTTACTGTTTTTTGTTCACAAAAATTGACAAAATCAAAAGGAGTATGATATAAGAATGGTGGACTTTCGACCCTGAACCCTTCCCCCTCTTGAAAACTTCTGTGTGCGCTACTGTATGAGGGTAATACAGTCGGACCTCTATATAACGAAGTCGCTAAATACTGGGAAAATGCTCGTTTTATGGAAGTTCAACTTTTAATATACTTTATAAACCACATAAACAAACTCTAAATTCATAAACACTATATATTTTTAAAAAAATAATTATTCACGCCTTTTTTTAAATTAATATATGTTTATTTTATGTGTCTTACACATCAAAAAAGAAAGGAAGAAAGAGAAACTGCAAGGAAAACAAAAAAGAATGTTGAAGAATTCACTGTATTTTCAATATTAAGAAAAATTTCATACTAAAATTAATAAATTTTAAGGAGATTTTATAATTTCAAGCATACAAATTATAATGTTAAGCATACATTTTTTTATATTTTGAACACGAGGACACGGGACAACTCTACTGAGGGTGAAAGAGGATATCGAAGATGTTTCTAGTGAACTAGGCAATGGGGGTTAAAGGTAGCATTTTTTGGATGAAAAGTCCAGAAGTCTATTGCTCTCGGGGAGTTAGGATCTAATAAAACCAGTTCAAGCCTTATGACCACTATAAAATATGTTAAAGAGAGAATAACTTGAATTTTTTTCAGAAATACTTTTAAAAAAGGGAGAACAAAAATTGAATCACAAAAGAAAAAGTTCTTTGTATAGAAAATGCACTTCGCTATAGAGAGATTATTTTACGAAGAAATTCGTGAAATGTTCAAGGTTCCAGGAAAAAGTTCGCTATATAAAAAAATTCGCAATATAGAGATTCGACTGTATTTAGTTTTTTTAGATAATTTCCATAGAAAGAGAATAACATAATTATGTTAAATTAATATAAAAAATGCTCTTTCTTACTATTATTAAAGAAATTATTGAATTCTAGATCACTTCTCTGACACATTTTAACAGGCTTAAATTATATGCATTAAGTTAATGATAGTTGGAGAAAAAAAATTATAATACCTTTTTTAGATTTAATATTTACTCTTAATCAATATTAATTCGAGGGGATATCTAATGATTTAAAATTGACGCAAGTAAGAAAAATTCTGTGTGGTACTTATGTATAAACTCCTTACCAGCTATATATAACCAAAGTTTAACTGCATGCCAGAAATTAATCATTTAAATTTTACGAGTTATGGGAATCTTAATTGATACCATTCTAGGGGTAATTGCTGAAATCTGATGACATTCGCAAATGTTGTTCGCAATTTACATGCGGTTAGTATATAAGTACCAATTTTTTTGGTAGATACGTATTATACCATTAATTAATTTCGCCAAATCGAAATATATCGCCAGATATTATCCCCTCTGCTATGATTGCGTTCAAACATGCGTGAGGATGGTTTTCCGGTTTTGACTGCACATATGGCATATAACGAGATCTTTTAATTTTCCAAAATTATCTATCGTATAATACTCAAGTGCCATATTTTTTCCAAATTTTCTTTTCCTTGCATCGTACAGTTTGTTAATTTTGTTAAAGAAATGGGGAATTCAGAATAACTTGAAGGTCAGTCTTCGAAAGGATGAGACCCAAACTAAGACCCATCGCTTATATATGCGTGATTAAATTGCCAGCTAAGCTACTACGACTCATGTGGCCGCGGTAGCCTTGTGGTCAAAATAACGGATTCGTGTCTGGAGTACCATGAGTTCGAACCTGGTGCCGTGGAAGACCAGCCATACAGAGGGGGCCGTTACACTTTAAATTTGTAGAGGTTCAAATGTCCTCTCAGTTGGTATGTGGAAGTTAGTGGAGGGATTGCCAACTCAGGTGTGTCCTCCTCGTCACTTCAACATGATTCTAAATTACGAGGTCCGTCGCCAATGGTCCTTATGTAGCTTTATAGTGCGAAGCAAATATAACTCTCATTCACCACAACTTGCGTTTCCTGTATTTTGAAACATACATTAAAATGATTGTCATTCTTAAATTTACGAAAATGGTGAAATGGCGGCACTAAATTTCATTCGCAACCTATTGCTTACAGCAAATTATTTGTTTTTTATTATAGGCAGTTTAGTATATATTCCATCTTCATTAAGCATAGATCAGTTACGGGAAAATTTTCTTATTAGTTATACTAATATTCATAAATAAGTTCAAGCAATTTTTTCTACATGATGTACAATCTAGTAAGGATTCGGATTCTATATAGAATTTCAAATAAAATTCATTATTATTTTTAATGTGTAAACCAGAGGTAGGCAAACTACGGCTTTTAAGACTTCTAGCTGTTTGAATTATTAAAAATATAATTATATATACTAAAAATTATAGTTCTTCCTTCTCTTTTTCTCTCGTAATTATCTCTTGAAAATATTTACCTTATATTTGCGTCTACAATTGAACATCTGGCTGGCTCAAGATTTCTGCATTGAATTCTTTTCCATTAACAAAGTGTATTCAGAATCAATGATATTATTAAAATTAGTTCTAAAGCAGTGAAAGTCTTAATTTATTGTTAGAAATACCGCCATAGGATAACACTTCTCAAGTGATTTCCAGCAACTTTTGCTTATTTGCATAGGAGTTAAGGGGCACTTTCGAATATGGGCAAAAAATACACAGAAGAGATAAATACATATTCCGTATTGGGTGACAGGTTTAAGTGGTCAGTACTAATGGCGTAACAGAGAATATTAGAGCCCTTCTGCAAAGCCATAACATAGCACAGGCCTTGGGCCTCCTAGACTCCTGTCCCCCTGCACGATGTGGGGCGAATGTAACGCCTACTGGTCAGTACAAAGAGGGTTGAAATGACTTTATATGCAAGAATAATCAATCATTTTTAATTATTAGAGTAAACATGAAATTTTAGAATAAAACTCTTATGGTATGATCGATTTGGAACATTTTTTTAACATGAAAATTTAATTGCTAGCATTATGATATTTTGGCAATGGTTATTCTTACACTGAGCCTCGGAAATAAAAAATATCTTCGATTGTTCTTAGCTTTCAAAGTAGCTGAAAATATTACTTTGTATATAGCTTTATTTGTGAATGCTATTAAAAAATATTAACTGGAGCACGAGTCTTAGTCGCGACTGCTACAAGGGGTTCCCCTTCTGCTAGCGAGTTGGGGCTGCGGTAGCCCAGTGGTTAAGGTATCGGACCATGGCAGGCATGTCATGAGTTCGAGCCCAGCACCACTAAAGACCCGCCGTGTAGGGCAGCGATGCACGTTAAATCTGTCGAGAGCTGAAATGTCCTCCCGTTGGTGTGGTGTGGTAGTTAGGAGAGGAGGTGCCAGCTCAGGTGTCGTCTACGTCAATTGACCATGGTTCAAAATTACGTGGTCCGTCGCTTAAAAGCCCTTGTGTAGCTAAACAGTGCGACTTTAATATTCACTCCCTCACTCACTCTGCTAGCGAGCTTAAGGCTCTTTGTGTAAATGGCTGACATATTACTTACCTTGTTTCATTTACAACGTGGCTCTTCTCTTCGAATGTTTGCTGACCAGTGGCGTATACTATGAATACTGTTTTAAAACTGGTACAAGCATCTTCCTTGCAAAAATTTAGAAGTGTTCATCTTCTGTGTCTTTATTTTAACAACACTCAATATTTCTTCATATACAGGGCACCCAAAAATAGCACCCATACGCATTTCTCATTGGAAGTACATAAAAAAAAAATTACCCAAAGAACTGTACCTGTGCGATCCATAGTTTGCGAGAAAAATAAGAAAAACAAAGCATGATGTCATAGTCGTATTGGACACATCAACAACAGTATTAGCATATATTTATAAAGTAGGGTGTTCAAAGTGTCCACCATGCATATCGAGGTAGGCTTGAGGCAAGCCATGGAATGGATGAGTGCACACTTATTAGTAGCGTTGTGTTCACCGAAGTACAAGTAGCACGCAGACGAACAACGAAGTTCGTTTGTGTATTCACAACGTTTCGATACACCAATTGCTTGGTCCGAGAAGTAAAAAAATCCAATGACATGAGATCTGTCGATCATGGCGCCATAAAACCAGACTCTCCCCCACACACACTGTCCGATCCAGCAACCAGAGTATGCGATATCCAGCCAATTACGTACATAAGCACAGAAATGCCAATGAACTCATATGTAATCGTTTATTCATCAACATACATTTTCATTTACCGTATTTTTCTCACCAACTATGGACCGTACAGGTTCAGTTCTTAGCAAGGGCGTAGCTACCGATGTATCAATGATACGAGGCTCCCAAGCCTCAAGGGCCCCAGCATGTGTACCTACAATACCACTAACAGAGCTTCCATATCTAAACAAGGGTCCGAAAGGAATTTTGATTTCAGGGCCCCCACAGAGCTTGATACGCCAATGGTTCTTATAGCATTTTTATATACTTCCACCGAGAAATCTGGCTGTGCAGAGTTAGGGCGTTGTTTTGGTACACCGTGTATTTCATAAAAGCCCTCAAATTATAAACCAGTATAAAGTGTATAATGGCATTTTAAATAATCTTATAATTTTTTTTTTTAATTTTAGGTCATGACCAACATTTACAATAAAGTAGGTGAGGTTTATTATGGATTCCAAGTACCACCTTACTTTAACAACAGACGTGCAGGAAAGCCTAGAACTCCGCACAACACTGAGCTATGCCAAGCTTGCAAAGATGGTGTTTGTTCGGAAAGGCGATAATTCCATTTCCTGGATATTCATCTTAAGACTTAACTAAATCAAGGCTTAAGTCTACTTATGTCCTTAACGGATGTATTTCGAGCAGTCCTCAAGAGGAATGATTGTGTGATCCTTGAATTTTCACAAAAAAAAAATGTTTTTAAATTGTTATCATCTTTTTGTTTTGAAAACCATTGTGATACTTGTTGGATCAATGTTATATTAGTATTTTGCAATGAAATGTTTCATCATCATATTTTTGTTCTTGAAATCTTCTCATCTTGTTTTTAACATTCCATTTAGTATAGTCCTCTTTTATCGATGTTTTAACATTTTGCGTTCGATATATTCAACTCATACTTAGTACAAAACAAATATATTTTTATAAACAATATTTTTTGTAACTATAAAAATTGTTATAATGTTGGAAATTGTATTTTTTTTAATAAAAAAAATGACAACCATTGGAAGAACAAATGATGTACCATGCGATTTTACCTTTCAGTGCCTTTTAAACGGTAGAGTTTAGTAGAATGGATTGTTTTAAATATCTTACCTAATCATTAATAAAAATATTTTATTGAAAACAGCAGGAACAATCTAAAAAAATTAAACCTTCGATGATCTGCTTAAATTTTATAACCTTCAGGAGAGTATTAAAACCTGTAAAGAGATAATCGTAACAATAATCTCGAATAACTCTGCTACACTCTTTCAAGTCGAAAATGACGTCGAACAGTGGTTCCAGAATGATACGGAGCAAGAGAATTATGTCGTGCAGAAATTATTGCTGCTGTTACCAGGGTCGTTTTTAACCTCCCCGGCACCTTAGGCACTTCATATTATTACGTACTCCTCCCCCTCCAAAAAAAAAATTCCAGAGTATCCCTCTCCTTCAGTTCTTACCTTGCCAATTTTGGTTCGGGACGGATTTCCATTATGCAGTATGGAGTTTTTCCATTATCCACTATCTATGGACCCACCGTATTCAAGACTGGCAACCGGTAGTCGTAAGGAAAGGATGGTAGCATGGTTTAGCCACTGGTTCATTACTTACCTTATGGTATCAAGAACCACCCACTCTTTTGTAAATTAGTAAATTAAAGAAATCGTTTGCAATTACAGTACAGAGTACACTACTGTATGAACTATTCTCAACTTGTTAATTTTCGTCTTTTTCATCGCTTATCACTTGACTATCTTTTACTTTTTGATATCCTTATTCTTTGTTGAGTCACTGTTGTAATTGTACAACAAAGGTTTTTTTTCCAGCTTTGATCATTTCAAAATCATTAATAACATCTTTGTAACTAATTTCTGTTGAAATATCATTTTGAGTGCATAGCAACGTCAATCTGTTAAGTTTTCGTTTTCCATAGTAGATCTCATTTCAGTTTTTGCTCTCACAATTTACCAAGTGGTGGTATGTTCGCTGTAATTTTAATTTTTTTTCTCTCAAATTTTTTGCTCCCTATGCACGTGCCTAAGCGGAAAAACGGCCCTGGCTCTATTGATCATTTTTATAGACATTTTTCTCTTTGTCAAGTTGACCCTAAGTTTATCATCTGCATAAACTGTACATATCTTGACTTTTCTGGAAGTTACATTCCAGTTTGCATATGCAATTATATGTGCATATATATGACCTACTAAATTTTATACAAGATTGAAAATTTTTCCAATGTACAAAATTTGTTCTTTCATATGTATAATATAGCGTTGTTTATATTCAAAGCTTTAAGAGAGAAATAAACTTATTTTTTGATGTTTTTTAGTAGTTGAAGACCAAATAACATTTCTAAATGTTTGTTATGAAACTGTAATTGCTGAATCTCTTAATGTCCCAAAACTTTTAATTTCTATTTTATACAGTTTATATGAATTGTATTTTATAGAATATGTATGGTTTTTTACATAATATTCTGCAAATTGTCTTTAATTTATCTTCTGTTTTCGTATTTTGTCAGTATTCACGAGGCTTACTAATATTATTTACTTATTTTATAGTGTGATTTCTTGTGACTTAATTATTTAAGGATTTTTTTGTGTGATATCGTGTATTAAATTAATATTAAAATAAGTTCTATGAATTTTTTTAGTGTTCTTTTTTTCCTTGTTTGAAAAAAAAATTTGAAACAAAATTAAAATAGAAATTTTTTTGTGTGTGTTGCATTTATTATCACCAATATATGTAGGTATTATAAAAGTTAAGCGAATTTATTTTTTATTGTAATGAATTGATTGAATTATTCTAAATTTAGTCCAAATAATTATTACGTTATAAGACACAAAAAAACAATAGTTTTTGTCTAGATTAATAAGAAATGCAGCTAGTAAGTTTAAAAAAATCAAAACATGCTATTATTCAACATTCTATAAATAGGTATTTCTATCTATTTATAAGTTTAAAACAATGAACTTCATCAATCTTTTTAATGCAAGATTAATAATAATAAAAAAATAAAAATAAAAACTCAAATGTATTTGTATAACTTCATTATACACTACAAAGCATTAAAATTGCAACACGAGGTAAGAATGATCTGACGAACGTCAAAACTACATGAAAGGAAAAAGAGGTTGTGATATGCAAATGATTAGTATTTCAGCTCAATTAGTCTACGCAGAAGACATAAACGACATTTGATACACTGTAAAAAAGAAAATTGTGCAGTGGATTTCTCATTCAAAAAGCGCTTTATCAGGTCGAACTTTACTCAGAATATTGTGCTAAGCCTCGAATAAGGAGAAATGCTTACCAGCAAGTGTATGCATTCCATTGAGGCAGGATCGTTGCCTATCGAGAATATAAATTATCATCCCATGATATCGTCCTTCGCATTGATCGAAATCCAACCGCTACCATGCAAATATGAAATCAATGGGTTGCTGAGGGTCATAGTGAACGCCATGCCGAATCTCCACGACTAACGCCTGAGAGAACAGACATATGGTGAGGTCGGCCTTGCAAAACTATACAACATCATGGACCTTTAGTCAGGAAATAGGCATGTTTACTGCACGCCCAGTATCGGTTCGTTCGGTAAAACGCCGTTTGCAGCAGCGAGGACTGTCAGCAAGGTGACTGTTACTTTAGCTTCCATTGACATTGCAGCATAGAGATGGTGACTCTACTGCACCGAATGACAAAGCTGGGTATGGGTAGCACAATGTTTTTTCAGGTGAGTCCCGGTTCTGCGTGCAGTAATCTGATGGCAGTATACGTTTCTGGAAGCTCCAAGGAGATCGGTACAGAGGCCTTGCGTCTGGTGTGATGGTTTGGGGCAACCATTGGGTATATCGTATCGAAGGTAATTTGAACGCAGATGAATACTTTTCTGACGTATTACGTCCAGTGACCCGACGAAACTATACAACAACATCATAAACCTTTATTTAGGAAATAGGCATGTTTGCTGCACACCCAGTACCCGTTTGTACGGTCCGACGACGTTTGCAGCAGTGGGGATTGTCACAAAATGACAACTACTTCAGTTTCCTCTGACAATGCAGCATTGAGAGAGACGGCGACTCTGACGTGTGCCGAACGACAAAGCTGAATAAAAGAGTGCCACAATGTCGTCTTTTCAGACGAGTCCTAATTCTGCGAGCAGTATTCTGATGACCTTATACTTACGTGTCTGAAGAGTTCGAGGACATTGCACTTGCATTTCAGTATCGGGGGCCCTGCACCTAGTGTGATAGTTTGGGTAAACGGCACTCTCATCTATAGTTTGGATCGACGGTAAGACATCCTACGTCCAGTGGTTATGCCCTATCGTCAAGGCCTTCCAAACGCCCTCTTCCAACAAGATAATTCAAGATCACATGTTGCCCTCGTATTTTAACCTTCCTCGATACGGTCTCTTAGATCCCCATTGAAACCATCTAGTCTTGCGTTGGTGAAAGACTGACCTGCCTCCCCTATCCATCTACTACGGTTGATGAAGCGTGGCATAGATTTGAAGAAGCATGGTATGAGTTGCCCATTTCTGTTATACAAGCCCAGTTCGACACCATGCCTAAATGGGTAAAAGCTGGGTTTAGCTGTTAGGCAGCTGTTTCTACTAATTTCGCACCCTCTTAACCCCCAAACTGCTTTCAAATTTAACAATTTTGTCTTTATGTGATACTTTTTTTGCACTTGGTGCAAATATCTTTTTTTTTGTGTGTGTGTGTTTCAATTTTAAGGAACATCAGCGTAAATATCTACTATGTTTTAACTTAACAATAATAAAGTTATACAGCTAAGTTTTTATGAACAAATCGGATTTTTGTGTAGTTATTGATCCCTCACAAAATAACTAAATATTCCGTGCAATGAAACGAATTAATTGGTATGCAATCTATAGTTATAATAGTAGACAATTCTGATTATTCTGTACTTTCGACTTCCCGTTAATAAATTTAAGTAAATCTAGAAAAGTCAAGATAATCAACTATTATTCCTTTATGGGTCACAACTAGACCAATCAACGTATATTTTCATGTATTTTCTTTTTATTACTATTTAAGCAAGGAACCTTTAGCACACACATTTATGTAATCGTTTTTTTTCTCTTCAACATTGCATTTAAAGCCCTATGCAAAATATTTACAATTATTTATAGTACTGCATTAAAACTTTACAATGTGTCAGTATTCATTATTAAATTTTGAAATGTAGTTAATACTTCTAGAACTTTATGTCATGCATTCGGTTATTCAGAATGGAATCCCCAACAGAGGACCTAATTGTACTTTTTCGCTGCCAACTTCACATTTTAGCCACCTTTTCTGTATACACTAGCGTGCAAAGCTTAAGCACAACACACAAATGCATTTTTCCATACTCAAGCAGGAAACTATTGAAATGGACTTTTTGTGACCAGTACAGTAAAAAAGTAGCGATGCATATGCAAATAAAGCTGTGTATAAAGTAGGCTCGTGATTATAGATCTACACCAGTGTTACTCAACCTATGGACCGCATGTAGCCCTCCGAACCTTTGAGGGCCCGATCATGGCCAGATTCACTAACAAATACAATTTGAAAACAATGCATTAAAAATTTAGCCAGAAACTCTTATCAATCTTGTAATAAATTTTTCACCAGTGGTTATCAATTGAGAGAAATTTTTTTTGTAAATGGCGGTTACTAAAAAAAAACAGTGAAGCAAATTTTTTGGGGCGAAACTTTTTTAATTTAATCTCATGTCTTCCAATAAAAATTTTTGAATTACGTTATTTCAAGAGAAATTTTTTTTTCGAAAAAAACAAACATGGATCAACAACTTGTTTGATTTGTCCTGTAAATGTTATTCTGTGTTGTATTAACAAAATAAAAAAATTGAAAATAAAATTTTAAATTTTTAGCGATAGATCCAAAACAAACTGTTTTTGCATTAATTTCCCCACAAAATTACAGTAAATTTAAAAACCCAAACCAAATAGAAGTCCTAATGGATTGATTTCATAAGAAACAAACTAATCATTATTTAGTTAAATTTTGATGAGAAAAATTAACTATAGAGAAGTCATTTTATAGGATTTCATGGAGGACTATAGCAAAACTATTGAAAGTATTGAAGATGAGCTTCATTTAGATATTGTAAATTATAGAGGGCAAGCATAGGACAATGGAAGCAGCATGAAAGGGAAAAATAAAAGTGTAAAATCTAGAATAACTGCTTCAAACCTTCAAGCAATTTATGTGCCTTGCCTATCACTTTTAATTTATTATTTTGGGATGCCACTTCTAGCAGTATATATTGTAAAATGCGTGAGGGAGATGTCGCAAAAAGGTGGAAAATTCAACAAAAGCGTTTAAACATGCGACATTATTGGGAAGCCAAAATAGATTCGGTTAAGGCAGCGTATTCAGTTATCCGAATCAAAAAGTATTGGATTCAACGCAAAAAATACTTTTTAATTTTATGTTTAATGTCGGTAGAATCTAATTGGGAATTGATATTTTTATTCATTTGAAACCATTTTTGGGATAAATGGATATTTTATAAAGGGGCATTTAGAAAAATACATGTGTTTTTGGGGATTTTAAAAAAAAAAAAATTTTTGGAAAAAAAAAGGAAATTTTAAAATGTTTTTTTGTTGTTTTTATTGTAAATATTTTGCCTGTATGTAGCTAACCCCCTGCAAGATCAACTAGATTTTTTAAAATTCAAATTATTTTTAGAGTTCCCATTTTAAATGATTATCGGGGTATTTTCTAAAATTTTCCCCCCTGTTTTCTAAAAAAATGGGTAAACCGACTTGAGTTATGCATTTCAAAAATTTAGTTGAGCCTCAGGGTCTGAATCAGGCAAAATATTAATAAAAAGAAATTTTTTAAAAGGAAGAAATTTTGAAAATTTGGGCCTTCGAGTTGTTTTTTGCCGAAATATTGTATTTAAATATTTTTTTTCTTCAAAATGTCCTTAAAATAATTTTATACATGTATTCTAATCTAAGTGACACTAAATATCATAAATATTATCCATTTACGCGCTTTTGCAAAATCACGGTTCCGAACGTAGTCGGATACCTTAAGTGAAATGATAAACCTTACGCTAGTCACAACTCAAGATTTTATTCCACGAACTGAATATTTCTTTAACTTATATACTCAGCCATGGAAAGTTCCATAACTATAACTACAAATAACTTTTATAGAGAAAATTACAATTAATAAAAATACGCCCCAGATACAGAAACTAAAGTCAATACAAAGGAAACAAAAGTTAATCAACAGGGTCGTAGCTACCACAGTATCATTGACAAGGGGCAACATGTGTAAGCAAAAAATCGTAATATTACCAATGGTCTTATTAACAAAGCCCCCATTTACATTTATAAAATCCTTTGTCACTGTCTTCAAATGGTTAAAATTTTTCTATGTGAACTGTAAATTTCTGTTTCCAATTTTTTTAAAAAATCTTAGAGAGCTTTAAAATCAGATCGCGCTTTCCTCAAAATAATGAGAAGACAAGGGATGTTACGGCTTGGAAAGGATTCTAAGAAATTCCTCTCAAAGCGGCTAGTCAGAAAAATCATTTGAAGTAAAATACAGATAACATTTAAAACTGGAAAAAATCCATTCGAAATACTACGTGCTAGTAAATGACAACATCCTTTCTTCTGTTGATTGATTGTAAATAAACGCCGGACTTAAAAGCTGCACGAAGACTTGGTCCTTATTTGTATAACATCCAAGAGACCGAATATGCATTCATGATCAGTAAAGACCGTATCACACATGGACATATATATTTTCCATGCAACTTTTTCATCCAATTTTTGGCTTAATCAGAGGGAAGGGTTGCCGTAAGCAAAATAGCATGCTCTGACGTCAGCCGCGCTCTATCTCCACAATAAAAAATTACTCGCCCATTTTTCTGCTTCGGAAAACGAACATCCAAAATTATTTCTTTTATTTCGCTTGCGCTTTTGTTCATGGGTGTAAACAGAAATGCAGCACCATCCTATTTCAAATACTTTTTAATTGGGATCTTAGAGAATAACCTGACAATAATAACATATCTGACTTTATTTTTCCACGTTTGATGCATTACTTGAAATACCGCTTAAAACCACGCAAAACAGATACTATATTTATATAATAAAAAAGGAGTGTTTTTTTCTTGTCCTTTTAAGCCATGTAATATAAATTAAGGAACGTTTTTTAAAAATTGCATGAATTTTTGTTTTATTATTCTCTTGTTTAAAAGTAATTAAAATAAAATGAGGAACGCATGTATATTACTTCAACTGAATAATTTATAAAAATTTGCTCAATTATGTTAATAGAGAACATGAGTATTTTGCATATACAACTTATAATTTTCTTTTCTATTATTCAACTCATGGAATCCAGGGTTCCGCGGAACATAGTTTGAAGACCACTGCCCCTAATAAAACAAGATATAATCCCCATTTTTACCTTTATAATAGGGCAGTGAAAATCCTGTCAAGATAAGAATACTTACGTATATTCCGTCGTGGACAGCCCATATATTTGCTTCAACAAATCACCACGCAGCGCAGTTTTTCTTTTTTAAAAAAAAATGGACTTGATACAAATAGTACTCTAACACTGCTCAACATTGCAATCTAAAATAAAATATTTGTGTTCAAAGTTTACAAAATAAAAAATATTTCAGACAAATACAAATCATTCATATCTCCAAAAAACTTTTTCGTTACAAAAAAAAAGTATTTTTCAAATTTGGTCCTGGACAGGGATACGGTTTGTTTGACCCTACAGCTGCCCCTGCAATAACTTTTTGCACAGATGTAAGACTTTTTCGATGACTTTAGAAACTTGTCGATGAGATTTACTCTAGCCTTGTGAAGTTTTATAATTAAATCCTTGAGGTCCAGTTCCAAGTTCTTTTCGTCATAAGGCCATTGGTAAATTATGAAGAGATTTACTAAACAAATCTAGAAAGTTATATCAAAAATTTATGAACTACACGCTACATAGAAAAAAAATCACAATGAAGGGCTTCATGCATGAGGATTTACACATATTTTGACTCAGGAGTAGTAGGAAAAATACTTTGCTATGATTTTGAGATAAATATTCTATGATAAATGAGAACAGGAAAAAGATAAGTGCTCCATTTTTTTCTAACCCAATGAAAGAATTTATATAGCTTTTTGATTTAACAAAATCTCAGCTTATTTTTTGCGACATTAAGGTATCCGACTACGTTCGGAACCGTGATTTTGCAAAAGCGTATAAATGGATAATATTTAGGATATTTAGTGTCACTTAGATTAGAAAATGTTTATAAAATTGTTTTAAGAATAGTATTACAATGAAAAATTATTTAAGTACAATATTTTGACAAAAAAATGAACATATAGAATGACTCATTTTCAAAATGTTCTCCTTTTGAGAAAAATACTTCTATTATAATAATATTTTGCCTGTATATAGCTCAGACTTCTCTACAGAGGCTCAACTAGAATTTTTGAAATATATAACTTAAAAGTGGGTTTATCCATGTTTTACGACAACAGAGGGGAGAAATTTTAAGAAAAAACTCCGATAATTATATTTCAATGGGTTGTAACTCTGAAAATAATGTGAATTTTTCAAAAATCATAGTTGAGCCTCTGTACAGAGGTCTGAGCTATATACAGGCAAAATATTATTATAATAGAAGCATTTTTCACAAAAGGAGAACATTTTGAAAAAAAGTTATTCTAAGTTTTTTTGCCGAAATATTGCATTTAAGTAATTTTTTTTGTCAAAATGTCCTTATATATATAAAACAATTTTATACGTGTATTCTAATCTAATTGACACTAAATATCATGAAAATTATATCCATTTATGCGCTTTTTTAAAATCACGGTTCCGAACGTAGTCGGATACCTAAACATAGCTTAATGCATCTTTTAGCATGTTTAGTTTAAAGTTCGTTATTAACACATCTACAAACTTCTGTAATGCTTATATGAATATTACTCATAATTATAAAATGCATTTATGATAGAAGGGTTTACTATTTTTCTATTTAAATATAAAAAGAAACAATCTGCAACGACAAAAAAAGTGCACTTTTTTTCATATTTAATTGAATTTAGGAAAAAACTAAGGTTTTTTAAATAAAATACCCTAATGTGTGTGTTCTTTTGGAAAAAAATATGCGTAAAAAACTTTTTTTATCTAAGCCTGCATAAAAACCAATATTTTAAATTTATCAAACATTTTCCTTTAAATGTATGTCAAAAATTTGGAGATACTTCATGTTGGGAGTGATATTCACTTACAATGTAGAAATGCAAATCAAATTCTAGAACCAAACATACAGGATAGATAATTCTACAGTGAAGACAATGCTCTTATACGCGCGAGTCTGAAAATAATTTAATGAGGAATCTACAAATGATTGAAATACCTAAAATAGCATTCATTTTTATTTGTGAAAATCGATACACATATGTCAAAAAAAAGTATTAGTCTCACTCTAAAAGAGTACACACACACAAGTAAGGTATTCACGAAATAAAAACTTCATAATTCCTAGAATAAAAAAATATAAAGTATTCAACATAATTAAAAAGCATCGTTCTCTTTTATTCAGAGTTCATGTCACATTTCACTCATGTCGAATTAAATGACTCAAAATTAAAACAGTGTTGAGATTCCTTCATATATCTTCTATTTTTATATGAAAATTATTTTTCAAGTGATAACTTTGAGCCAAAACTTGCTGTAGGCTTTAAGCATTCATCATTAAAGTTGGGTTTTGAAAAATAAACCGTTATACGTGTAAATATTGTAAGCCTCAAGTTTTTTTTTTGCTTGGCATAAATGCATATTCTTTTTAAATTACTGCTTTACTTGGTATGGATACTCAAATATCTTGGAAAATAACACTTTCATAGAAAGCTTTGTTACATATTTAACAAACATGGGATTCTTTGTATGAATACGTAAATGTCCTTTTAAGGAACCACTTTGAGAGAAAGCCTTGTTGCATATTTCGCAAACATAAGGCTTTACCTTGGTATGAATATGTAAATGTACATTTAAAGCACCACTTTGAGAGAAAGCCTTATTACAGATTTCGCAAACATAGGCTTTTTTTTAGTATGTCCACGTAAATGTACATTTAAGTCATCATTTTGAGCGAAAGCCTTACTACAGATTTTGCAAACATGAGGCTTTTCATTGGTATGATTACGTAAATGTTTTTTTAAATTACAATTTTGAGAGAAAGCCTTATTGCATATTTCACAAACATAAGGCTTTTCCTTGGTATGAATACGCAAATGTCTAGTTAAATCACCACTGTGATAGAAAGCCTTGTTACATATTTCGCAAATATGAGACTTTTCCTTAGTATGTGTACGTAAATGAGCAGTTAAAGCACCAATTTGAGAAAAAGCCTTTTTGCATATTTCACAAATATGAGGCTTTTCATTCGTGTGAATACGTAAATGAATTTTTAAGGCACCATTTAGAGAGAAAGCCTTACTACAGATTTCGCAAACATGAGGCTTTTCATTGGTATGAATACGTAAATGGTTTTTTAAATTACCTCTTAGAGAGAAAGCCTTGTTACATATTTCGCAAACATGAGACTTTTCCTTGGTATGCGTATGTAAATGTGCATTTAAAGAACCAATTTGAGAGAAAGCTTTTTTACATATTTCACAAATATGAGGCTTTTCATTTGCGTGAATACGTAAATGAATTTTTAAGGCAGCGTTTCGAGAAAAAGCTTTTGTACAGATTTCGCAAACATGAGATTTTTCATAGGTATGAATGCCCTGGTGTTTTCTTAAACTAAGAATCTGAGAAAAAGTCATGTGGCATATTTCACAAATATGAGGCTTTTTCTTCGTATGAATATGCAAATTTCTTTTTAAAATACCATTTGATAGAAATCCTTGCTGCATGATTCCAAAACATGAGGCTTTTCGTTAGATTGAATACTCAAGTGATGCTTTAAGATATCATTTTGAGGGACAGCCATCTTGCTAATTTACAAAATTGCAAATCTTATCTCGAGGGAGATTACATAAATCCTAACTTGGCTTAAAGCAACGAAAAAGATACCAAGTTTCATTTTTAGTGAAAAAGTGTTTATAAATATATTATTTTGTACAGAATAAATTTTTTTTAATGCAATGCTAAAATCAGAATTTTTTTGTGTTTACAAAGTAATGCACATGTGAAGTTCAGCTGAGTATCACAATTTTAAATAAAATTAAAGAATCATCAATAACTTTCTCTTCAGTTCGCTGAAAAAACTAAAATATATTTAAAAATGATTACAAAATCGTATGTACATAGAACTTTTTAATATTAGGTTCTCTTCTGCAATTAGGACGAAAGCTAAAAGGTATGCCACAGTGGAAATTTAATATTTTTTTAGAGATACATCAAAAGGGACTACCTTATGTTGCATAAAACAATAAACTTGCAGTACATGATAAATAGCACGTCATGCCTTTTTTTAATTGGTGAATGTTTTTCGTTTGATGTATTAACCCTTCAAAATAATAATACATTCAAAATAACTACAATGAACCACACAGTTTTAAACAAAAGTTATTAGTATACAGCTGGAGATCTTTGAAATTGTATACATATATATTTTCTTCAAATGGATATCTTAAAAAATTTATACAGCTTTAAAATTCGAAAAATGCTCTTCAAAACTTTTTTGACTAAACTGCTTGATTATAAGAAAACTTACACAAACCAGTTAAAGAGAATGAATTATTTAAAGGAAAAGAAGTATATTGGCAATTTTTATGCAGGATGTTTTCAGTCACTTCTTTTTTATTTCTTCTTTGAGTCGGTTTAATTCGTGAATTCTGCAGGGGTGTCTAAATTCTCCTGTCCCTGTAAAAATAAAAAAATGCCATGAATATCAATATTGAAACTATGAAAAAACACATAGAGCAATTACAGTATATAGTAAAATGTGTGAAATAACATCAAGGCTTCAATTTTCATACAATTTAGAAAAACAAATACTTCTTTTGACGTTAATTACCACACCACACTATACTGTACCATTCAAACATTCACTAGCACATCTTGAGTTTTCCAATATAAACACTTATTTAAACTTTCACGAGAGCAAAATTCTATACACACACGTTTCACAGCATTTTATATCATATTTGATAGATTCAAATGATTTTGCTTACTGGGATTATTACGTTTATCCTGTTCCTTTTCAAAATAGCACTAACTCTTATTTCTTAAATTAGATTGACCATACTAGTCTAAGAAATACTGTCCCCTTACAAATTTTCATTAAGTAATAATAAAATTTATAATTTTGTTTAAATGAATGTGTTGGTTCACACTTCAACACTTAAGCAGTGGACTCGCAAGTGTCTAGCACAATAACCAATTTTATGGTTCTCTCTTAGTCGATAGCTTCATCACTCCTTAATTATTCTCATGACAACAATCGCAACACAGTTTCTTGTGGACTGGTATTTATTTTTTACTCACAGTACTTTTTACCTTCACATCAGAATTGCTGGGCATGCGCAGTTCAGGCAGCGCAATTGGGCTTGCGCAAACACAGTTCATATACATTAGTTTTTATATACACAATAACAAACACTCAACTCTCTTAATTACACAGATGGCGCTTCGCATGCCGTGAACTGACAGAATGTTTAAAGAATTTTCGGCAACAGAAATCTCGAAATTTGAGACAGTGTAAAAGAATGAGGACTGATATATCTAAGAATTTTACGTTTTACCTCCACACATTCCCCATTTTTTAATTCTAAAAGATTTATCATTATAATACGAACAATAATCCAAAACCTAATCAGAGTAAATTTCAAAAGTTGATCCCACTTTTTCTAAAACGGTTTTTTAGAATTATTTAATATATATATATATATATATTCAAAATGTGTTAGAAGTAACGAATGGGATCTTAGCATTCTTTTCGGGTTATGGAGTGAGATCCTGCGAGAAGATAATGTGTGAAGGAGATGACAACGTTAACTGATTTCGGTTAGTAATTCTCTTACATCCAAGAATTTGAAGAGGCCAATACTGCCCTTTGTGAGAGAAAGATCCTGAGAACCATTTTTGGTAGAATTAAAGTTAAAGAAGGTAATTTTTATAGAAGAAAAACAAATGTTGAAATTTACAAAAAAAATATAAAAATAATAACGTAATACAATTCATCAAATTAAGTAGAATTAGATTTGTAAGGCTAATTTGTCGCTTGAATACTACTAGCACAACATATCTTCATCTATCAACATATATAGATCTTCAAACATAAACCTATGGGTAGTAAAACTAGAGAACGACCAAGATATCAATGGCTGGACTCAATCGGTATGAAATTGGCTGGAAATGGCGGAAACTGTTTGAGAAAATGTACTGGAGGAGGTCAAGGCCCACCTGGAGCTGCTGAGCCATCGATGATGATGATACCTAAGGCTGTAAAATATCAACTATTCTAATGAAATCTTGCAGCATAAAACCATTAAGAATCAGTAAAAAAATCGTAGAAGTTCTAATAATGTATAAAAATAAATAATATAGGGGTAATAATGTCCAACTTTTGGCTAATTTTTCCTCTTTAGAAACAGATGAAAAATAAAAACATGAAAAATTTCAGTTGTCCAATCTAAATACTAAACATGAAAGAAATGAAAAAGATCTTGAATCAGTTTTCTTAAATCTCTGGACTTGGCTTAAAGCAGCGATGTCAAACTCAAAGGCTAACTTGGATCAAGCAAACAAGGTTTAACTTTAGGTGGGCCGCAAAAAAATCAACATTCATAGAAATTTAAGTTTATTTTGAATAAAACATTATAATAAGCATAAATAAAAGAACAAGAAAAATTTAATGTTTAAGTTCAGACACTTGACATCTCTTCTCTACCAATATCCTTTCTATTCCGGGAGAAATTATATTTTATTATACATCATTCCGTGCCGATACACTGGCTGGGCCCCATGCAGCCCATGAGTTTGACACCCCTGGTTTAAAGGAACAGTTTAAAAAAGGAATAATTCGGTTAGACAATAATTAAATCAATATTCAGTAATTCATCAAATAAGAGATTAATGGCTCTTTCAGACATGGTAAGATTAATAACTACACTGAAGTGCCCCTGCATTAAGGATAGAAAGGGCTATGCAAATTGTGTGGCACTGCATATCATTTATGCTCAAGTGAGAGCGCTGTGGTAACTGCATAGATAACGCGTACTGTGGTTGTTCTGAATTAGTTGTTGGAATTGCCAGTATGGGTAAACTGCCTGGTTTAGACGCACTCAGTCGCGGGCAAATCGTAGGAGCGCGACGCATGGGCCATCGAATTTCCGAAATCGTCAGACAGTTAGGATTTTCAAGGTTGACAGTGTCAAGAGTGTACCAAGAATACATAGATGGTGGACAAAAAACTAAAGATCGGGCTAACAGCAAAGGACAATTTGCCTTGACAGTGTGTGGTGAGAGACAGCTCATACGTATTGTACGTAGCCAAACATTAGCTCAAATTACCCCTCAGTTGAATGACAGGGCCAGTCGTGCAGTCAGTAAACAGACAGTTTAACGCTCGCTTCACCGTATAGGTTTTCGGGAACCGTCGACCTACGAGAGTACCATTGCTCAATGTTTGCCATCGTACTGCACATCTCGCCTGGGCAAGAGAACACAGAGACTGGATTGTAGAGGACTGGAAACGAGTAGCATGGAGTGATGAGTCTCGATTCCAACTACTTAATGCCGAGGGGAGCCTGAGAATAGGGCGTCAAGCTCATGAAGCCATGGATCCTGCATGCCAGGTTTGAACTATACAAGAGCAGGGTGACTCAATCATGGTCTGGGGTGTTTTTGTGGCTCTGTTAGGGATCTTTGGTGCATGTACCAACCTCCCTCAATGCAATTCGGTACGTAGAGTTGCTGGGTGATCCCCACCATCCGCTTGTGCTGTTCTATTATCCGCATGGTAATGGAGTTTTCCAGGAAGACAACTGTACCTCTCACAAGTCCCAGTTGCCTACTGGCTGATTGGATGAGCATTCCTCTGAGTTTTCTGTCATAAATTGGCCACCTAGAAGCCCAGACTTAAATCCTATTCGGCATCTTTGGGATGTTTTGAAACAAGGCGTGAAAGACCATCTCATAGCACCAACGAAATTTACTAAATTATGAACAGCTTTAGCCAATATTTGGCAAGTCATTTTTGGGGAACGTTTCCAGAAACTTGTTGAATCTATGCCTCGTAGTGTGACAGCCGTTATCAAGGCAAGAGGAGGCCCAACTAGTTACTAGGTAGTTATCCCTAATTCAGTGGCACTTCAGTGTATGTCAAAAAGTAATGATTGAGTGGTCTTATTTGTGTTTTTGAAGTGAAAACTTCTTTAGCCGCGTCGGGCACTTTTTGTTAGGGGAAAATCTTGTGGGTTCGCGTCACCGACATGCTCATGACTGGCGCACGCGCAGTGCGCGTTAAAAATTTTTGGATGGGTGAAATCTTGTGCGTTCGCGTCATCGACATGCTTATAGCAGCATATCTGTAGCTATACAGCTGACGTATAGTACTGTGTATATCTTATAAGTGAAATTGAATGGATTTAGTAAAAAGTTCAATGTATATATACTGTGCATTGTTGAAATGGGTTTTTTTGTTTGATTATTTTTTTGAATCGTTTAAATTTGGGAAGAATCATTGTGCGTACAATAGTGAGTACTAAAATAAATATACTAATTTTTTTAACAAAAAAAAAATAAATAACAGAAAATTTTTTTTAAATACTGTATTTATTTTGGCGTTTGAAAATTTTATATTATTTAAAAATTATTTTAAATCTTCGCATTTATTCTGGCGTTTAAAAAATTTTGAAATTATTTTTTTTTTCTAATATTTAATCTCTGAAATGCACCCACTTCCCGGTTAGTATTTTCCCCAGTGGCTTAGATGTTTTTTTTTCTACCGTGGTAAAAACAGACATCTAGTTGTTCAATCATTTTTTTTATCTTTTTTGGTTTTAAATTTTTCATTTTAGGCGAAATATGTTTTTGCTTTTTTTGGATTCCAAAGAATGGGGCAATACATACAGTGGCCAAAAAAGTGCCCATACACTTGCAATTTCTTATAAAATTTAATGTTTTCGACTAAAAAAAAATTAATATATTGTAATTGAAATTTTTTTAAATTATATTTTGCAACTTATTCTTTAAGGGAATGACATAATTAATTTTTAAAAATAGTATAACTTTTTTTTTTAAAAATAATTTATCAAAAGTTACTAAAAAATTACACCAAAAATCTTCGTACGCTTAAAAAAAATCTAAACAGTTTTTTAAGAATTGTATTTCCTTCTTAATTTAATAGTGGGATATTTTTTTAGTGTCCACAACAAAATTTAAGCGTTTTGGTATAGATTTAATCATTTTTTGTAATTTCTGCATTGTTTTTTCCACCATTCGTCTGTGATTTTTTTTTTTTACTTCATTATGTTTTTTATATTTTCGTGTTTTTTTTTTTTTTTTAAAAAAAATTTCACCATATATGTTTCTACGGGGCTAAATAAAGTTTTGAGGAGGTTTTTTTCAAAATTTTTGGGGGCAGTTATAAAACACCAGTGGCGTACATTGAGAGCAGTGGCTAGGCGTCATTATCCTGTTAAAAAAAAGTCGTTTCCAATATCCAAATTTTTGGGCGGATAATTTAAAATTTCTCTTTAAAATTTTTTAACTGGGAGCGCATTGATTCACAATATAAAAAAAATTACAAATTACCTTTTCCTGCGGCCGCGTTTTTCCCCCCCCACGCAAGAACACTTCTACCTCCATGTTTTATTAATCCAACTAGATTCTTGGAATTAAGTTTCAGAAAATTCAAAATTGACAGCAAATTGATTGGGATGACAGACAGTCCACCATTTTTGGTTCCGATGGGCCTATAATAGCTTGTAAATGAAAAAATAAGGAGTTTAATCCCATGATTTATGTGGACCAAGAACTTCCCTTTTCTTTCCAAAATTTTTAACATGGAAGTGAAGGTGTTTTTTCGTGGGGGTGTAAATTGGCCCGGAGTTTGGAATTTGGGATTTTTTTGTGGTAATGGTCAAGGAAGGGTCATTTAATTTTTTTAAAGAGTTTTTTTATCCCCCCGAAATTTTAAAATTGGAGAACTTTAACCAACAGGGTATTGGCCAAATGCACGGTTCTCTTTTAAGCCCCCCTTCCCATAAAGACCCCAAAAATGGGAAAAACACCCCCTCAGTTTACTTTTTTTAGCCCCGTAAACCCCTATTCCCGGGGAATTCTGATTAAAAAAAAAGACAAATAAAAACAAAATGTGATGTAGAAAAATAATCACAAAAAAGGGAAAAAAGGAAAATCGATGCAGGGAAAATTTCAAAAAAAAAAAAATGATTAAATTCCCCCACCAAGACCTTAAAAGTTGTTTGGAACTAAAAAATATCCTACTAAGTACTAAATTAAGAAAAAATACAATATTTAAAAAACTAAGTTGAGATTTTTTTTTAATTACCGAAGACTTTTTTGGCGTAATTTTTTTGAATTTTTGATAATTAATTTTTTTTAAAAAAAAAGTTATACTATTTTTAAAATATTAACTATGTCATTCCCCCTTAAAAATAAGTTGCAGATATCATGGGTTACAATTACAATATATTAATTTTTTATTAGTCGAAAATATTAAATTTTATAAGAAATTGCCAGTGTATGAACACTTTTGTGGCCCACTGTATTAATGGTTGCCGTTTATATTTTTCTATTACTTCTCACCCGTTTGATCACATATCCCACAACTGTCACTAATTCAGAGGAATACATTAAATCCTTACTTTTACTATTCACATAAGATATATTGCTGCAATTCTTATAAACAGAGTTTTCAACGATATCGATCGATTGCACTTGCTTCTGGAAACATCTTAGCATTAAAAGTTTATTCCTAAATTTGATTCATTTTCCTAATACTCATCTTTGAAATTAGCTCCAATATTTTCAGTTATTTTTTCCCAAACTGCCTCCCCACACACACCAAACAAAAAACTAAAATTTTTAAAAGTGTGTAGGATTGTTTTACTTCGCCACTTTTTTGTCAGCAGAGAACAAATTTAAATAGTCATCAGCTATTTTTTTTGTAGACTCCTCCACTAAATAATTTCATTACTTTTGAGCATTTTACGTATCAAGTTGAATAATTCTAAGATCATTTTTTTTAGAATTGTAATGCGTGAGATATCTTAAGATATTATCTTTTTAACTACACCAGGCTTAGTTCATGATGGTCACATGTGATAAAGGCAATCGCGTGTTCGCGACTTAATTTAAAATTGACATTTAACTAACTTGTAGTTGTTTTTCTATTTGTAGAATTTAGATAAAATTTCAAAATTCGTTATCGGACAGGGGGGGTCTGGGGGCCCAAACCCAAAACCCGGGCGCCCCGCCTGGGGCGGCAAATTTTAAGGGCGGCATTTGGATCGAATTTGAAAAATATATATTTTTTTTGTTCCAAAAAATTTGATATATTTTTTGAAATATTATTGGGTGTGAATTTGGTATTTCATTTAAAATATCTTATTTACTTGTTTTGAACTCTATGTATTTAACGTCTGTTTTTTTTTTATGTTGAAATTTGAAGGTTTCAGGCGGGATTTAATGTTATATCGAAATTTGATACACACACGTTTCTCATCTTTATTATAACTTTCTTTTATCCCAGAGAAGGGGTCACCGTTCTTTCCCCATATGATTCCATCGACTATCTAAAGGGGCGGGGGGTAATAAGAGTCTTTGGTGATAAAAGGGGGCCCAGGAGATTTTATATTTTAGTCTTGAGTGTAGTTACTATAAGGTAAAAAAAACGCTTGTGATTCCCACCTTCAGTGACTTTTTTTTGGAAGAAATTGTCCGACTGAAATGGACGATTCCTTCTCTTACATTTACTCGTTTGAAATAATAAAGGTAATTATGTCCAATTTCAATTATTTTGTATTTACAAAAATTAAAATTGTGTATATATAATTGTTATGCTGCTTTTCTGTTCGCAAGAATTATTCAAGTTTTATAGGTGTGTATGTATGCGAAAAATTTCTATTTTTAATTATGTATATATTTGCTTTGGAGAGAAGAGCGGCATTTTCCATTTTTGTCGGGCCAAAAACTGTAGACCGGCCCCGGGGAAAAGATGCTCAAAAATTTAGAAAAAAAATTATCAGTGATTTTAAAATTGATAAAATTTTTTATTTTATTCGTGTACTTTTAAATTAAGTATATTTTGCTTACTATACTTAATTACGTAAATTAAGTACGTTCGTATACTTGACAAATAAGTGCTCTTTAAAAGAAAGTTTCAGTAAAGAGAAAAAGTTGACAACAACACACAAAGCGCGTGAACCGATTAGATGGAATTATATGATGGCATTTATCATATGATTATGACGTCATTTGAATTTATGAACTAAGTGGCTAGAAACACGTATTTGTCATTTTTCTGAACGTCATAGTCACAGTAAAGCAACACTCTTCAAAATTTGATTTTTCAAAAAAATTTCTTTTTGTTTATTTCTAAATTACTTTATTTCTGCATTGTATTGTTGACAATTTCTTGGCCCGTTTTGTTTCTTCATATCATTTACCCGTTGAGGACCATGATCACACATATTTGATCACGCGTTTTTCCCTCCAAGCTCCACGGTATCGTGTATGAGTTTGCGCTTTCCCTGCTCTTAGGCCCATGATCACACTAGTGTGGTGCGAGTTTGGAACGTTTTTATATTAATTTTTACAAGGCATTAGATGGCAATTCAAGTCCTTTTTTTTTTTTAGAATAATCTTTTACAAAGCTTTGAACATCAATATGTGCTTTCAATTCCGAGTTGTGGACCCGGTAGCCTAGTGGTCAAGGTAACGAGTGGCTAGTGTGTCAAGGGTTCGAGCCCAGTACCTCTGAAGACCCGCCGTGTAGGGACGATGCACGAGAAAATCTGTCGATGCTCAAACGTTCTCCCGTTATTGCAGTGGGGAAGTTAGAAGAGGAGGTTCCATCTCAGGTGTCGTCCTCGTCACTTGACCAGGGTTCAAAACTACGAGGTCCGTCACAAAAGCCCTCGAGTATTTGAATAGTGCAACGTTAATATTCACTCACTCGGCCCCGAGTGTTTCTTTTTTTCTTTCTTTTCTTATTAGATCCTCGATATTTATGAATGTAAATAATTGCACATGTTTAGCTTTTTCGAGGGAATCTGGCATAAAGGTTCGCGTGATTTATTACGCTCTGAATTTCTCGTTATATTTTGACTAAGCTGAAAAAAGATTGAAAGCTTATTAGTTGGTTGTTGGGCATTAGTTTGGCGTATTAGTTATTGGGCATCAGACATTCATAATAAAATTTTCAGTATTTATTTTATTTGTGGTTTGTATTTACAAGAATAATTTTTTAATACTCAAAGACATTTGAAAAGCAGGTTTCATAGAACAAACGTAATGACTCATTTTGTTAACGAAAAGAATCGTTTGTTCTTTCTGACTCATTTTTAATTCAGTAAGAAGAAACGATTCTTTTTCGTTGCTATCGCAACCAGAGTTACCATAACCATAAGAACAGAAGAGATAATACTAATGTGATACTAAGAAGGCTATAAACTATATAATGATTTATTAGAAATGAAAAAACTATTATCTGTATCAATTTAAGCAACAGGTAGATTGAGCTTCCCTGTGGGAAGCAGGTGTTCTCCAAAAAATAAACACCATCAACTTATAATTTAAGCGACAACAAATTTATGTGAGTGTAAATTTATCGTTTGGGATTTTCCAGATAATATTTTGTAAGTTTTGCGTCTATTTCATTTTAATCATCATAGCGAAAAGAGTACTTTTTTTATATTAAAATGAAAACATTTTCTTTAAAATTCGTAATTTTTTTTTTAATGCAGCGAAAATTTTTGTACTGCACATTCAGATATTATTATTAATGATAGTAAATTTTAGCTTAATTGATTACATTAAAGATTTTGTATGAATTTTTGAATGAAATTAGGCTTAGAAGGGAAATTCACCCAGTCCCGTGCGTGCGTTTTCTCTCGGATCGTGTGGGCCTGGGGAAACGCTTCTTTCCTTTCGCCGGTCCTGAAGGGTTTAATTAAATAAATGTGATTATTATTGCTTAGGAAATTTTAGTTTTTAATTTATTTATCATATTTGACGAAATCTCATAATGAATGCAGTAATCATTTTTAAATTGTAAGTTCGGGTACTTTTAAAAATGATTTTTATTTTTGCCTAAATGTTGTTCTACAGTTTCAGTACAATATTTTGTTATTACTTCGAGTTTGATGATTTATATACCCCGTTCCATTGAACATTAATTGAATTGTTCAGAAATTTAATTCTTTTAATTTCAGAAAAAGTTATGCTTTTATTTTCCTTTGCAATTCCGGATTAGCACCTCTGAATTGAACATTGAGTAGTGTTGGCATATCCTTATAAACTACACATAGACTTATTACAAATTTGAATTTATATATTACATCTTTTATTATAATTTCCTTAGTTAGTATTTTTTCTACCTCAAGAGTATGTTTTGATTTCAATAAAACGTAACACAACTGTTCAGAGAGAATGTCTGCTGAATTTTCTTTAGAAATATACCCAATAATATAGAATGCAAACATTTATATTCAATAAAGTTGTGCTTCTAAAATATATATATAGTTCTACATATTTGAATTTTCATAATACAAATATTTGCATCTTGAAAATACCAGTGCCTTAGGAATGGATCAGTATCCAGGAGCTAGCAGTAAAAATAGATAAACAGTTTTTGCCAACTCAAAAGGATGCAATCAAGATTCAAAAGATAGGCAATTAAAAAGATTTTTTATACCATTACATAAAAATACTTACAGGAAGGCCCCAAAAAAGTACCTAAACTTTGTACAGCCAGATTCCTCCTCGGAAGTATATTAAAAAATTGCTCAAGGAACTGTACCTGTATGATCCACAGTTTACGAGAAAAATACGGTAAATGAGGATGGATGATGGTTTATGATGGGCTTCGGCATATTTCTGTGCTCGTGGGCTTGATTGGCTGGATATGCCATACTCTGGTCGCTGGATCGAATATGTGGGTCTGGTTCTATGGTCACCCCGATTGCACTATTGGATTTTTTTTTCCCTATGGGGTAACCTCAAAAAATTGGTGTATCGAGATGTAGTGACAACACAAACGGACTTATAGTTGCTTTTGTGCATGATGCTTGTGCTTCGGTTGATGCATGCCTGGTGCCTGCTCAAACCTGCCTCAGTGCACAGTGGATACTTGGAGCATCTACCTTATTTGCAAATATTGCAATTAATGTGTCCAATACCGTGTCGTCATACTTTGTTTTTCGTATTTTTTTCACAAACTATGGATAGTACAGGTTCAGTTCTTTGGACATTTTTTTATACACTCCCAACGAAGAATCTAGCTGTGCAGAGTCTGAGAGCTATTTTTAGGACATCCTGTATAAAATTCATAAAATGGTGTTTCAATATCTTACTTTTAATTATAGCAACGTAATAACTAACACTCAAAACAAATATACTATTATATTCATTAAATACAATTTTAACCACATTACAAAAAATGTTGATATGAAACGTGAGCATTTTCAATGTAGTGTTTTCTGAATGAAATAATTAAATTCAAATTAAAAGTTTCTATTTTAATGTAGCACTTTAATTTTTAAAGTCAGACAAAAAGATGCTGAAGTACCTGTGACAATAATCAGAATAAAAAAATATGCTTCCATAAAATACATGATTTTTCAAGATGTCCTTATCATTCAATGTTCAATCCCATCCAACTAATTACATGTAAGTCAAGTGGAAATTTATATAATTAATTCTTTAAAACTATTGTTTTCTTTTAATACTAATATAAATTAAACTAGTTAAATGCATCTTAAAAGCCATATTTTTAATCCAATGTTACTCAAACTTTCAATATTTGCGACCCAATATTGGATAATAACTTTCCTTCCCCTTCCCTCCATACAATAACAATGCATTGAATTCAAAAATACCATACATTGACGCTAAACCTACATTTCGACTTTAACCTCCTAAGAGCCACCGGAGTGTATAAACGTCTCACTCAGCCAGTGCGTTAATTGCCCCTGACATATATTTAGTCTTTCCGAAGTAAGATCTTTTCTGTGAACTGCTATCCATAAAATTATTCCGAAGGCTTTGGAATACAATAAAATGACTTTGACAGGGTTTGCGAAGGATTTACTTACATCAGAAGATTTGCTTAATTATTCCTTTTCTACCTCCTACTCCCCCTTCCCCAATACACCACATACGCTCGGCTGTGTGTTAAAAGGTTGGCATTGGTTCGCGTAATTTTTAATCAGCACTTAAGAGATTAATTGTATACCGTACAAAGATCGAGAAAAGTGTTAATTTTTGTATATAATTTTATATATTGCAAGACCATGAGGTCATTGGTAATTATTCAACTTGTTTTTAACTTAATATTGTTATTTTAATTATAAAATTCATTGTGCAGTACTGATACATTTATAAGTACAGTATATCAGTGTAAATGTGTATTTTATTTTTTATTATGTCAGAATGTATTTTGTTTGTTTACTTTTAGTAAATTAATAATGTTTTAAATAATCTTTTGTTTTCGATATGCTCGCGCCCCCCTAAGGACGCGCGCCCCACAGTTTGCGAAACACTGTATTAATCCCAATATTCATTTGAGATGGATTACAAAGAGTGATCTCCCTTTGAAGAAACATATTCCCGCTTTCTTGCCTTTTGATGCCCTGTGCTTCATTGCTCAGATATGTTTCTTTACATCTCTCCAACAGAGGAAAAAAACAATTTTCTTTTACTGTTCTACTTGCAGCATTGGAATCCTTTATCTAGTACCGTTGCTGTGCATAAATCTTAAAGGTGAGTTAGTACGGTATTTAAAGAAATGGTTTTTCCAAGCTGTTCTCTATCAAAAAGTAACACGCTGAAGCAAATTGGTGGTCCACTTTGTCTAATTTAACAAAAGGCATTAAATGACAGAAGTTTGTAATGATCTTGAGAACATTTGAATGGATTTCCACATCTATTCCAGAGACAGACAGTTAAGAACATTTATGCTTGCTCCTCTTTCAATAGTATATATTAAATTCTTTGTTTAGCTTATAAGCATGTTAATGCTATCAAATAGTATCATGTAGGGCAAGGATGGGCATTAAGTCGATTGCGGTTGACCGCCTGAAGATTAACAATTAGTAATTATATACCGAAATATTCAGGATTGGCTGACAGTATGCTGACCAAGTCTTCTACTGACTATAACTATAAGCACTAACTTTAGGTAAAAATGTTTTATTTGTTATGTATTTAAAATTTTTTCGTAACAAGTGCATCACTTGATATTATTATACTAACTGCGTGGCCCGGCGCTGCACGGGCGTTTTCAAGAGCATAACTTTTTGCGAATGGAAATTACCTCTTGTCTTGTATTCAGTACTTCTTAGTTTGTGTGTGATTTCTATATTTTTTCCTTAAAATTTCCTTTTTAGAAATTTCTTCTACGTCTTTGCCCCGTCGGACGGGTCTGTTTCCCCTCCACTTAGCCCGGCGTTGCACGGGCTTTTTTCAAGAGTGTAGTTTCATTCCCCATGGAAATTTCCCTTTTCTGAAGGCCAGCACTTCTGGGTGTCAGTGCAGACTTAATGTTTGTCATTTTTATATTTATGCCATTAAAACTCCCTTTTCTGAAATGTCTTCTTTTTCCTTCCTTATACAGGTTTTTTTTTTCTAAGTTTCCCCCAGTTGACGGCATTTTCGAGTAAAAAACCCTTTTTTTTCCCAGAGAAAATTTTCAAATTTCTATTTTCGTTTTAAAATTTTAAAAAACAACTAGTTTTATCCATATGGGAACATATAATGTGTGATTTTAGTATTGAATAATTAATTTAGTAATGAATTATAAAAAAACAACGCTGCTTTAGTTTTTTCAAAAAGTATTATATTCAGTTTTGTTAAAAAAGGAATTGAAAATTTCTTAATGTTAGCTATTGATTCAACAGCTTATTTCTGGTTTCTCACACGCCGAACGCTTGCCGTGTCTGCAAGGCTTGTGTGCCAAAATGCAGGCCATTTGAAGAGGAAAAAAACACTTAGAAAGCAATAAGCAATATAACGATTAATTAAAAATAAAAAAATGATATTTGCTATTATTTCAAAAACGTATCAGTTCAAGCCACAACAGATACATTCCAGCAACAACACATAATATTTAAAAAAGGGGAAAATTTGTCAGTTAATTATTCTCAAAAATTTTAAAAAGTCTGTTTACATGAAACTGTATAAATATCTACTTATAAATGAAAATCTCGTAATCGCATAAGAACTTTAATTGTTCGTCCTATACGTGATTGCTCTCCTATGTTAGGAGGTAAGTCTGATGGAGGTTTCGCGCGTTGTCTTTGTTGCTAGCTTTGTAAAAACGTCTGGTATTTTCAAGGAATATGCAAGCTTCAATCTATCAATAAACTCTGTAACGTTGTAAATTTAATTTTCACAGTAAAATATTTCTCTCTTTTGTCACCGACTTGAAAAGGACCATTGGACGGTCGCTCAAATTGGTTTTTAACCCAATCTTTGCGAATAAGAACATGCTATGCTGTTTTCAAGTCTTTTTTGGTATAAATATTTATCGGGCGTATTTCTTTTTGACACTGTTCTTGACCCACTTTCAACCACACCCTTCTTAAACTGGGTACAAAAGTATCGGGTGCTGTAGGAATTGTATCATCTAGAAAAAATTCTCCTGGTAAATATATGTTTTGTCCATAGACCATCTGAGCAATGGTGTATTGAGAATTTTCTTGCGTCAAGATCAATTGGAAGTGTTTCCCTCCAGGCAAGAGGTCATTATGCACCATTAATGCGGTCTTAAGAAAATCCGGGAAATATCCCCAGGCTATGGGGGTCCCGTTTTTGAGCCCTGTTGGCTTGCACTAAAAAATTTTTTCCAACCCCTCACAAAAGCTTAACAGGACCCCCCAAATAAGATTGATTTCAGCGGGACAATGGAAAGGCCGGCCAAATGGAGTTTTACCCCCCCGGGCCATTTAATCAGCCACCCCTTTCCCGACTCTGACTTTTGTTCCACATTCCTTTTATTCTAATGTATCCCACATTTGTTCCGGATTGTTCCTTTCAACACTTTTATGGCCATGGAAAAAGAAGCTTCACAGTTATATACTCAGCAAGCACATATACTGGCTATGCAAAACATTGCTCATTACATGAAGTGCACATCATGAAAGTCTCAATGATTAAATATAAATTCTGCTTCTTGAAAATTGTATTTCAATATGTCTTTAATATGAAACATCTGTACATGAAACAGTTGAACCTCTATATTGTGAATTTTTCTATATAGCGAACTTTTTCCTGGAACCTTGAACATTTCACGATTTTCTTTTTAAATAACCTCTTTATAGTGGGCATTTTCTATATAAACTAACTTTTTCTTTTTATTCAATTTTTTTTTCTCCCATTTTTAAAAATACTGAAAAATTTTTAAATTATTTTTTTAATACATTTTATGTTGGCCCAATAAATCTTTAACTGTTTTATTAGGGTCCCCATTTTCTGTGAAAGCAAAAGGGGTTCTGGATGCTTCAACCAAGTAAAAACCCTTTAACCTATTGCCCAAATTTATTTGGGAAAAAGCTTCAAATCCTCTTCACCCCAGTGGGGTTGCCCCCGGTTTAAAATTTTAAAAAAATAATGTATGTTTAATATTACTTGTATTTTTTAAATTTAAAAAAATGCCCTAAAATTCATTAATTTTAGATAAAATTTTTTTCTTAAATTAAAAAAGTTTGACATTTTTTTTCTTGCAGTTTTTCTTTTTTTTTTGATGGGTAAGATATTTAAAATAAACAAAATTTAAATTTTTTAAAAAAGGTGTGAACAATTATTTTTAATATATAGTGTTTATAATTTAAAATTTTTTTATTGGTTTATAAAGATATTAAAAGATGAACCTCTAAAATGAATTTTTCCTATAAAATTTTTTCCAATTTTTAAGCCTGTATATAGAGGCCCCACTGTATTTTTCCTTTAGATTGCTAAAATTTTCCTCGTGGTAAATCAATGTCATAAGAAAGGTAGATCTTAGAAAACAGAATGTTATTAAAGAAATGGATTACTTATACATTGGGTAGAAAATTAACTTAAAGGTATTTGTTAAAAATTGCACACTAGTCATACAACTTTAATTTTTTTTTTTTTTTAACACGTCATTTTATGTTTGTTTATTCTATGCAAAATCGTTTGTGGCAACATTTAATTTTGCCATCTCAAAAAATATTTTATTGGATGTTCAATTGTAAAAAGAATTTTGTAGTGAAATGTTGTTATATGCTTATTTTATTGATTTATTCTTAGAAATTGTGTAAATGAACAGTATTTACAAGCATTTAAACATAAATTAATGTGGCAATTTGCTTCTAAAACTATACACCTTTCTTTCACCTAAAATTGTACATACAAGGCAGAGTTTTTGCCAGTTTCGTCCAAGATAATGCATTATATATATTTCATGGATTAAAGTAAATTCTTGTACCTTAAACCATATATGACTACATACTAAAATCATAAGTGACTTTTTAAAAACTTATTTTAAACAATTAGAAAAAAAAAGTGTAATATGAGTATAGTCTTTGTATATATCTTTTAAAAAAATTATCAGGAATATTTTCAGAATTTCAATTTTATTTATATCCAGAATATATTTTAATTTAAATATAAACTAGTAAATAAGCCCAGATTAAAATAAAACAAAAGACAATGAGTGTTTTTGGCCATTTATTTATAAGAACAATAAAATAATTGATTTTTACAAAAGTCACATAATGGAAGCCCATTAACACAACTATCTACATTTAGAGAGTAGTCCAATTTTTTCAAATGTCATAAAAGTAAATAAAAATAAAATATAAATTTACTTTGTCAATCATCAAAATGTGCATACTAAAATATTTACAACTCTTCATGCAATATTTTCACACATACCAAGAAATTGCAATGTCTTTCTTGCTTAAATAACACTATATACCCCTTTTGCAAGAACATACACAACTATATACATTTTTGAAGGAAAAACAAAGTACTTATATATTTTAATGCCAAATTTGATTATTTCAAGACAATTAAAGGTATTTACGAGTGAAAACAATCTAGCATCATAAAAACTGAGCAATACAAAAAAAATAATTAACACAATAAGCTTACTTTGTTTTTTGAATAACAACAAACAATACTGATTGTTTAAAATCACACAAATATAGGAATTAGATAAAACAAATTTCAGTAATAAACAAAAAAAAATTGAATACTTGTTTTAAAGAAGTGGTCAATAAAAGTATTTTATTTCAATGGTAAAATAATAAAAATATATTTTAAATCAAAATGTACTACTTTTGTACAATAAAAGTATTTCATAATGAATAAATTTTGCTTAGTATGATACCTTTAAAGGAAAAATAAGGACAAATGAAAATTTTAGAGCTACAGCTTGTAAGAAAAATAGATGTTTTAAATTGAATAATAAAATACAATCAACCAATATAGCTGAAAATTTTAGAAATAATTATATAAGATACCCCTATCACATATAAATAAATATTATAAGCAAGATATACAGAAGAATTTTTGTCATAAATTCCTATTGTACACTTTCACTCACACATCATACTTTTTAACATAAACACAAATTAATTTAGAAAAACAAAACTGTGTGTAGTATAGGTCTTCGAGCTTTAGATTCAAATTCTTGAAGTAATTCATCAATGTCATTGTCCAAATCCTCTGATTCAGCCATCTGTAAAAACAAAGTATAAATTAAAACAGATAATCATTTAGTAGTAAAGACTTGATAAGAACAGAAAAAGATATACATACATTAAAAGAATAAATATTTTCATAAATATATTTAATTTCTTTCATATTTGTAAAAAGTTCTATACAAACTGATCTAAAAACTCAATAAATTGAATACAAGAGAACATAAAAATTATACTAATAGAAAACCATCAATGTCACACTTTATCTACCTAATTTAAAAAAAGGGATGCAGAGTTCACACTGCAATGAAAGAATATAATGAAAAGAGTAAAGTATTTCATCAGAAAGTAATTCAAATATAAATGTTTAAAGATAATGACATTACTTAAAATAATAATACTTTTATTTCAATATATTCCAGTATTAATAATTTTACAAAATATTTTGAAGTGAAACAGTCAAAACATGTACAAATAAATAAACAATTTTTAAAAAATTATAATTTACTTTTTTTCAATTTGATTTCTACCCTAGACAACACCAATCTGCATATAACTATCTTTATACTGGTGAAAAATTCAGATTTATATTATGCAGTTGAACTATTAAATTTTATTCATGGATTATAAAATAGCCAATTTTCTTAATAAACCTCACTAGAAAATAACCTGAACAGATTTTAAAAAATATAAAGATCTTTTAAACTTATATCATTTTTACCATCGAAGATTATTTAAAGTCTCTCTCACACACAAGAAATACTTTAAAAATTTATAATGTCAAAGCAAATAAGAATGCTATAAAATCCACATTTCTGCAAAAAGAATGAATGTCTGGTGAAATCAATTAGAAAAACAAAGAATTTATTTCAGTCTGATAATTTTATGAACTACTAATTCAGAAGGTCAGTCATGGCTAAACCAAGATTAGCAGGCTAGTCCCTTCCTAACCTATTTTTAAACCATCAATTTTTCAAATCAGTAAAATTTTAAACATTATAATTATTATCCCTAAAATAATTATGGCCTTGAATTTATTAAAAAATACATAAAATAAATCTATCTAACCAAAAGGCAACACGATACTCTTGTGTTAGTAAGTAAATCAATAGAAATAAACCATTTCAAAAGTCATTTGAATGGAAAAATTATTATATCAAACAGCATTTACCATAGTAGTTATCTTGATTTTTGAAATAACTTAAGTAACAACTTAAGTTATTTCAAAAAAAATCCAAGACCAACTATTTACAATAGATTTTCTGTTCAATATACTAGAAATTTAATCAATATCTTTTACAGATAATAATAAGTAAAGAAGCAACTCTAGAAAAAATTGTGAAAAATGAAAGGCAATCCCTGAAATTTTGAGAATTTAGTTAACAAGTGACTTGTTTTGGATTCTTTTGGTAAAAAATAGAATTTTTAAATTATAAAAAACACAATGTTAATTTATGAAATAATCAATAAATCAAAAATAATAATTGCAGTCTTTAATTCTGACATTAAACAGGAAATTTCACAAAATTAGTGAATCCTCTTGATCATTTAAAAATGTGTCAACGTAAACTCTCATATCTAACTTAGAAGCATCTGTTTGAACAAAAAAATTCTTATTCCAAATTTTAAGCATAAAAGATAAGTTTATCAATTAATTTTTATTAAATTTCTGAAAGGCAGTTTTGTACTCTGCCGTCCAAATAATTTTCTTGTTCTTCTATGTGCAATTGCCAGCAAAAGAGTGATTAATGAAAATATGTTTATATACCAACTACTGCTGGCCATTGAAAAACCAGGAAGAAATGATTTGATAAAACATTAAAATCACACTAGCTGTATGGTCCGGTGTTGCATGGGCTTTCTCTACTTTTATATAAATTTTCCCTTCCCTTCACAAAATCACCACTTCCATTATTCTTTTTCGAAATTACTTTAACTTCCTTGTTTCTTTCCCCTCCACTTAACCTGGCGTTGCACAGACATATTCAAATGCATAACATATTGGCATGAAAATTCCCCTTCCTCTCTCGGAGTCACCCCTTTCGGTGTGTGTGTTATTTCATGCTAATATCATTACAATTCCCTTTTTCAAAATTTCTTCCACTTCTTTTCATTGTCAGATGTTTCTTTTCTCTCTATATACCTCAGCGTTACACAGGCTTTTTTCAGTGTGAAACTATTTTTCCTCCCTCCAAGATAAGATTTTTGTTCAAATTTCGAACAATGACTTATAAAAAACAATACTAGTTTAATTTAAAAAATATCAATGAAAAGGATGCGGTTCTGATACTAAGAGTAAAACCAAAACACTCTCATTATTTTTTAATGATAATTAGTTACTAAGAATCCAAAATAATAAAATTTCAGAGAGATTTTCATTAATCAATCAATTGTTACATACAGTTTAAAAATATCTCTAAAATGTAATTTTATTCAAAATAACAATATTTCTATAGTATAAAATTTCCTAAATGACATCAAAATCTAAAAAATATAATAATTATATAAAAGAGAGTGCTGGTGAATCCTCCGGAATACTACTTTTTAAAATTTTCACAAATACTCACAATGAAATATAACATTATGTATCATGAATGAAAATTAACTAAATTGTTCAAAATACAACCTATCAAAATTATAATAACTATTCACAATGAAGTTTCATATAATTATATACTAATACTTCACTATGACAAAAATAATAATTAGGCTAAACAAAACAATATAAGATAAAAATAATTCACACTAAGCCTTCAAAAATACAATAGTGTCAAACAAAAGAACATAAGATCAAGTTGAATCCACACTAAATCTGTAGCAATAGTTAATGATGTTTATAAAAATAGTTAAATGATATAAGAGGTTACCAATAATTTAAAATAGTATTAAACGTTTGAATAATTGTTAAATAAAAAAAATAGATTTAGAGTAAATAAAACAAAATGAATTTAGGAGTTCCTAGAAAGAAAAATTACATAAATATAACACATAAAACTATTATAATAAACACAAAATCAGCATAAAATCAAAATATATCCAGAAATATAAAATGAAAAGAAAAAATAGATAATAAGTGCACTCCAGAAATGAAGTCCAGATCAGAGTTCAAAGTTAACTAAGTATATAACAAAACATTAATCACAAAATTGTGTACATTTTGTTTATAACATGTGTTTGTTCTTTGTTTGCGAATGTTTGTGTATAACAGAAATGCTTTGCACAAATGTGCTAAGTTTATACCAGAGTATAAAAGATACATAATGTTCCTAATACTTATAGTAATACATTGTTGACATTTTTGGAGATTCCTTTTGTTGCAATTTTTTCAGCCCCCAGGAAGAATTTTAAAAAAAAGTTTTACGTTTGGAAAAAGACAGAAAAATAGTAATTTTCAAATTACAAAATTCCATCTATTTTAAAGGAATTTTACTGTATCCCGTTGTTGCTTGGAAGACTGAAGAGCCAAAGTTTAAGTAGAAGTTGGATCAACAATTTTTCTTTAAGCTCATGCCGACCCCCAACTTTCTGCCATCGTATTTTTCAACGGGAAACCTCATATTAGGTTGACACAAAAATAATATTACAATTAAATTTTAGAAAAAATTTTCAAGAGCATGATTTTTAAGTTAATGCCTTCAAACTCCGCGCATCAATTACAAAAGTAATTTTTAAACAAAAAATATAACAGAAATACTGTTTTATTAGATAATCATAAAAAGGCTAATAAACAAAAGACACAAAATTTTTTTCAAGCCCGTAATTTATAAGCAACTTTTTCAATCTTTGTACAGATTACGGATAATATTGTTCTACACATGGAAAAAAAGTTCCATGAGATTATTTTTGTAAATGAAGAAGTTATTAAATATTTCAGTATTTTTTGAAAAATCACATAAAAAAGTTTTCGACATTCTATTTTTTTTAAATGACTGATTCTGAAAGAGAAAAGCATGAACTTTTTTAGTGTAGAATATCAATTCATTAACATGAAAGAAAATTGAAAGGGAATGATTAAGAAATCCTGTTGACTCATTTTCGAAAAAATCGTAAAAAATAGAAAAAAAAATTATTTTGTAAAAAAAAATTATACTGTATTGTGGCAAAAAAAAATTATCTTTCTGATTCTGTAATTATTTTTTGTCCCAGTTTGATAGAAAGAATTAGATGGCTTTTTTAAAAAAATGGGGAAAATTGGAACTTCACTTCACTGAAATGGAGATGACGCTCGGCGGAATAAAAAATCAACAGGAATAAAACAATTATGCATTTTAAGGTTTTTTGTTAACATCTTTTTGACTAATTGCAATATCAAAATATAAATGGTCAAAATGGCTTCCTTGGGTCATTCCCAATCTTTTGGTACCTTCAGCGAGTTTCTATGTGGTGCGGTTCGCAAGAAGACAGACACACATAGATACGTTTGTTTACTCTACAAATTTTAATACTGTAGATGAAAGAAAGAAGAGGTTGAGATAAGCAGATGAGTAGTATTTCAGCACATTTAGGTGATGCAGAAAGGAGAAACGACATCTGAAAGACTGCATAAAAGTTGTGAATTTCTCATTCAGAAAGCACTTTGTAAGGTCGAGCTTGCTCAGAATATCTTGTTATGCCTTGAATAAAGAGAAATGCTTCCTAGTAAGTGTACAAATTCGACAGAAATAGGATCATTGTTGATCAAGAGTGTGGATTATCATTCCATGTGACATTATAATTAAAACCTTCCACCTTAACAAGATTCACAGTTCTCTTAAAGGCGATGTTTATCATTACTGCTATAGAAAACAGTTTAATCAATCTGCATGTTTTTACTAACTGATGTTTTGAGGGAAAAATCACATAATAATCTAATCACTACATAAATCAATTTAAATTTTCCAACATAATTTAAAATCCTTCCTTTCTCCATTTCCTTCTTAAATATATTTATTTTATTTGTGATCAAATCAAGGTGACACTTAAAATAAATAAGAATTCATTTTAAAATTAATCTGAATAAAAAGAGAAAAAAAAATTTCTTACAACAAAAACTCTGAAAATAGAATAACACATTTTGTTAATCTGATTTATAGAATTTAAATACAAAATAAATTATAAGAATGTTTTCCCCCAGAAAATATCAATTCCTTTACATGTTACGTAGATCAGCTTCTCACTTTGCAAAAGTGAATAATTTTATAGAAATTATGAAGGAATTCTATTTTTCATAATCAAAGCAAAAATTTTATAAAGCCTTGTTTTCAAACACAAAATATCACTGCTTCTGTTTAAAGAATTTTTTGAGATGTAAAAAAATAAACTTATGGCATCTACTTCGCCATAAATATTCTATGCATGTAAGGCAAGAAAAGAAAAAAATTAACCCAAATAAAAATGTTTATTTTTGTGTGAATCTCATGATGTAAAAATATTACAAGTAAAATAAAATTTATAGCAAACTGTAAATAATTACCATAGTTGCCATTTCACAAATTAAAAAAGCCCCTATGGTAGCTTCTTCATGATTATCTTGAACATCAATGTTAATAATATGAACTGGAGTTATTTCCATAGGAGATCGGCTAGCTAATTCTATGAAGGGAAGAAGAAATATATATACATAATTTAAACAAAGTAATATAAAAAAAATTTAAGTCAATTCCTACTTAGATCAACAAAGAAAATTTTTATTTTAGCTACTTTTTATTAAATAGTTACAATTAATATAAATATGCATATACATATGACAGAATCACAACATTAAGTGGTCATTATATTTTTTAATTATCATTAAAGTATCACATTGTCATCCAAAACAATCGTATATATAAATTTCATTTCAACTGAATACTTTAACATGTGAGAAAAAAACCTTTTCAAGTTTTGACACAAGTCGCCAAAAATGATACCAACATGGTTGTATTTGTAATACTTTAAATAATTAGTTTTAATCAATTAATTTTTATTAATTATTTTTATATTGTATTGTCATTCAAAATAAACCTATACATAAAATTTCAGCTTAATTGAGCGTTTTAAAATGTATTTTATTAACGATTGAAAATTCCACCCAGATAAATAAATTCCGTAAAATCCGGCATATAACGCGCACTTTGAACACAAAATATGAGATCGGAAGATAATGGTGCGCGTTATACACCGGGTATAAAAACGGTATCTTTAAAAATAACTAAAGAGATGAGCATAAAATTTTTTTTTACTTTTACACATATTGAAATACTGTTTATTTAAAAGAAATGATATACTTTATGAACTAAAAGTTCTAGTTCAAGAAATATACTATTATTTCAAAAGTGTGGCATAATATCTCGAATAAATGACTACAAAATATAAGAACGTTGTATACTTAAGTTTCAGATTACTTCTTAAAAAGCGGGGTGCGCGTTATACGGTGAACATACCTCAAAATTAAAAAATGCAGCTTGAAAGTATGGGTGCGCGTTATACGCCGGATTTTACGGTAAATATATAGAGATTGTGAGCTAATAGTAGGAACTGAAAAAGAGCATTTGTTTTGAAAATAAACTGAAGAGGCATAACTTTTATATACTTCATTAAACATGCATATAAAATAACATATTTAATCATATGTTATGCGAACATCCTGATTAAATTCAGAATTCCAGTCATTCTCCAACCTTTCTACTTTCAAGGCATCACTCCTTGCAATTTTGGACTGTTTCCAAAATTTGAATGGATCCTGTTTTGAGAGCAAGAAGTAATAATGCAGGAGACAATAGAAATAAACACCATCCAAAATAAGCCGTCCAGATGTTTGTGGCAGAGGAAGGATTGAATGGCCTAAGTGAACAGAGGCACTAGAGGACTACTTTGAAAAAAATTAGGGTACCAAACCTTTCACTTAAGTGCATATTTTTCCCAGTCAAAAGTCAGATACTTTTTAGACAGCCCTTGTAAATTGAAAAATAAAAATATACGAAGATTCAGATTTTAATAAAACAAAACAATATTCTTTCCATTTCTCAATAAATTATATTCAAATCTGTATTGTATGAATAGTAAACAGATGTCTACAAACCATTATTTTATCTCAAATCTTTTAACAAATAATCAAACTTTTTGCACATATTAATAAATGATGATTACTTTAAAAACATGTTTTAACATTAAACTAATGATTACCCAAAAGTAATAATAAATATCTAATTATATAAAATTTGAAAGAATAAGTAATTAAAAACTATATTTTAGTAACAAATTCTTTATCACAATTTACAAAATAAATAGATTAGAACAAATAAGTATACATATATGTGTATAGAAAGTTCAATTGCATGTTCAGTATTTAAATCTACTATCACAATTGCTCTAAAAAAGCTGTTTAAAAGTGTATAATTACAAAAAAAAAATTGAGCTATTGTTAAGAAATAAATGTTTATACAAAAAAATAAGTGTTTTAATTTCAAAAAGTTTAATTTTTTATAGTAGTTTTTTATAGAGGCAGTAGCGAATACTGTAGATAATTCAATCTTCTTAACATAATAACAGTAAGTTAATGTAAAGTAAAAATAAAAAACACATTCAAACTTATCTGTAGTTAATGCAATATATGTAAAGACAAGAATATGTTACAAGATTATGTTTCAGAAGGATATTTGTAAGTCGTCATATAACAATAATTTACATTAAAATACTCATAATAAAAGAATTATTAATAAGCTAATCAATTTTTTAAATGAAATAACTTTAAAAACAAAATTTTGATCTTCAAGGTGGCTTATCACTGGCTCACTAATCAAATTTTGAATGTACATTGGTAATTAGGTTTCTTTTGAAATTTTTGCTTGTATCTCCAAGTGCTCAATTAATTGAGAAATTGTTAGTGTCTATATTAAATTTTAAAAGTAATCAAAGCCACAAGCTTATATAAAAATGTATATTAATTTAAGAAATACAAATTTATAATTTTACTATGTTATTCAACATAATTTATATGTAGTCAATAAAAAAAATGTGTACATTTACACTAAAATATAAAAATTAAACTTTCTCATGTGTATTTAGTTTATAATGCAAGAGAAGATAAATATAAAGCTTATGAAAGAAATGGTTAAGGGAAAAATAATTAAACAAATTTTTACATATAATCTGTGAATAAAAAAGAACATTTTAAGGGGACACAACAAATTGACAAAAATGGGTTAAAAAATCATATCTAATTTCTTTTAGCCTAAATTATTTTTTATATACTTTTCTATAATGTCACACAAAATTTGAAAGCTTTAAACTTATTAAAATGCAGAATTATGATAGCTTTTATCCCTTGTTTTTATTCACATCCCTATGGTAAATCAAAACTTAAACTTACATGCCTCAGAAAGAAAAAATAACTAGTTTCTCTTCATTTAAAAAGCTAAGGCGTTTTTCTATTGTACATAATGCTTTGAATTTTTTACCTATTACTAATAGTACATGTACCAAAAGTTGGTATGCATTTTTGAATCAAAGCAACACTTATTTTTTAAAAAAATAGTTGAAACTCAGAATTTATACATTTTTTAAGGATTTTTGAATAAGCATTCATAAAAATAAGTTTTGTATGAATACCAATCATGTTATCGCAAAACCCATACCAACTTTTGTTATACATATTTTGACATACTTGTAAATCAAATTCCATGCATGTAAGTAACTTTTTGTCGGAGGAGTAGCATTTTAAAATCACTTCACAAATTTTAAGTTTTTTCCTTAAAAAATTAAATGGCTAGCTTTTTATGGAATTTTGAGGACAAAATTTTTTTTACATAGTATACACACATAGGAGGCAAACAAAAAATTTTGAAAATCCTTAAATTAAAATTTTTTGCATAAATCATACCATTTCCCCTTAAGATGTAATATAATAAAAGGCTTTTTTTTGGTTTCTCAATAGCCTCATTTATTGCAGTTTAATACTGAAAAACTAAAAATATTAACATAATTCAAAAAACAGAATAGATAAGACCCTTCAAGAAAATCCTAAGTGATGAATTTCAATATGTATTTTTAATAGAAAATGAATATTCTATACAGTTTTATCACCCAAAATTTAAGATAAGAGTTGTAAAGAATCAACTTTTGTGATATATTAGCATTTTTTTTTTAAACTATTTTTAAGAGATAGCAATTTGAATTTTTATTAACATAACAACATTTTATAACACACTAAAGCAATGTAAGGCCAGAGGCAACAGACCTCATAATCTTCAGCTTCGGTCAAGTGATGAGGATGACACTTGAGAGAGAGCTGGCATCCACCCATCAATGGGCGGACAAACCAGACCCATGTCCGGGGTGGCATTTGGACCGAATTTGAAAATTACTCTTTTTTGATAACGAAAAATTTTGGATGAAATTATTTTCTAAAATATTATTATTTACACATTGGAAACGTGGTACATAATTATTTTGTTTTAGACTGAATTGAAAAGTTGACCATTGCTAGTAAAATTTTTAACGATTATAATATCTCTTAAAAATTGTATTACGTGGCGATTTGACTTTACGTGTATGGGTTCCCGACCTTGGGATACAAGTAGACATGCTTATCTTGACAAGATTTCCACTGCACTGATATAGAGGGGATCCCGGAAATCATCAGATTTCAGTACTTTTTGTATTCCCGGGAATAGCACGGGACTTAAATAATCCATGAAGTAGCTATTTTTTACTGGACTAAGGATTTCAACCTCGGCTATAAATTTTAGCTGACCCTACTGAGGCAATTTGGGATCGTCAGCCGAAACTTCCTAGACAGAGGAGTTCTCATTACCCCAGCTGTGAGGTAAGTGTGTAATAAGAGAAAAATAACACCCACGACGAATTGAGAATTTTTTCAGCTTGTTGTGAGAAAGAGTAAAACCTTGAAACTTTTTGGTCTAATCAGTTCCTGTCTATCGAACATTGCTTCTTGAATTGAAAGTATTTAATTTTTAAAGAAATAGCATTTCATAGCCTAACAGCATGACCAATCTGATTAAAGTTCCTAAGATCTTGATTTATGTGGATAACATAGTAAGTATTAATACTTAAAACATTTATTTAATTTTTTTAAAAAATTGGATACTTGTCTTTATTATGAGCTATTTAATTGAATTAGTAATTTGAAGAAGGGAATGAACCCCCAAACTTTTTTGGGGAGATTATTTTTAAGCAATCTTGCAACTTAATTTATTCATTATTTTTCTTAAACTTTTGTGTGAGATTCTTACATTAATATTGATTTATATTTATGTAACATTAATAGAGTAACTCCATAAAACAAGAAATTGGTTATACAAATAAAATCTCTTAAATATAATAATTAATATTTTTAACGTACTTAATTGTTACTTACAGTAAAGAAATTTTCAAGTATTTATATAGTATATTATTATTTATCTCTTAGTAGCAACATTGGAGATTCATCTTCGACTGATTAAATTTCAAACTTATGTGAGTCAGTAAAAAAACATTAATTTTAGATGTGAATTTTTTTTTCGAGATTTTTAATTGTAACATTTTTTCTATGTTGTTAACAATTTTTGCCTTTGGTCCAAAAAGAGAGAAATTTCATTAAAAAAAATTATAACTTTTAATTTGGAGAAAGATTCTTCCTCTATGTATATGATAAAGTTGAAAATAAAAAAATCAAGGTGGTAACAGGATCTGTAAAATAAAGATAGTTAATAATAAATAAATATGTCATACTAAGTAAATTCTTTTGTATTCGAATTAGTAATAATTTCTTTCTTCAGAATAATTATTTATTCCTTCGAAATACTTCTTTCTACAGATTTTGTTACTAACTACATTTGCAAATTATTTATCAAAACATTTGGGAGATTTCATTGGAGTTCAAAGGTAGAATTTAAAATTTCTGTCTGCCTCACAAAATTATACTAATTTTGCAGGAAGCATGGATAAAAACGCATTTGATACACTATTTGTTATTTTAAACCGTTTTCAGTTTTATTAACTGTTTCATGACATACATTTTTCACTACGGACATTCCAGACACCCATAAAAATCCGGCGTCAGCTGACCAAAGAGGGGACAGAGGCAATAAAAGTTTGTTGAAGATAACGAGCTACAGATGTTTTATTTTACTCTGAGTAATTACTTGAAGTTAAGACAAGCTCTTGTGATCTCTACCATCTACAGACTCTAGTTCAAAAAAATTGAATCCACTGAATCTCTTAGATTTAGCTCATTTGAAATAGCAATAGGTAATTATGTTTTTAATTTAGAATTATTTTGTATGTTTTTTAAGGCTTAAAATAATATACAAATACAGTAAGGCTTTTTGTAAGGTACATCTCTGTAGATATACTATATATATATTAAGTGTGTTATAAATAAATTCACATAAATGAGTAACTATTATAACTGAAAGGACTACTGAGTTAAAAGAAAACTTAGTTATTTTGATTTCAATAAAATAATTTTGTTTATATGTATCCATAATTATATAGAAATTGATTAAAAAAATTTATTTTTAGATTAAATCAAAATAATATTGTTGACGAGAAATTTTTTTCATAACAGAGCTTCCATTTCTGAACGAGACATTGCACAACCTTCATTACTGTTCCCAGAATTTAAAAAAAATTGTGGTTAATTTGTCTTGTTTATTGTAAATTTTGATTCCGTTTTTCTGAATCAGCATGTTAAATCAATATAACAGATGTGGTTTTAGATTTTTTTTTTTTTTTTCATACATCAAGAGAAATTTAGTAATACTATCTGGTAATTATATTCTTATAAAAATAGTGTTATTGCTGATTGAAATATCAAAAAGGCATTTTATAAAAATTCTTTCGGAATATTTTAAGTTCGTGAATTAGGTCAGTAATAAGTAAGTGGCTATTAAACCCTTAAGGTATCAATTAAGAGGCATTTATGATGCTCTGTTCAGTGTTTATAATAATGCTGAAATTGACAACTCTATAAGAGATGAGGCCTCTGGATTATTAAATTCTACTAAACAATTTAAGTTCTTATGCTCCATCACTATTTGGTATAAAATCTTAAATTGCATAAATTCGATAAGCAAGCTATTGCAAACAAAAATTACGATCTACCATCCGCTATGGAACTCTTAAAAAATTGTAAGGATTTTTTTTAATGATCTTCGATCGGATGGGACTTTTGCTGAAATACTCTGCGATGCAAAAGAACTGGCTGACAAGATTGATATCCCTGTTAATTTTGAGGTCACTCACAGAGCTCGCCACAAAAATGTTAATTTTGATTATGAAGCAAGAGATGATCCGGTGGAAGATCCTAAATTAAAATTCAAGATAGAGTTTTATTTTTTACAATTGACCAAGCAATTAATGCCTTGGAATGCAGATTTAATTTAATGAGTACCCGTAGTAATTGTTTTCAATTTTTATATAATATATATGATTTAAAAAATACCCCTAAAAATTTAATAATTAAAAACTGTAAAAATTTAGAAAAGATGTTGTCAGATGGAGAATCGGTAGATATAAATGCGCTTGATCTAGTAGATGAGATAATGTCAGTTTCAGCACTATTAGGTAAAAAGAAAGCCCAATAGAAGTTTTAAAATTTATTTCCGTTTTAGAATTAGTGCCAAATCTTGCCATTGCATTAAGAATTTTATTTTCTTTGCCAATAAGTGTAGCAAGCAGAGAGAAGAGTTTCTCAAAATTAAAATTAAAAATTTCTTATGGTCTACAATTCTTCAAGATAGATTAAATGGTTTAGCTACATTGGCTATCGAACATGAAATAGCTGAACAAATTGATTTAAAGGAATTAATCAGAAAGTTTTCAGAGTTAAAAGTCAGAAGAAAAAACACACTTTTACTTTTTTATTTTGTTATTTGATTTAATTTTTAATAAATATTTTACATATACTGCTATGTTGATTTTTTCTTAAGAACTGTTCAAGTTTATATAGTAAAATATTTTTTATGCGTTGTAGAGGGGCTGCATTGTTCATTTTTGTCCGGGGCAGCAAAACTGCTACAGCCGGCCTTGACCCATCAAACTTTTACATCATGCCAATGTGAGAACTTTGAGCTCCTACAGATTTAATGTGCATTAGCTTTGCTACACAGCAAGTCTTCAGTGGCTTTAGGAGTTGGACCCATGACTCAACATTAGCCACAAGTTCAAAACTATGACCACTCAGCTTCCATGGCCAGAAGAAAGAGGTAAAGGTTTTAACACAAGGATGTAGAGAGTTATGCATTACTATTTTAGTTACTGAATTTCAAAAAACTATATAAGCCAGTTTTAATTATATCAAAGGTCATAAATAAACAAAATATCATTCCCGTGTTAAATGTAATTTTTAAAAATATTTTCCAACAGGAAGAAAGAAAAAGGTAACTTCATAATTGGTTAATTTGTAGGTATTGCTGAAAAATAAATACAGGTGAGAACACAATTTAAACATTCAAATTTTTTATAATTAGTAGCGGATGCAATTTAAAAATTCAGACCTTCCACAACTTGATCATAGACACGTTCTTCGACAGTGAAGATTACATCAAATGTTTCATAACATAATTGAAATCGTTCAGGATATGTTTTAATTCTTCTGTTACGATCTAACATGTGGAGAAGACCATTCTGAGTATACCTTTAATGTAAATTAAGGATCATGCATGTTCATTTCAAAAATATTTTTTAAATAAATAATTATATCTAATATACTTCAACATTGCTTAACTTAAGGATTGAATATATACTTGATGAAATCATACAAAATTTAAAAGTACAGTAATAAATATTGAAAAAAAATCATTTTAATACTTTAAAAAAAAAATCATAAATTTTAGAAAGTATTTTTGTAAAGTTTATTGTATTATAGGGGTAAGAAATATTACTATGAATGGCACTTTTATCTTTAGGATCTGAAAAAAACAGAGTAATTATGATCTCAATGTAATTTTTGCTATATTTACTATTTTCTTAAAAAGCAAATTTAAGATTAATTAACCTTCATTAAAGCTTTATGGAATATTACAATAGTAATTCAGTTTTAAAAAATCTGATTATGTAATTCCTACAGTAATAACACACAAAAATGCCCTATTTTCAAATAGACCTTTCGAAAATGAGATTCAAATGCTAGAATATATTATTTTAGTTACTGAAGAACTGTTTATAAGGATCAAATTCTGAATTTGAAAAGAAAAGAAATAACTTTTATTTCAATAACTTATCTTTTTCATTCTTTCTCCTCTTAAACTGCAAAAAAATAATAAAAAGGATACAATGCTTTATCTTTAGACAGCAGATCTTGGTACATTTGCTCATATGAAACATTGAAGTCATAGACATTTGGTTTATCAGGAGCGGGTCCAGGTAACTTGACTTGATTGCCAGAACCAAAAGATCTAACCTTGAAACCTTTTTTACTGAAACAAAAACAATTTTTTTTCTTCTAAACCTGAGCAACTTAAAAACAAGTTAGATAATAATTTTTCAAATCACTCACTTTTTAAATTTAATATAGAATTCCACGTAGACAGTTGGAAATCTCTATACTTACATTTAAAAAGTTACATGCAATTTTCCTTCTAATGCCGATTTTAGGTTATAATGAATAAATGAAAATTCAAATTCAGTGCAACATTTATCCATCCAAAACTATCAATATAAAATTTTCTAGTTTCAGTAATGCAGCAATTTTCAAAACATTTAGAATAGTTCAACAATAAAAACTATAGACATTCCTTTAATCCCCCTATTTTACTTTTGTTGATTACTGAAAAAGTATTATTAGAATTCAGTATTCTTTAGCTCATGTTATAATATTTGAAAGCAAAAAAATGTAAATAGTTGAATGTAAAAAGTTATGCATAACTCTTAAAAAAATAAATAAGCTTGAATTATTCTAATATTTAATTCTCAACATTCCCAATTTTTAATTTAAAAAAAGGAATAACAAAGGTTCATATGTCATGAAACAAATATAAATTAAACTAGTATACTTCTTATTTTAACAAAATGTTGAAAGAATCTTAAAAACTGTAAAACAGAAAGAAATACTATTCCACAAGAAACAATAGTATTTCATTTTATTAATATTTTTAATACTGTTCAAAGAGAGGGAAATTTGAACCTCTTGTGAATAAAATAAATTTTCTTTTTGATGCTGATTTCAGGTTGTCATGAATAAATCAATCAAAGAACTCATTTTAGGCAACATGAATCCAACCCAAAACATCTCTTTATATTTTCTGATAAATTTCAATACAATTTTTGTTTTAAAGAAATTATAGTCAATTGCAGGATTCAAATTCAAAATTCATCTCACATTGGATAGATCAATAGCACTTAAGTATTAGCATCACCACAACCAAATATGCACCATTTTCTACCAAAATCTGACTGATTGGTTTTTTCCAAATGAAACAAGAACCTTTTTGTTGTCTTTATATCATGGTGCAATCATTTTGCTCTGGTGATGCTAATATGTAAGTACCAATTCAACATTACATCAGAATAAAAGTTTTCATTACCCTTGCCCTTTTCTTTTTCTAGTCTTTTATTATACTAATGATCAATAAATTTTGTAAAACTAGTTTTGACATCCTAAATGGTGTACTATTTTTTTTATTTTAATCATGTATGAAACACAAATAGATTTTGAATCCAACATGATATAAATCAGAATGAAATTAAAGTGTGGTTTAAACTACACTTATTCAATATAATTCCTCTGTAATTGAAATACCCTTAGTTTGAATTTAAATGTTTGTCAATGCATTAATTTCTTCCTTCCTTGATATCTCATTTCCATAGAAAACCCCTAAATAGTACCCTGCAACATAACAAATTTTTTTTAACCTTCAGTTTTCAATGATGTGCTAAGTCAGCCAATTCATGTTAATACAATCAATTTTTAAATAACACTCCTATAGCAATTGATATACAGTAAATCTTTATATAAAAATACTCAGACTCATGGTTATGATCTTAGAAAAAATCGATTTAAGTTTGTGTTTTGGACAATTTTATTACACACATTTTCTTATGTACAATTTATAAGGAATGACTAATTCCAAATGCAATATATTATACCATAATGATAGTCATTAAGTCACACAAAAATTAATTTATACACATATTTGTTATTGATTTTTTGCCAAGTAGCACAACTCTCCCAACTCAAACACAACAGCACACATATGTATATAAGTCATATGTGTGCTGTATTCATTATCTAATTAATAAATATATTTAAAAAGGATAAACTAAATAAAGGCTGTTTCACTGATGAATTTTTCCAATGTATCAATAGTTACATCACTATCTAAATAAATGTACTTCTAAATACTGAAAATTATTTTCAATCTCAATTTACAAGTTGTTTTTTTTCCTAAAGGGGCTGTGCATTGGCATTTTTAACCTTTGCAGACCTAGTACATTCCCCAGGAGCTGGTATCACTTTTTAGCGCACCACCATATAGGCAATACCAATTACTGCCAGTAATTTTGTGATGCCCACTTTCCTCCCCAGAGGAATGCCCGTAAGCTCCTGACGATGCGAAACTGCACTAGGATTAAATTTTGCCAAGAGCACCTAAGCCAAACACTCTAGGAATCTTTTACATGCCGTATAATCATACGACATGGCTGCTGTCAATTTTCTGCATCATGAAAATCCACCTACTTGGGCAAGGGCGAACCCGCAACCTTGGGTGCAGAAGGCCAGAGACAAACCAACCATGCCACCCAGCTGGCAAATTAAATTGAATATTTCATGTTATAATTATATTTTTTGCACACAATTAGAGAGAATTAGTGATTGCATAACTCTTTTTTTCCTTTAAATTTGATGTAAAAAACTGACATTTTCTTTGTACTGTGCTTCATTTAATACAATATAAACTATTGTATTAAATCTGGAATCTTTTAAATGAGAAACTATAAGAATGCATATTTGAAATATAATTGTTTATATGCATATACACTAAGTCGCCAAATTATCATGACCACCCCTTCAATACAATGTTGAGCCCCATTTTGTCCTTAATATTGAAAGGATTCTTCTCGGCATGAGTAATTTGAGACTTTATTCAATGTCTTCAGGTTGGATGGTACTGGATCCAGTAGCCAGATACCTTCCCAAAGATTCTCGATAGAGATCTGGTGATTTAACATGCAACCTACGCAAGGTAAAGCTTCTGACGTGCTCTTCAAACCATCTGGGGACAGCAACTATATAACAAGTATTGTCCTGCTGAAAGTATCAATCTCTGGCAAGACACTTTATTAATATAAAAAGATGCATTTGTTCTGCAATAACACTTAAATAATCTCGGGCATTCAAACGCTTTTTTGCACAAATCAAAGGGCCATGCAATGTGTGCCCAAAAAATATCCTCCAAACCATAATATTGCTTTAATTAGCTTGAAGATTCGTGGCAAGGCAAATGAGGTTTGTACTTTCATTCTGTTTTCTCCATATTATCACCCTACATCAGGGGTACTCAAACCTTTTTTCCCACCAGGCCACTTACATATGACTGATATTAACCGAGGGCCAAACCATGAGGATAATGGGAAAATACTATAAAACCAAATCTACATTGGACAAAGCAAAATTAATCAAAAGCATTGAAACTGTTTTTTTAGGAGGGGGAGGCTTTTACTATATTAACCTTTCTATCAAATGTGCACAAAAAATATTTATTGTTATGCATCTTTTAATGAATTATGGGGTAATTTTGATTTCCTTTCATCCATGAGACCAAGCCTTTTGTTTACATTCTACTATCAAGAAAAGCAAAGTGATAGCAAAATTTATAGATTTGCTTTCTTGATTTATTGAAGATTCTGTTTAATTTTTTGTACATTATTCTTAAATAATTGAATTTCTTCGAGCAATGGGTGATGACTGGGCTACTCAAGAAAAGGCCAGGGACCACATACAGCCCACAGGTTGAGTACATAAATGATCTACATGGTGTAATTGAAAACAGAATTCATTGGACCCCAAGATGCTTTTCTACTCATCTACAGTTAGACCCTGGAGCTTCTTTGTGAAATAAAGATGTCTATTCTTGTACAACACCAACAATAAAGGCTCTTGAACATGTTGTTGCCTACCATAGCCCTATGTGGTGAATAGTTCATTCAGAAATGCTTGTAGTTGCTCTCTGGTTATAATTCTCTGCAATCAAGTGCAGCTACTCTTCCGTTGGACTGGACCACTTTCGCAAACTTTCAGTAGCCTATGATGACTACAGGACCAGGTTTTCTGCTTGGGAATCCATTCTCTGCAAACATCAATAACTGCTGCTCTTTAACACTTCACAAGTACAGCCATTTTGCTGATACTGGTTTTGGCGCTCTAAGCACCTTTCAATCATCCCGTGTTTACACATAGTAAATTGCATTTTTCTTCCTATTCCTTCACAAACACAGTGCAATTGATGCTTTACTATTCCCTATTAATAGCTTTCTCTCCCTTGAGCAGCAGCAATGTGAAGTTATGGCCAATCTCTGTATAAGTACCAAATGGTCATTATAGTTAGGCCCCTCAGTGAATATTTCCATTGGCTGCCAACAATTTTATATCTTTGATACTTAATATATGATTTTATTTGACATATCAGATATGGAAGGTAAAAAACAGATTTAAATATTTGAAAATCAAATAACTGCCAAAAAAAATTTGGTACTCGCATATTATACCATCAAACAATTTCAGCTTGTCATCATATGTGCAAGCACAATTATTTTGTTTGTACATGCATAGGAAAAGTCTTTCAATAACAGATGCATATTACAGCATTTGGCAACATCTTTTCCTTTGATGAATTGATTGTTTGGTATAATACGCAAGTACTGAAAATTTTGAACAAACAATAGGAAGATAAATTGACATTTCAGAATGAGTGGTCTCAACATTTTTGCCACCAATAACTCTAAAGTAAAATTTTTAAAATTATACTTCATTTTATATTTCCTTTATTTTTTGAAGAATTAACATTCACAGAAAAATTATGCAATTTTAAAGATAACATTAGGGGTTTAGCAAGGATTCTATTAAATTTTCAACTATGGAGTAACACTTCAAAAAGTCAGTGAAAAGAGGAGTCTCATTCAATCAAAATAATGTCCTAATCAAACATTGCAGTACTTATCAGTCATAAGGACAATGACATAATATGTGGAAAGCATGCCAAATTTCATCCCATCATGTTCAAATGAATGCATCTGATCAAATAATAAAACTAATGCTCGTGTTGAAAATCTCTCAGAAAAGCAGTCACCCATCCCTCAAATTGATAAGTACCCAAATATTTATTTCTAAGAAAAATAGACAGAAATTCCATATTGTTCACAAGTGGACAATATGGAGTGGCAAGTTCTACCATACTTTGCCATCAAGCTATTTTTTTAAAAAAGTTGGCAGATTTTAAGAGCTTTTGTTAGGTGAACATATTATCACACAATGGCCAACGTTAAAGATAATTCACCAAATTGGCAACCTCAATTTTGTATATCATATGCACTGAATTGGCTGTGCTTCATTTCATTTAATGTAGGCAATAGGTTGCGATAATACCCAAGTACCGAGCTTTTAATGTCCAAAACGTTTTAATTTATGTAAATTTCTCAGAAAAATGAATTGTTTTATTTTTAGACCACATACATTATTTTAAAACATTAGGTTTTTTTTAAAAAAAACAAAAACCGATGTTTTAGACATAACAAAGGTTTAATTCGATAGATTTCAATATGCAAGATTAAATCTTTCCAGTCAATATAACATTAAAAGAAAACAAGTTTCCAAGTTTTGCCAGACACTTTTAAGTGTAAGCAACGAAAACTTCAATACCAATATTTTTCGTATGTTATGCAATCTTCTAATCTCTTTTATGTTACATAGTTACACTGTGAAAAAATTATTCAGCAAAGCATATTCGAAAATGATTTAAGCATTAATTTTGAATGAATTTTAAATCAAATTTCTTTCAAATGCGTATTCCAAAAAGATGATGAATCGAGAATACACAAGACAATAAGTAATTTTTTTCTATTCGGAAAAATTTTGATTTACCTAAGAAAAGCATGAGCTTCCATGCTTCTATTTTGATTGCTTGAACATACTACAGCTACTCTCAAATTAGTATTCATGCTAGTATCGTTCACAATTTTTTTAAGCGTTCATATAATGATTACAACTATGTAATGATGCTATATAGTAACAATAACAATGAATTATTACACAATAATACAATAATGGTATGACAATCTTCAGCTTAATTCTTTTTGTACAAAAAATTTGTAGCAAGTTTTTATTAAAAAATATAATATATTAAACAGCAATAGCAATCACTCGTCAAAATGTTTTGAAATTTTAAAAAAGTAAGTGGTTACAGTCACGGTACAAAGAACGTTCTAATTCTCCGCGGACGATGTAGAATGTTGTGGTGTTGTGGCTAGAACTGATTCAACAGCTAATAGCCCAATATAGGACAAGATCCATAAGACCATAAAAAGTTGAGAAGAGCATTAATTAAAATCGTAAAGAAGATCAGTACCGAAATATCTTTTCTCTAGATATCCATGAAATTCAAGGTCTACTCGGCAGAAGCCTGGTAACACTTGGTACAGGAGGCGAAGGTCTTCGTGTGCTGTGATAACGAAAAACAGTGGGAAAATGTGAAAGAATTGTCTGGGAGCTTCTATCACACTCAAGAGTCAGAACTAGACCAGATTTAATATCCACATACCAATGATGATTGAGAGGACCTCTCAATCATATTTTGAAATGTTTCAGCTAGTATAATTACTGAAAGGAAAGGGTGAAAGAGAACGGAGTCGGAAGATTGCACCCTTCCTTTGCTAGTTACTATTCTATATCATTGACATAAAGGTCGACATGAACAGCTAGTATAATTCCTGAAAGGAAAGGGTGAAAGAGAACTGAGTCGGAAGATTACACCTTTCCTTTGCTAGTTTCTATTCTATATCATTGACATAAAGGTCGACATGAAATAGAATCCACTGAAAATGCATATCGTGGTGCTGTGGTACAAGTTTAAGTTAGTGTGAGATAGAGATTCTGATTTTGCCCTAACAAGGAACCAATTGTCAAGGTTTTTGGACTGAGCTATGACTATTGAAAAGATTTTAAAGATCATCCTGTCACTTCTTTGTTAGGATAGCCCAAGCCCCATATCAATTGCTATTAAATCATTTCTGAAAACCGAGCTGAAGTCTGGATTATGAAGTTTAAGAGTTAGTTTGTTCCTGAGTGATATCAGTACAGGCATCACTACTTGCTTGGCCAGATATCTTACTGGCATGAGTACAAGTTTTAGTTGCATTATCAAAGATGTTGACCTCCAATACTAACTGGAGGACCACCACGGGGTAAAATTGTTCACTGCACAAGGGTGCCTGGGAAAGGGGTGCCAAAATTTATAGTACTCATAGTTACTTAAACAAAAGTTGCTAATGATACGCGGGCAATTTTGCATGTTTTATATTTTCTAAGCAATTAAATATTTTATTTTTATTTTAATTTTAGTTTACTTTTATTTTCGTTTCTGCGGGTTGTTTTCATTTGTGTAAAACAAAATTTGATTGCCGATACGAACAATAAAAACATGTTCCGTGGGGAGTTCGTGCTACCACAAGAAAGGTGTTAAAAATCTAAGAATTTGTAACATGTAACAACAGGAATTGGAAATGTTTTGTATCGGCATGTATTTATTCTTTATGTGCTGAGAAGCTATTGCGGCTCTACGTCTTTGTTTAGTTAGCTTTTTTTTTTTTTTTCTGCAATGATAATATACATACATTTTTTAAATGTTGCAGCCAAAAGTCGCCATTCAAAATTATTATTATATTCTCAACTTAAATATATTTTCATCACTTAAAGGGCACATGAATTTTGCCATTTCTTATTTTCTATTTTTTCTTTGCTTCATGTGTTTAATAGTATTCTTTCATAGTATTTTTGCATGAGGTAAGACAATTCAGCCATAGACTCACTCGACCATCTCAAGTGGCTCTGTCATTTCTGAAAAACTTATTACGATTGCTACATGCAAATTTATTCAATCTTTTTATTTTAGATTTAGTTACACTTTGTGAAGTAAACCAGATACCTATTGAACAGGTTCTAGTTTACCATTTCAGCCCCAAAGGGCCATGTAAGAACTATTATTCCGTGATCCGCCACCTTGGCGAATTACGGACTACTGATTCTTATATTCAAGCGACCACGTGTGTGTGTGCCCTTGAATGAACAGGGAATACCCTTATTTTTAATCTTATACTTAGTCGCTGCTCATAAAGTGCGTACGTTCTGTGAATTTCTTCGCAAGCAAAGTACTGTGATTAATTGTTTCTCAAATAGTTTTTTGTTTATAACTATTCCATAAATAGAATTATTTAGAGGTAAGTGAACAAACTAAAAATATTATTAGTATTATTTTCATAGAAGTAAAGATTCATAAAAAGAAACAATTTATTAAGAAAACTTTTATCTTTCAAATTAACAAAATAATTCAAAAAGCAACTTTTTATTCATCTCTATATAAAACCAATATAAACCTTACCCTTAATTAGGCAGAATTTGATTTATCTATTTCTGATGTACAGTTACAATTTCCAAATAATCGAAAAAAAAATTACTAATGATTATAGCTTTTTTTCATTAAAAGTTTATAATTATTATGTACCTGAAAAGTTTTTAACATTTCAATTGCTTATAACAAATGCTTTTTAGCAATTTGTATTAATATTGACTTAATTTACATAAATATTTTGAATCAGCAGAAAGAAGAAAAAATTTTACACTAAATTCTCAGAAATAAATTTTCCGCAAAATAAATTGTTTTTAAATTTTCAGACAAATTAGTTCCTTTATCTGAATTTTTATTTAGTAGAAAATGATATAAATGGGCTTTCGACTTCCAAATAGTATATTGAGATAAAATCACATGATGTTTTGTATATAGAATGAAAATTAAAATTTTTTTATTCAGTGAAATAAATATTTTTTTAGAAACATGTTCTCAAAAAAAAAAAAAAAAAGTCTGGAGCATAAAATAGAAAAAGAAAATTGCAACGAGAGGAAGCTTTAAACGAAACCAAAAGGTATCTCTAAATAAATATTTTCCCCGAAAAAATAATAGGATTAGACGGATAAACAACTGAGCCAGGACCATCAACAACATCTGGTTTGAAATTTCATAGTGAAAATTTATCTCACAAAATGTAAATTCATCAGAATATGATCAAGAAGAAGCCACGATTGTACCAATAGAAAACTTAGACGTTGACGTAGAAAATTCGACTGGTAGTAACGTAACATCTCAAAACGAAGATTTTGACTTTGAATTAAACGATCCAGCTACCTGGCCTGATACGATTTCTATAAAAATTAGAGATTATTTAATTGAAAATGGCCCTCCCGCTGGATCATCAAACATTTTCCGAGAGATAATTCTGGCAGAAAGTATTCAAAATCATTATATTATGGAACATTACCGAAAGGAGAAAAATTATTTAGAAATTATTTTTTTAGTATATTCAAGTTCCCGAAACGCTGTTTTTTGCTTCCCTTGTAAACTATTTAGTGAGAAGCATTCACAGCTTATTAACCTGCGATCACTCGCGCGGGGTGTTCTGTACACCCCAGCCACAAAAAAATCCTCCCAGGATTCTAAAAAGAATGCGCAGAACCACGATTTTTTCTGTAGCTGCATATTTTAGGTCATTGAACCTTCAGGCCTGATGCAACCCCTCTTTCTCGAACGATTGGAATGTAATGACCTTCAAAAAGTTTATCTGGGGGGTGAGAACTCCGAGAAGTTGAGCATTTGTATACAGTCTGCTCTGGGAAAGTTTAGAAAATATTAAAATATTATTTTTCAATACTTTCTCTATCATTATCTCATTAATTATAAAGTATATTTATTACTGGTTTATACGTTTTATTGGTTTATGAAAAAATATAAAATTGTGTTTTAAAATGAAAATTTTGTATGTTTAGTTTAAATTAATGTTAGTCTCATTTGTATGCAATAAATTTAATAATTTATTTGTATAATACAAAAAAACATCTTGTACTTTATAAATATGTATCATAATGACTTAATGTTATTTTCATAATTAAATACACGTGTTAAAAGTTTGGGGTGTTCTCTACAACCCCCCGAGTAACGACGGTAGCAAAAACAGGCGCGAGTGACCGCGGGTTAAGGATGGATGTAAGGATTAGGCACATTTAACTCACATTTTGAAAACACATGAAAGCAGTGCATCTCACCTTAAACATAGTTCAAAATGCAGTGAACTCAAAATGTCTTTGCATAATTTATGTACCATTGATGCAGCTCAACAAAGACTTTATGATGCAGAAAAGGTTTACTGGTAATCGGTTATTGAACGCTTCTTTATTTTATTCAATACTTAGGGAATGCCTCGCATTTAGAGGTTCTTCGAAAGAGTTGTATCATGGGGATAGTTGAAATTTTTTGGAGTTAGTTGTGAAACCATAGCAAAATTTGATCCAATAATCGCTGAACATCCCCACAAAATTCAAACACTCAAAGAAGAGCTTGCCATTACTTAGGGGATAAAATTTAAAATAAAACTTTTTAAGGGGAATTAAAAAAGCTTTATTACATATGTTAAATCGTAAAATATTCTCCTAATTCTGGTTTTCGCTGATTTGCATATTGAACTTTGGGCTTTGTTTGATTTGTTTTAAGATCGAAAACCAAAAAACCCCAAATTAAACATTTTTACGATTTTAATCTGTCGACGACACTAGTGGACATTTTAAATCGTTAGAAATAAATTTATCAGATTTACGAGGCCAACCTTACGATATCGATGCTAATATGAGAGGAAAGACAAAAGGACCCACAAAATTTTAAAATAATTCGATGGCACTGTATTCCCTTTCCCCCATTCTCTAAATTTGGTTGAAAATACGCTTAAATTTCCTTTGAAACAGTTAATTTCTTCGGTGTAGTGCAGGAGATTTACAACTACTTTTCTTCACCCATTAAACGTTGGTCTGTTTTGCAACAATATGTTGAAAATCGAACTTTAAAGTCACCCTCCAACACCAGACGGGAAAGTAGAATTCAAGCTTTAAGACAGTTGAAAAACGATTTGAAGAGAATTCTGAGAGCCTTAATAAATGTTCAAGAAGATCAAACAATAGACATGGAATCAAGAACTTAATTTGATTCAGAAGGTTATCTCGTTTAAATTCATTTGTTCCATTAACATCTGGCACGGTATTTTAAATTTAGTAAATGTAGTAAATGAAATAATGCGAAATTCGATTACAAATCGTAACTGACAATTTACAAAATCTTATATCAAAACTAAATAATCATAGATCAGATGAAGCGTATGACCATGCAATGGCCAATGCAAGTATCGTTGCTTATGATTTGGAGGTGGATACAGATTTTCCACAAAGTCGAAACAGGTTTAAAACTATTTCAAGATCAACAAACCGACGAACCAATCAACAATCCAAGACAAAAATTTAAGGTTGAATTTTACAATATAATATTAGACACGCTATTTTTTTAATTACTGAAAGATTCAGTCAATGCAAGAACATTACGATTACTCCAAAGTACCTAACGTAAGGTACTATATATCTAATTAAAAAAAAATATAGAGACAATGAAATTTTAAAACGTTGTAAAGAATTAGAACAAAAATTAACAGATACTAAAAATTCTAGTTAAAAGGACATAGATGGATTCAATTTGTTCGAAGAAATAAAATCTTTGCGATGTTTTACCTAAAAGGATATGTCACGTATTGATGTTTTAAATTATATTTATGAAAACAATATTACCGATACATTTCCAAATATTGCACTAGCCTTACGGATTTCTTTAATCCTGCCAATTTTGATGACTACTGGAGAACGAAGTTATTCAAAACTTAAAATTATAAAAACTACATGTGATATACCCTGGTGCAGGAGAGATTATCTCTCTCTCTCTCGGACTTGTCAATTATATCTATAGAAAGCGAACTTTTGGATAAATTAAATGTAAAGGAATTGATAGGAGCGTTTGTAGCTGCTAAAGCTTGGAGAATCAATATTTGAATATATTTTCTAATTTTATTTAAAAAAGATGTTTTATTATTGTCTTGTTTTTAAAATTTATTAAATAATAAAAACAATTAGACAAATGTGTTTTAATATTAAAATTCTAAAGTTTTTCAGTTCGAAAGTCAAATTTTGAATACTGTAAAAATGTTTCACATATAATTTGCAGCACTTAAGAACAGAACCCCATAAAGGGGGGCCAAATTTCAATTTGAACAAGGCTAATATTGACTAGTTGTCCAGTTGGATTAGGGAAAAACTTTCTTACGAAAAGACATGCAAGGTTAAAGTGAAATGGACCCTGAATAATTCCTCCGAAGGATGCAAGCTCTTTTGTTGCGAGTAGGGTTTTATCCGAGACTGGTTCTGTATCACCAGTAAACGTATGTCTCAACTTCATTAAAGGGGCTGTTTTTATTTATTCCATTTTTCTCTAGTTATTTAGATAAGTAAAAGTTTTGTTATGTTGACCGAAACTAAAGTGTTTATTGTAATACTTGAATAGTCCGGCCTGTCTATGATATTGAAAAGGTCGCAAATCTACCTCAAAAAGCACAATCTCCGAAGAATACTTGAGGTTTAATCTAGGAATAATTCACACAGCACTTATTTGAATTTTCTCTAATCTCATTAGTTTGGAGTCAGAAGCACAACAATAAATTGGAAAATCGTACTCGAGAATTGACCCAATGAGCGTCAAATAAGGTTTAAAAGTAACCGTATCACTACCCCAAATTTTATTGGTCGCGGTAGCCTGGCGGTCATGAGATCGAGTCCTAATGTTACTGAAAACTCGACATGTAGAGCGGTCGATGGACGTTTAATCAGTCATGGCTCAAAGTTCTCCCGTTGGCTTAGCGTGATAATTTAAAGAGGGGTTGAAATAAGGCACCCCAAAGTCATGACGGGGTTAAAAATTACAGGTCCATCCCCATTTGGTTTTTTTTTTGGGGGTGGACCTTTACCATACGGGAAATTTTTTCGGGGGGTCGGGTCAAAAAGTCCACCATTCTTGTATCATCCCCTTTTGATTTTGTAAAAGGAAAAAAAATATTTAAAAAAAATTTTGAATAATTTAGTTTAATTAATAAATTTCATTAATCAATTTTACCTTTTATACTTAGAATTATAATCTCGAAAAAAACGGGGCTTTGGGGGTTCCGGGAAACCCCAAAACCCTTTCACTACTGGGGGTAAAAACTTAAGTTTCCCCAAAATTTTCCCTTTTTCAAAAATATATTTTTTTGTTAAGTATTTAAATATAAAAGGGCTGGAATAAAAACCAAAATTTTTTTTTGGGGAAACTTTCTGATGATCAGTCTGTTTGGGGTTGGAAATTGTGTGACTTAAAAAAATTTAAAAAAAAGAAGTGGGTTTAGATGGGCTAAAACGCTTTTTGCCTGCAAAAAATTTCCCAAACTGTCATTGAGAGAATCATTGAATTTTAACTCCAATCCAGATATGTCAGTATAAGTTCACTAAAAATGAATCTGAAAAATTGGTTTGTTCCCAAAATATAAACTTGCCTGACGGTATAATCAGAGGGTAAAAACCTCAATATTTCTGTCAAAAGGATAATTTTTTGTCAGAAATATTGAGGTTTGACTTCTCTTTGTATTATGGTTTTGAAAATTTTTTAAAAACCTAAAAAATTTTTATAAAAACATTTGAAGTGTGTGCTTTTTAGATATTTCAATTTCATTGTGATCAAAACTTATGGAATTACTACAAGGAATTGCAGATTTTTAAGTCACCGAACAAAGCAAGTAATATTCAAATGTAGGAATCATCCATAAAGTCAAATGTAGTCAGAAATGAGCGTCAGAGATACTTCCTTTGACTGATTATTTGTTTCAAAAAAATTCTTAATGGCATACATTTCGACAGTAAAACACTAACTAATCATTGATTGATGTGTTCTGCCATTTTTGAAAATCCAACACAGGAAAAAAAGTGACTCCCTCACTTGGTATCAGACTTGAAATTTGGCAGGTTTGTTTTTTTTTGTTGGTGGGGGCCAATGAACATTTTTGTGGAAATAGATCGTGAAGGATCAGAAACATTCTAAAAGATTTAGGAAAAAAATGGTTAAAATATTTGTTATTTACATGACCAAAGATAAATCAATGGTTCAGACATGAGAGGTAAACATAATGGTGGGCAAAAAAGATCTGGGGTGAGTTTACCTTAGAATTTTTAAATCTTGTTGTAATGACAGTTTAAAATCTTATTTTAAACTATGCTGTGAACAATTTATTTAGAGCAACATTTCCCCCCCTCTTTTAACTACTTGCTGGTCTGCTTTTAAAAAAGTATGTTTCAAGTTTAACATGGAAACTTTTGTCAGATTCAAGTTGATTGAGCTGTATAGATGCAATAACCCTACTAAAATTTCAAATAGGAGAGGTTTTCAAAAATAAATCGGAATTTATGCCAAAATCTGGAAGCATTGACTGATAAAAATCAAAGCAATAAAGTTAATATAGAATTTATGCATGAATTACTTTGCAAAATTCTGGAAAAGAATAATGAACTGCTGGTTAAAATTTAATACTTGCAATTTAAATCATCCTTTCCTAACATTTATACAGAGCATTTTTAAAAAAGAAAATAAATTAAAAAATTACTACAGATTAAGAAAGATAAAGACAAATCTTGCAATTATTTCTATTAAAAACAATAGGTATAAAAAGTAAAATTCCAACAATTTAACTCTTGCCAAATGTTGAAATTGTTTTGCTTAGGATAGTTTTAGTTTAGTGTGGTTTTATGAAGATATTCTGTTAATATAATTGGTCATAATTTATGTGAAAATAAATTTAATATTAATATAATTTAATGTTAAAAAAGAATAAAAGTAAAATATTCTCTCATCTATGTAAAAACATCTTTCATTTATACCTTTTCAAATATTTAATACAATACATACATAAATTAATTTGTTTCTAATTTTAAGATGATAATGTTAAGCAGTATATTTGACAGTGGCGTAATGTACAGCCTCGCATAGCGGGGGGCACATGACTAGGGGCCTGAAGTCTGATTGACGCCAAGTGCGTTACCTAAGTAAGCTCTGGCTTGGAGCACAAAACCTGACTTTGCAGATTAGATTACTGTTATACATGCAAATGCCATTTCAATAGAAATAAATAGGTTGGTTCTCAAGACACAAGTTCAATTAATGAAAACTAAAAAAAATGAAAACTCATAATAAATCAAATTTCTGTAAAGAACGTCAATTTTAGACATTATGTATTAATAGTAATGAAATACAAACTTCATAATGATATCATAACTGCCCTCAATATAGAAATTTATCAAATAATACACAAAAGAAAAAAACTGATATAAATTTATTCTTAATTTAAAATTTTTTATTATGTACAAAATGAGAAATAGGACCTTCCACAAATATAATAAAAATAAACAATTATTTTAATAGTAACAGATGAAAATATACAAATTTCACAAAAGCATTTTTTTTAATAACCCAAACAAAATATACATGATTTTTTTCTTTTCAATGCAAATGATTCATTTCAATAAAGACCATTTCAATTGTTCTTTGGCAGACTGAAGAACCTAAAAATACATTAAGTATTAATATAACTTTCTGAAATGTAAACATATTTTAAAATTATTTATATAATTTGAATTTTTAAAAATAATTTATATATAAACAAACTGATTAGAACAAATACAATAGAATTTATCAATTAGAAATGTACTTGAAAATTTTATTCTTAAAACTTTTAAAATGATTCTAAACAGTATCCAATCTTTTAAATGTCAGTTTAAAAGAAATATAATTTTTCTGCTAAATGGAAGAGAAGGTTTGAGAGAATTTCAGCACATTAAATACAATATTTTGTAAAATATGAGATGTTTTCAAAACTCGCTAATACTGTTAAACCCATACAGCACGAAAGAATATATGCAAGGAATGTCAAATTCTTGTAGAACTTACATTGCACTGACCCATTGAAAAACTTTTTCTACATATAAAAAATAAGGCCTTTTCTAAAATATTCACTGATGTGTAGAATTAACATTGCTCTGCATTTCAAGGATATTTTTTTAAAACAAAGCATAGCAAAAATTAAAAATAAAACAAAATTAAGACAACAGAGTAATAGTAAACTGAAAATTTTTTGGTGTGCTAAATCCTTAATAATCATACAAATCACCATAAAATATTCTTAATACAAAATAAATAAACAGCAGATGAACAAATTCATTTATTACTCTTTATAGACATTTTAGAAATGCATTTTAGTTAAACGGCTTGAAAAGGATTAAAACATTTCATCATTAAAAATTTAACTGGAAAGCTTATCAAAATAATAATGATAACATAACATAAAACAATTACTTGGGCAACAGTTTGTTCACCAAGGGGTATATCATCAGATCGTACAGCAACTCTTTGGACTACAGATGTGGAATCGGCTTCAAGCACAATTCTGCAACATTTAAAAAAACTTAAATTCTTTTGCAATTGAAAAAATAATTTTTTAATAAAAATTTAAAATGCATTGAAATATTAATGTTTTTCTACTCTAACAAGCAGATGCAAGGTCACAATTTTAGGTGTTTTTCTTTCCTTCCCTTCACTCAGTGAAAAACCCAACAGCCCAGGATGGGCCCTTGGCCTCTCGGCCTTTTCCAGGCCAGCCTTCTTTCTGCTAGTGTTCTCCAATTCTTAGTCCTCAAAACTAGAAGATCTTTCTCTAGGTCACCAATCAATCTAAAATTTGGCCTACCCTTTCTTCGTCTGATCAAATTGGTTGGGCGTTGAAGACTTTTTTTTAGTGGTGCGGTCTTCGTCCATTCTGACAACGTAACCTGGCCATTTAATTTGTTGTATTTTGATGAAGTTAACAATGTCAGATTCTTTATATGATTGATAGAGCTCTAAATTTGATCTTCTTCGCCACATTCCTTTTTCCTGAATTTCTCCAAAAATAAATCATAAAATCTTCCTTTCATAGATACTTATGTTCTAATCTGTTTGAGAAATGGACCAAGTTTCACATGCATAAGTTAATACTGATCTTAAAAGACTTTTATACAATAGAACCATTGTTTTTCTTTTGATTACATTTGATTTCATATATTTTTGTATTCCATTAAAACATCTATTAGCAGTAGTAATTCTCTTTTGGATTTCAGTAGTACAATCATGTTTCTATTGTTAATTTCCGAACCTAAATAAGTGAAACTGTCAACACTTTCAAAATTATACTTTTTAATTTTAAAGTGGGAATTGTTAAAACATGATTTAGTGCACAGCATGCATTTGGTCTTATTCTCATTGATTTTCAGTCCCATCCTGTGATTGCCTCTTCCTCTAAAGATAAGAATGCTTGTCTTAGTGCAGTGGGTGTTTGAGCAATGATATCAATGTCATCAGCAAAAGCCACGAACTGTATTGATTTATTAAAGATATTTCCTCTGGTATTGATACCAGAATCTCTTACCACTTTTTATAAAGCTAGATTAAAGAGAAGACATGTTAGTGCATCTCGATGTTGAACGCCATTTTTTATTTCCAATGGGTCTGAAAGATGATTCTGCACCTTGACCATGATCTTCGTTTAGCTTAATGTCAGGCTTGTTTTTCTTTCAAACATATTAAATATTCCTCATCCTAAAGGAATATTTTCTAAAAATCTAAAATATTAGGGCATGTTGTAACATTTCTAAACAGAATGTGGTATCAATTTATGACATTTATAATTATTGAGTAAAAATTATTAGAAATGGGTTCTTATAAACAAGTTAAAGATAAAATATTGAAGAATTTTAATGTAACTACACCAATGCAATAATAAACTGATTTTATTTTTGGTAACAACTAAAGAATGAAATAATACATGTAGGCCAGGGATGGCGAACAAATGGCATGCGACACAATTACTTGGGCATGTCTATGATGAAAACGGTTAGCATTTTAGTTCAAAATAACACAGTTCACTATAAAGTATTACGAATAAACACAAGTGACCAGTCGCGTTTTTACAGACATATGCCAACATTTCAAAGAATTGAATGTAAAGCCTTGACACAAATAAAAAATATTATCTTCAAGAGGGATCTCAATGCTTTTGACGCTATTTTCAGAAACAATATTATTACAAGAAACTACTAGTACTTCCCAAACTTGAAAAAATTAGAAGAAAAAGTTATTCAAGAACTTATTTCCATAATTATTATACACACTGATGTGACTTCATTTGATAAACTGAACTTGTCCCAATTCAATTGGAAGAAATTGAAGAATTTGAAATGCAACTGTGCTTGATTTCCAGTCTAGTTCAATATGGATTCAAAAATTTATTAAAACAAGAAAAATGTTGGAATTGATTGAAACAGAAAATTAACAAGCAATATAAGTAAAAATGTCAGAAACGAAATTTTGGAAACATGGAATTCGATTCCAGATCCATTTAAATGTTTGAAGAAGTTGGCTCATGCTTTTTAACCATATTTTCATCTACCTGTGCCTGAGCATCATTATTTTCAGAGATGAATAACATTTAAACTCACTTAGAAAACCATTTGGCAGATGACACTAATTCAGCATGTGTTCTGCTAAAAGTAACATTTTACAATCCTATTGCTAAAATTCATTTGTATTTGGTACGGCAACAACAAGAAGTCACACTAAATGTTACTTTTAATTTGAATTACCGCATTACATCAAAACATTTACTGCTATACAGTGCAAAATGTATTTTTTAATAGTAAATAAAGAGTTTTGATTGGTTAGTATTTAATTTTATTATTTTCCCAAAAATCACAACTCAAAATTATTTGACATCACGTCTATACCCCATTAAACACTTTTTTAGAAAAAGTGGCACGTTGATCCAAAAAAGTTTACCACCCCTGATGTAGGCAGTGATTAGTAGAAAAAATGAAGAGATCCAGTGGAGGAAATACCAAGTAACATTCCAAACTTAAAATTCTGTAATAATAAAGTAGTAAGTCATTTATACCTACTCTAATAGAGTGGAAGAAAAAGGGATTAATAGCAACATTTAATAGTTGAAAAAAAACCTGGATTATTTGATTACCTTAAAGTATATTTTGGCTGATATATTTGTATTTCAATAGAAAACTACATTTTAGCAGGCATTCATTTGAAATGGCATATTTTTTTAGCATAAGACAGTCAAAGGTTTTCAATTTATCAAGTATTAAATTAAGCTTTCTTTGAAAAAAGTAAAACTTTGAAAGGAGTGAGAGTAGGTACGTTTCATTTTCCAAGATTGAGCAAAAAATTTGGAAATATAATTATTTAAAATAAAAACTTTTAAGAGATGCAAGATAATGAAAATATTAAATCAAGACCTCATATGTAAATATTCTCTTCATTTATGTTTTAAATAATGTTACAGTGATGAAATCTTACTGAGTAAAAATGCAAACTGACAAAAATTGTGAAGCAAAATATTACATACTAAGATTTCTCTCTCCTGAAAAATATAAGAAATTCCAAGTTAAATTATCAGATTTGTTTACAGATTTTTGAAAAATAATCATCCAAGCACTTGGAGCTTACAAGTTACAAATAAAACAATTTTTAAAATCAATAATCCCATATTAAAATAATATGCCATTTTCATTATTTTTGTAATGTTATATGCTCAATTAAAATACCTCAGTTAACCTTAAGACATTAATATAAAAATCTGAACTTACCCTCCATCACAAATTTCATCCACTGCTAATAAAATTACATCTAGATTTTCAAGAAGTGTTCTTTTTTCTACATTCTTTCGGAGAATTTGATTTACTGCATCATAAAGGCAATTCAGTACACTCCCCAGAATAAGCTATAAGAAATTTGCATAAAAATGGAAATTGTGAAAACAAAAATATAAAAAGACCTGTAAGATTTTAATTTAACTAGTATGTTCAGTAAGGATAAAAATAACTAAATGATGTATGCGTTTATATTAATACAGAATACCTTGCGTAGTGCAGTTTCCCTAAGTGTGGACCCTATTATAACATAGTTACTAACTTGAATAGTAAATGTCTCTATTCTCGGTTTGGAAAAGTTTTGTGCAAAATATCTCTGCCTAGATTTTTCCATTGAAATAATAATGTCAAAATGAGTGGTGCTAATTGGTTAAGGTCAATCTTGAGCATGACAAATTATTAATTGATTAGTGTGTGCATATGCACAAATTTAATTGCTATATCCACAAAAAATTTACTGCTCTAGGACAAAAATTTAGGGGAAATTTTTATAATCATTGTTTGCATTACATTAAAATTTATTCAACATAATGTACAGAGCTTATACTCTTTTGTTGTAATAATATTCAGGGCCGTTTTTAACCTCTTCGGCACCCAAGACATCAAATTGTTTTGCCCCTGCTATTTCCATAGCACTCTTCTCCTTCAGTTCTTACCTTGGGAAGAATTTTCCTTTAACTCGACTATTTTTCCTATCTTTTTTATCTTTGGAGAGTCTTTCCATTACCTACCACCTATAAACCTGCTGTATACCGGACTGGCATCTGTAAGAAAAGGATAGTTTGCATGGTTTGACAACTCTTGTTCAATTCTTTCCTTATGGTATCACGAACCACCTACCTACCCTTTTGTAAATTAGTGTAGTAAATTAATGAAATTGTTTGCAATTACAGTATAGTACTCATTATTATATGAACTGTTTGCAAATTGTTAATTATCATATTTTTCGTTGCATATCACTTTATTACCTTTGATTTTTCGACATCCTTATTCTTTGATCATTGCAAAATCATTAATGACATTGTAATCAATTTCCATTGTAATATTTTGAGTGCATAGCAACATAAAACTATGTTAAGAATTTCTTTTTCCATAATAAATCTCATTTCAGTCTTTACTCTCTAAAGGGTAGAAATGCTTCTCTTATGGTTCGCTTGGCGGTAATACATTAACTATAATTTTAATTTTTTTCTTTTTCTGATCTCTAATTTTTTTGCACCCTTAAATCTTCTGTGCCCTAAGCATGTGCCTAAGTGTAAAAGTGGCTCTGATAATATTGGTCCCAAAATTTAAGCATCATTAAATGCAAATTACATTAATAAACATATGCAAATTATATAATAAAATAAAAGTAAATATTTGTTGGGTTATCTGAAGTCCTAAAGTTTTTTTAAAACTAAGAGAGGTTTTGTCTAGTTATTTAGCTACTACTGATAAGGGGCAACTTTTATTGATGTAGGCATGAACATTCTTTTCTACCAGCTCTGCATATTTCTTACTCTTGTCCAGTTGAAGAATTTTTATTTCACTGCAGTGTTAAAATGGCAAATTGAAAGGTTAATTTTCTTCATATTTTGATTTTTTATATCAATAAAAGTAAAAATGCTAATCAGACTGCTCATAAAATTTGTGTTGTATATGGACAAAGTGCTGTTTCTAATGACAGTTTAGAAGTAAGAGAATTTCAAGCATGGAAATTTTAGCAATGAAGATGTTCACTCTGGATGACCCAGAAGGGCATCTTAAAAAAAAAGCATATTGTTGAAAAACTACCTTGCACAATCCATAGCTATATCACACAGACTTAAATATTCAAAAAAAAAAATAACTAGATAAATAAAATAAAATACAGTGTATTGTCAATTTAAAAAGTTTGGGTATGTAAGGTACAATGTTGTATGGATACTCCATACTTGAATAAGCTTATTCTGATTTCTGTATGCAATTCTTCACTAAAACAAAATGAAGAATGGCTCATTAAAGGCAAGTGAAATGTGAAAAATCATAAAGTTAGCCAAATGAGCCACCGAAAGCAGTATAAAATGTACCTCTTCAAGTAACAAAAAAATTGAATTGCCTAAAAATAATGCTTTGAGTATGTGCAATTACAAAGCAATTATTCATTATGAACTTATGCTACCAATTCAGACTCTAAATTTGCAAAAACAATGTAACTAAATGGTAGTTTTGAAAGCAAAAATAGAAGAAATGCAGCTAGAACTCATCAGTTGTTGAGGTGACAGCATGACAATGTTCGGCCCTGCATTGCAATGAAAGTCAGGCAACAACCAAATAAGTATGTGGGATGTATTGTATCACACCCCATATTCAAAAGACTTAGCCCTAAGATTTTTTCTTTTTCAGGTCACTCCAAAATTCTCTGAATGGCAGAAGTTCACTTCTTTGTAGACTATCAAATAACACCTTGATTGTTACAAATAAACCTGCTAATTCTTATAAAACAAGAGTTCTCTTGCAGCCAGAACAAAGCAAGAAATCACACAGAACAAAAAGGTACTTAATTTATTAAAAAATTTTTTACTATACTTTTACACCACTTTATTATTATTTATATTGAAAAATTGCAGAATTTTCACAGGTGTTCTACACAATATTAACATTATCTGTTCCTTCATTTTTTCCAGTTGTAATGTTTATACAGGCCATTATAAACTGTAATCTGTTTTCAAGCAAAATAATTTTTGAAAGATACTATGAATTTCCTGATTTTTACAACACATTTAAGTAGACAAAAATTCCACATAAATTATCTTTATTCAATAGCTATAAAATTATGACATAAAATTGAGTTAGATGAGTAATACAACAATAAATATAATCTATACAGAAAGAAGTATAAAGATAAAAACATGTCAAATAAAAGGGAATTAGGCAACATATTTCAATATTTAACAATTTTAATTTCACATTTCATTGAAAATAATCTTTAATGCCTAATATAGCTAAATAAAAAAAGTATATTCACAAATCTAATTCTATTAATCTTAAGGAAAAGGATTATATATATATATTTCAAAATAACTCATTCAAATGAAATTGATATTTGATATTTTGCTTTCAACTTTGAATTTTGAAAATTTATGAAATATATATTTGTGTTTTAAAACTTCCTTTAGTAAACATTTTGTAATTAACTTTTTCTACAATCATACAAAAAGAACAAATAAGAGGCAAAGAATGAGATATTTAAAATATGCTCACATAATAAAAACAAACGATTTATTTAACTGAAAATACTTTTTAAATAAGACAACTTAAACATTTCTATTAATATCTTATAAAACTGATAATTGAATGTAGAATATTTTAAACAATTTTTTATTAAATGGAGAATAATGCTCAAGTCATACTTAATAATTTTACATTAGAAATAAAATTTATTTACTAAAAGAAAACAAAACAAGAATATGCTTTGTATAAAATTAGTTTCTTAAAAATTCTTTATACTAAAGCATAAAATATATGTCTTACTTCATTTTCATGGCAACTTCCCATGACGTAGAAAAATAAATCAACATTACTTCTGTAAACAACTGTTAATCCATCAAGCATAATGACTTCGGCTGTTAAATGTAAAGTTTTTAAATTCTGTTATTGAATTTGAAGATTTATAAATTTTGACAAGCTTTTCAAAACAATGATTTGTAATTCAACATTGAAAAAAATGAGTTCTCATATTTTAAAAAGGAAAAACACATACCATTAGCTCTGTGTGTTTTTTTATACAGATTCTTCTCAAATGCTTTTTGCTCTTTAGCAGTTGGAAAGGTTTTACCATAATACTAAAAGAGAAAAATGTTTTAGATTCATTAAAAAAGAATAATAGCTGTTATATAAACTACATGCAACTATTTTAACCCTTTAATGTTCATTGGTTTCACATCAAACTTTTTAAAAATCAAATTTAATACTTTTTTTACTCAAAGGGCCGTTTTTGAATTTTTGTTCTTTTTCCTAGCAATAAAAGGCAGCACTATGGCTATATTTAATGATTGAGACCTCCTAAATAGAAAAATATTGAAGTCTCTTTAACTTTAGTAAATTGTATTAGCTTTAAAAATATAAAAGAAATAGTTATTTTAAATTATAGCACACGGTATTACAATGAGTCTTTCTAGTTATTAATTACAACTTTCAATAATTTTGATAAATCAACAGAAGAGTTGAAAAATGAAATTAAAATTTATCGTTTCACTGTAAAACCAAACTGAAATGTGCAAAAGTCTCTGTAAGTGCTTTTCGTTCTAAAGCGAAGATTCTCTCAGAAGCTGAAAAATGAAATTAAAATTTATCGTTTCACTGTAAAACCAAACTAGTAAAAGAAGTATTGCAAGTCTCTGTAAGCGCTCTTCGTTCTAAAGCGAAGATTCTCTCAGAAGCTGACTTTCTGAAGCACTACTTGTTTATTACATGTCTTGCAAAATATTTATTTACTTTAAATTATACTTAAGTACACCTTATTTTAAAATATTTATCTGCACTCTAAATTTTGCAACTGTGCGGCCTGCACATTACTAAATCAACCTATGTGTACACAATAGGTTTAAATATTCTTTCTTTATAGTTGTGGATGGAAAATTTATAAGTAATAACCAATTTTTTTTAATAAGGAATATAAATTATTTTTAGTATGTAATGCAATATATGCAATTTTATGTCCAAATTTGTACTAAAAATTATAAAAGTGCAGAAAAATTTTAAAAAAAGAAATAAAAACTTTTAAAATTATTTTTCTTTAATTTTGTTAAAATACAAAAATTTTATGGTTATTAAATGTTAGATTTTTTTCTGAATAATTTTTTGGATTGGTTAGTTTGAGTATGAAAAATAGACTGTTAATGTTCACTGGTTACACAGTGAAACCATAAATTTCTTGAAATTTAAAAATGCTAATTTTTTTCTTTGAATATTTGTGATCACCTTCATGTCTAATAGTCATTTTTGAAATTATTTTGTTAATTTTTCAAAAGGAATATTTAGTGAACTTTTAAAGGGTTAAAATAAATCATTTATACAGATAGGTTCAAATCCTGCACTTAATACTGATAAAGAGAATAATTTGGTACACAAACATGCTTTACAACAATATATATTGAAATAATATATATATAAACATGATTAATCAATCTATATGTGAAGAAGATATTTCCTAATTTCTATTACAGAAATTTAATTTTATTATGAAATATTCTAGATATGTCTTAATTTTTTATTAAAACCGGTGCTAGTTTGGTATCACAGGGCATGCACCAAGTTGTTGTTTATGTTTGCCAAGATGGATGACAACATTATAATATAGTTACCTTGATATTTTTATTGTCTGGTGATGTGGTTGCCATGGGGATAATGTATATAAGAAATAACTTTTATTGATTTTTCCTGCTGTAACCCTGTTAATTTCAAATGATTTTAATTTGATTTCTTTAAAAATTTAGCCATTTTCAATGTAATTGTTCTATTATTTCCATCTTGTTTTATTTTGTGCTATTTTCGAATATGGATATTTCTAATATGGGTGAGTAACATGATATATTTTTTTAAAAGAATGAGTGTTGCACTTTTAACTATCACTATAATTTGTTTATTTTCGCTTTATTTTACGTTTTAAAAATGGTTTTTTTGAACGTTCCTTGTTCAATGAAATTTGTTGAAGGAACTTGCAGTTTTTAGAATATTGCAAGTTTTCAGTACTTTGTAATGGATATTCATTAATTTTTTAATACATATTATGTAATTATTTTATTAAAAATGCAATTAATACTATATGTAATAATCATATAATATTCATTATTTATAATTATAATTATGCAATATGAGTATTCGTATGCATTATTTTTATTTTATTACAATATGATGATTATTCTTTTTTATGATTACTATTAAATTATATTATAAGATTATTATATACTGCATATAATACTATTATTAGTACACGTTACTTTTTATTATATTATATTGATATTCATTATTTATTGATTGATCTTGGTTCTTCTCAATCTCTTCCTATATCCTTCATTTGAAATATATTTCAATGTATTTCCAAACAATTCTTTAAAATTATTGTGTATCATTAAATTACCCCTAGGCCGCCATCTTGGATTCCATTACATCAACAAAGCGCTGCTCTGTGCCATGCCCCGTGATATCAAACTAGTTCCATAAGATCAGATAATATTACTTTATCTTAAAATATATGGTACTTATTGGTTACAGAGACCATGAATTCAAATACAACCACAAACAGAAACCACCAAGCTTTGGTTATATATAGCTCCAGTTATTAATATTTTAAATAGAAAGCACTATTTTAAAACATAGTCAGTTTTGCTACAATCACAAAAATCAGGAAATTTTTTAGACGAACAAAAAAGATGAACATCAGATCCATGATTCTATTTACAGAAGTATTATGCTTTATTTAATATTGAGCTTATGAACTTCTTTCTGTGATATGGTGTAAATACTAGATTAATTTCCATCACAAACAACTGTAGACTGATATTATGATCCTGTTGGCGAATACTAAGAAAAGTACCCTTCAATCCATGGTCATAATCCATTAGTACCAAATATATCAATGAGATATGAATTTAAACATTAAAATTCCTTCATTTTTACATGAATTCACACAAGTTTATTAGTTACTTACAATTGAATCACAAACTATTGGTGATATATGAAACGAAGACCTAGTAGACAATCCAGCGGGTAATGATACATAGGAAATCGGGGTTGGCAAATTATTAAAAGAGTTGGCGATTGTTGCAATAATACGTAAGTATTGATTATTTATCATTAAATTAAAAATTCACATTTTAAATAATTATTGATACATAAAGTATTTTAGAAAAAAGTTAAATAATATTCTCTTTATAATGCTTGTTGAGGAATCTGATTACATAGGTGTTAACTGTGTTAATACAATGCATTTTTTAAAACTTCTAAAAATTTTATTGCAATCTTAATCACCATTTAAAATTGTAAAAAGTTAACGATTAACTCTCCTCCCCTTGCTGTTTATAAAGTTCATGAAATTTCCATTTAAAAAATTTATTAAAGAATGAAAACAAACATTAAGTTATTTTATATCAAAAAGAGTGGCTTGAATGCTCAAACTTTACTATCAGAGTTTTAACATTTTGAAATATACAAGAACAAGCTTTAAATTTCCTTGAAATATATTAGAAGACATATTATGGTAATTAAGAAGGTGAAGAAACTCTGGTTGTGAGTTACAAGAGAAAACCTTCTACTTTTCCCATAATAGTAATAAATATGCTTTCTTTCAAATCTTGTCTCTTGTTTTTTAGAACAGAACCAAACTTTTTAATTAGAAGGATATTCCAAGATTCAAGAAGAATATTAAGAAAAATATGACAATATAACTTTCTCTACAGATTTCTAATTTTTCATAAGGAATACAATTTGATGTAGGTGAAATTTCTGGTTAGTTAGGGAAATTTACTCATAGCCAATCATATCAGATTCTCCATTACCATATACACTAGCATGAAAACAGTTTCAAATAAACGGGCAAAAATCTGTGTTTCAAAGTTCAGAAAAAGAATAAAATTATGTTTAGAATTGTTCCGAATCTAAATTTGAGGTTAAAATTCAAAATATTAAATTGAACTTTTGTTATTTATTATTATCAAAAATGTACTTTTCCTAAAGATACATCACATTTCACAGTTTCTGACTCCAATAAGTTTTGATATAAATAATCAGCTATGAATGAACAATTCAAGCTCTATTACTTACTTTAGCCAAAATTCTGTTCCCATCATTATCCAAAATAGCAATAGCTTCTACAGAATAAAGTGTTGGTTCCTGGATTAAAATTAAACAAATATTAATTGAAATATAAATAATAAATTTAAAAATTTCCCAAAAAGTTCTACTTTAGAATGAAAACAAGCATAAAATTTGACCAAATAAAATTAAAAAAAGATACTATACCATGAATGAAAGTTCATGATTTTCCCATGCAGGACATGAAAAATGATTTGCTTAATATATTAAAACATAACTGCTTTAATCTCACAAAGCTTTATTACTTGAGACAAGAAAATATTTGTACTTATTGGTTATAAAGACCATTTTTTTTTAGTTATCTCCAATATGGTTATTGGCAATACTATCACATGAGACATATTCACCATAAACATATTGATGAAACAGAATTTGGCAAGTTTTTACATTTTGTTGTGTTTGCCTTCACAATCACATAAACAGAAGTACCAAAATATCTCATGATTACAAATTTCATACCTACTCAAGAAATAGATAAATGTACAATTTAAAAAAATGTCTTAAGTTTTGAATGACATTTTAATAATTAAACTAAAATATTGTTACCCATACAAAACATGAATTTTTCAGTCAATGTAGCAACAAATCAATTGCAATTTAAAATACTGTTCAGATATCAGATAGCTTTACTAGAGAAGAAAAACAGCATATGAACATTATCATCAGGTATGGAAGTAATCTTTTCAAAAATGTTTACTCTATTAATTGCTTTCGGAACCGATGTAACATAAAGGTAAGCCATACAGTAAAACATATTTTGATATGTGTTCATAAACATTAAACATAAAAAAATTACAGGACTTGCTTGAAATTCAAATATAGCATATATAACTTACAAAAAAAGCAGCAACATTTGAATAAAAAAGTTAGAATTAAAAAAAATTAGGCGACATAAGTGGGTTCTCCAAAGATTCAACCTCAATCAGTAACCAATTTGACACACACAGCATATTATTTTCCCTCTTGATTGTATTAAGTACACAAATTAGATAAAATTCTAACAAATAAATAAGTGTTAATGTATTTAAGATTTCATTTGATACATTTCAAATGAAACCTCTTCACAAATGACATAAGAATGAATTTTACAACTTTTAAAAAAACAGCTTTTTAACTTTTAGTGATAATTTTTTACCTCTTAATGAATTTTAGGTGCTGGTAAGATTTAAGAATAGACAATTTTCTCTAATTGATATTAATTAATAGTTACCGGTATAAAAACTATTATTTTTAAAGAATTGGCATTTAAAATGAAGAAACGTTGATTTCAAAAACAAAACATATACCATTAATCCTGATTCCATCTTGATAGTTAAATTCAATAAAAGTGATATAAAATAACAATTGTTACAGAGGAAACAGATAAATTACTTGTTACTTAAAAAAAAAAACTATCAGTATCGTGTCAATACTGTAAACGTTTAAATCCCCCCGAGATGAGTTGCACAATAGATGCACGCAGAAGATATGTATTAAATATAATTTGATCACAAGCATCAATTTTTTTAAATTATATATTTTTTCTATAAAAAAAAATTAGATTTTTTGAAATATTGATGCAATATACTCTATGAAGTATAAATTCAACACAGTGGCACGCTCCTTTTTGGGATAATTCATTGTGGAAAAATAAAGTCTTAATTTTAATGAGAATTTCAGTTGTGCTTATGATCAAATATTTGCCATATATTTATGAACGGTTCATTTACTAAGCGATTTGTTAATTATTACTTTAGATTTTCCTTAGATAATACAAAAATGAAGTGAAGTGAATGTATTGTACAAAGCGGTTTGATAATCTCGCTAATTCAAAATTTGGGAATTCAATCGTTGGAAAAAATTAAGAATTTTTTAAAATTTAAATTTTAAAACTTATTTATTTTGTATTATTTTGTGTTTCATGTATCAGCGTGATGACTCTTTATAGAAAGAAAGACGGGGGACCTAACGTAAAGTTTTACGAATGCCCCGAAACAATCACACAATTTGATTCGGTGCGGCAATGGCTGCAGAAAACTTGCAAAAAGGTAAATATGCTTCTTTTTTCAAAAAGATGATATTAGTCACTGGAAGGGTGAAAATTTTTGATTGGTGTGATTTTTTTTATTTATATCAATTATGAAATCATTATCTTTTTTAAAATTTTAAAAAAAAAATTTTTTTTTTTTTTTTTTTTTTTTTTAAAAAATTTTTTTCCCCCTTTTTTTTTTTTTTTTTTAAAAAAAAAAATTTTTTTTTTTTTAAAAATTTTTTTTTTTTTTTTTTTTAAAAAAATTTTTTAAAAAAAAATTTTAAAAATTTAAAAATTTTTAAAAAAAAAATTTTTTTTTTTTAAAAACCCCCCCTTTTTAAAAGTTTTTAAAAATTTTTTTTAAAAAAAAAATTTTTTTTTTTCCCCCCCTTTTTTTTAAATCCCTTGATTTAAAACCAAAAAAATTTTTAAATTTTTTTTTTTTGGGGTTTTTTTTAAAAACCCCCATAAAAAAAAGGTTTTTTTTTAAAAACCCCCTTTTTTTTTTTAAAATTTTTGGGGAAAAATTTTGGGGGTTTTTTTTAAAAATAAATTTTTTTTTTTGGTTTTTTTTTTTTTCCCCCCCCCAAAAAAAACCCCCCCTTTTTTTTTTTAAAATTTTAAAAAAAATTTTTTAAAATTTAAAAAAAATTTAAATTTTTTTTTAAAAATTTTTTTTTTAAAAATTTTTAAATTTTTTTAATTTTTTGGGGGTTTTTTTTTTTTGGGGGGGGGGGTTTTTAAACCCTTTTTTAAAGGGGTTTTTTGGGTTTTTTTTCCAAAAAATTTTTTTTCCCCCAAAAAAGGAAAATTTTTAAAAAACCCCCCAAAAAAAAAAAAAGGGGGAAAAAAAAAATTAAAACTTTTTCCCTTTTAAAAAAAAAAAGGAAAGGGGAAAAAAAAAACCCCCCCCCAAAAAAAAAAAAATTTAAAAACCCTTTTTTTTTTAAAAAAAGGGGTTTTTTAAAAAAAATTTTTTTCTTCTTTTTAAAAAAAAACAAACCCGGCCCTTTTTTTAAAAAAATTTTGGGGGAAAAAAAAAAAACCCCTTTTAAAAAAACCCCCAAAAAAAAAAAAGGAAAAAAAATTTTTTTTTTTTTTGGGGTTTTTCCAAAATTTTAAAAAAAAAATTGGAAAAAAAGGCCCCTTTTTTTTTTTAAAAAAAAAAGGAAAATTTGGGGGTTTTTTGGGGGTTTTTTTTAAAAAAAAAAAATTTTCCCCCCCCTTTCCAAAACCGGGGGTTAAAAAAAAGGGGCCCCCAAAAAAAAATTTTTCGGGGAAAAAAAACCCAAAAAAAAATTTTTTTTTTTTTAAAATTTTAAAAAAAAAAACCCCAAAAACCCAAAAAAAAAAAATTTTTTTTTTTAAAAAATTTTTAAAAAAACCCCAATTTTTAAAAGGTAATTTGCCAAGTTGGCTATCCGGATTTCGCATGTGTCATATGCGCTAATTGGCCGCCATGTGCTTCATTTCGTTTAACATCGCCAATATGGTTGTGATAATATGTATGTACTGTAAAATCTTAGAATAGCCCACTGGTTGTTTTGGCACCAAGGGAAAAGCTATGTTTTTCAAAATGTTAAAGATAAAACCATGAAAAAAAAATGAGAATTTCGTAAAAGGTGTCAAAGAATAAGAGTCTATAAAAATCTTGTTTTCTTAAATGCTACAATGGGGAAAACTTAGGTAATGCATGCTTTATGTTGATTAAAGCAACAATCTCCATTTCTTTAAAACAAACATGTATTTTTTCCAAATTTCGGACATCTACTAAAAACACTGTTGATCCTTCATTCATTCGTACACTAATGAATCATTTATTTCTTGCTTTAATTCAAAAGAAGAAAACAAATCTGCTCATTGGGCTTCAATGAAGAAAAGTGTGGCTTCTAAAAGCAAAAAAACTCGTCATTATGATAGTCAACATTTTCTTTCTTATCTTTTTAATTCAAAAGGTAACAATCCATTTGTCGTGCTTTTGTGAAGAAAAGTGTAGTTTCCAAAATGACTTTTAATAGAAAAAAATGTGGAACAAGTTTGATATACAGACTTTTTTTGAAAAATCGCCAATTTTTTTGGCGACATTAGTTGCCAAGGAAAGCATAGGGTTGCAAATCCCCCCCTTCTGAAACGACACAAAACACGGTACTTTGCCCCCCTCTCCCCGTCGAAACTCTGCTAAAGTGAAGTTCTTGTCTTCGATCTAAGGTTGCCTCCCTCTCTTGTATGAAAACGAATGTGTGGGGATTCTTTCAAATCCTAGAAGCATAAAAATGAAAAATGTAATATTTTTAGAAAATAGGCTAAAAGAATAGGAGAGAGAATTCCTACATAAATATTAAACTAAAAAGTAGTGAAAGAAATTTTTTTATAGAACTAAATGTAGTATGACTATTTTAGCAATACTGCATTGAATTTAAGAATAAAATTCTATTTTTGTAAGAGATTCAGAATAGTAATGAACAAATTGCTCTAATTTTTCAATTATCACATTAAGCCTAGAAGAGAAACATTTTAAAATTAAACATGTTACTGCAAATGGAACCTTAAAATTAAAGTAATAAAATTAAATATAGTGAGAATCTTACTTGCTTACATTGAATAAATTAAATATAAATAGAATTAACTTAACCTTGCAGCACTTGGAAGTATAAAAAATTGTCACACAACGACTGAAGTAATCACTTGTCGGCAAGATAGATTGTGATAAAAATCTTGATTAAATTCCCCCTTTAAAGAATTTGACCTAAATCAATTTCTAAAAACTGATTGAAACAATCCACTCCCTTCTGTTTGCATGATTTCCGAAACATATATGCAGCCATAGTTAGAGGGAACAGGTTACAATATTTAAAGGTATGTAAAACAAACAAGGTTTTTAAAATTTAAATTAACCTCTTAGTAAATTAATAATAATGTAAGAATTGAAGTCAACCTAATCAATAACTGGAATATTTTATCAATAAGTAAAAAAATAGATTAAATAAATAATATATATAAAAGCAATAAAATAATAAAGGAATATATAACCTAATAATGACAGAATTAAGTCAACTAATCAATAATTAAGTAATTTATCAGTAATTAAAAATAAATATTAATAAATAATATAGAATAAGAAATAAGGTAATAATAATAAAAGAATTGAAATACAACTTATAATAATGAAAGAATATTCAACCTAATCAATAACTAAAAATAATAAATATAATTAGTAAATAAATCCCAAATATAATATTATTAACAAATAAATAAATACTATTAATAAATAATGTTTATAAATATTAAGAATTAATAGGAAATATGTCAAACAGTTGAAAATCCAAAAGGAAAAGAAGAATGTTAGAGAGAATCCCATAGAAATTAAAATTGCTCTTAGAAAGTTTTTTTTTTAAATAACTGTTGCTCTGATTGAAAAATCCATTCATAAAACAAAAAGACCGTGGAACCCGACGAAACAGGGGAATCAGGGTAGCCAGAATATGACGCAGAATCGCTCGAAGAAGGCGCCAAAATAACTGCCGGGAAAAAAGTCCATATATCAAACTTATGCCAAAAGTGTCACTTCTAAAATGCAAAGATGAGAAAACATTAGGGAACTAATTTGATAACAAGGGTAATGTAGTCCTGTTCTGGATAGATCACAAGCAGCTTGTTCCTGGATTGAAATCCATTATGCGCCCTAGCGTAATTTAATGGTACACAATAAGTTTAAAAGAATTATTTTGAAATACATTGAAATGTATTTAAAATAAAGGATATAGGAAGAGATTGATAGTAAACTAAAATCAATCAATAAACAATGAATATAATATTATCTTAATAAAAAGTAATATGTAGTAATAATAGTATTATAAGCAGCATATAATAATCTGAAAATATTTATCATAATTATATATAATTATTATATAGTCCCATTTTTATAAACGGTTATTAGATAAATAATCATATAATATAATTAAATAGTTATTATTAAAAAGAATAATGCTGTAATTGTAAAAAATATAAAATAATGCATAAGAGAACTTCGTAATACATAACTATAAATAAACATAAGAATAGTTATAAATAAAACAACAGAAATAGTTATAAATAAAAAAAATAATATTTATAAATAAATAAGATAATAATTATAATTAAATAACAATTATAAATAAATAACAATATTAATTATAAATAAATAACAAAAAAATGTAATATTTATAAATAAATGCTAAAAGAAACAATTATAAATAACGAATATTATAGGATTATTACCCATAGTAATAATTGCATTTTTTTTCATTATGAATAAAATAATTACATAATGTATGTTCAAAGTAATTTAGAATATCAATTACATAGTAGTGAAAGCTTGTAATATGAAACTTGCATTGAAGTTTCTTCAACGAATTTCATTGAACAAAGAACGCAAAAAAAACATTTTTAAAACGAAAATAAACGATTTATAGCAATAATTAAAAGCACAACACTTATTCTTTTAAGAAATAAATATTCTAGTACTCACTCATTTTAGAAATATCCATATTCGAAAATAGAGAATTAAACAGAAGATGCAAGCAATAAAAAAATTACACTGAAAATGTTTAAATTCTAACAGAAATAAGAAATTTTTATTAATATCGTCTGAAAGTAAAGGGTTACAGCGGGAAAAAACGAATTAAAGTTATTTCTAATATACGTTATCCCCATGGCAACCACATCAACAGACGATAAAAATATTAAGGTAACCATATTGTAATATTATCGCCCATCTTGGCGAACATAAACAACAACTTGGCGCTACTACCCCCGATATCAAATTAGCACCAACATTAGAAATGCATGCTTTAGGTTTAATTTAATCAGCATAGTTTTTTTCAAATCTCTCAACAAATATTCTTTTTTCCTACATTTTGGACATTCATACTATAATGCTTTCATTTATACAGCAGTTAATCATTTTTTTCTTGCCTTTTTCATTTGAAAATAGAAAAAATCCTCTTTTCATTACAATTGCAGCCATTTTTAGAAAAATCAAACATTCCAAGTCGACCGTTGAACAAAACTGACGCTCTCCAAAACATGATAGAAATAGCCAGTCCAGGTAGGATTGCCAAATAGGTGTCAAAATCCTCTATAATTTGGTGTCAAATCACGCAACTGTACTAAGATCTAACCGGGCCCAAATTTGTAATATTTTTTCAGAAATAAAAGTGCTTGATGTTGCACATTTTCTTTAAGACTTTTATGAAGTTTGACTATTTGTTCTAATAATTGATTTTAATTTTAAGATTATATTAAAGGAAATAAAACACAGTTATTACTAATTCAGAAGACAAATCAAGCAGTGTTGCATATTATGCCAAAAAAAAAAGCAATAATAAAAAATTTCATGGTTATAGTTTTAACAGAAAAGTATTGAGTTTTTCAGTCAATGAATTGTATTCTGTGTATAGAAACTTATTTAATATTTTCTTTTTTTTTATTAGTATATCCAAGCTGATCCACCCACTGCTAAAGGATTAGCTACTTTAGTAAATCAGTTGATTCAATTTCAAGAAGATGCATTCGGACGTACTGTTAGTAAACCACCTCTTACTAGGTTGCCTGTAAGTATATTTAAATTTTTATTTATATTGCTAAATGTAAATATTTGTGGTTAAATATTTATAAGAGCTGTGTTCAGTCATAACTGAAATTCATTAATTTAAAAATATGGTTAAAAGATTTTCAACAAGATGTGATCAGTCAAAATTATTGTAAAATATGTCTTAGCAATATTTTTCAGATTTCTGTCATCAAATGTGAATTTTTTTTTACTGGTTGGAAATCTACTCATTCTGATAAAATTAAGTTGTTGCATTAATGGCTGATGCATAGACAATTTATTGTCTTAAAAATCTTATCGGTTTGGGGGAAAATCTATAAATGCATTTATTAATAAAATGCACATCTATCTGCATAATATTCATATCTGAGTTCAAAACAACTATTGGTAATAGAGTTATCAACTGTAGAACTGTGAACAGCTACTTATAAAATCATGTAAATCTATTGTAATATCCCATTCATTGAAGATATTGTTATTTTTGTATAACTGTGGCATTTTTCTAGGATATTCCATATTTAGATAGGAAAAGTTCTGATTCTTAATCAATCACTCTTTGCTTTAAAACATTTATTATTATGATATTGTGTTTCTGTTTAAGAAACAAAAGTAAAGACTAATGTTAATTCACCTTTTTATTCAAGAATTAATATGATTTGTTAGTCTGCTAAAGATTTATTACATGTAATAATTATGGTGTACATTTTCTTTTGAGGTGCAAACAAATAAAAAGCAGAATTTATGAAGTATACTGTTATAACTAAATTTTTAAAAAGTTACAGTGAAATGTAATTATAGGGTAAACTAGAAAAAGTCATTCTGGAGAAAAACGTTTATTCTTTTTTGTAAACAGCAAGTTTTGCTAGCTAAGACATAATGCACAAAATTTTTACAAATAAAAGTTTCTTGCTGTTGTTGTTTTAAATTTTACTGGATGTCCTAGACCAGTTTCCCAAACTTTATTGTGTTATATGAACCCTTATCACGTTTTTCGGTTTGGAGTAGACCCCTTCTTATATGTAATATTGAATTTTTGCAAATTCATCAACTTAAATGTGTTTTTGATAGCTAGTATGTAGGTACTACTTACTTTGAAAGATTTAAATTTTTAACTGTAGTGAAGTGTCGTGGGAGAAAAACTTAAAGAAAAAAAACCCTTGTTAATTTTAAACATTTAATATAAATTTAGTACTTGTTACATAAAATAATTGAGCAATAAACAAATGGCTTTAACTGGATGGACAAATCTGATGATCTTTGACATATTTTCAACATTTGGCATCAATTTTATTAGGTTTAATCCTAAATATCCTCTAGTGTTTTATTGTGAAGATTGGCAACTGAGCTGAAATTCCTTTTTACAAGGAAAAGCAATTATACTTTATCAAGCAACTTTATCAGGGTATTCCATAATTCAAGGTAGACAGATTTAGGTGTTTATATTTTAATAAAAGATTATGTAAATAAATAAGCAACACCCCTATGTATGTGGGATATATATTTCATTTATTGAAAGTTGAAATTAAAGTTACAAATTGCTTAAATGAGAGCCACAATCGTAGACCCTCATTTGCATCTCATGGACCACCAATTTTTTTTCCTGTTGACGAAACCCTGGGGGTCGATATAGGCCACTTTGGGAATCCCTGTCCTAGACCATACAGTGAAGGATGGGAACAGTTACAATCGTTAATATTTCTTCTGGGCTGAATAATTTGTCAATTTATCCTAATCAAACAATACCAAATTTTCAGTGATTTAATTAGCTATTGCAAACTTTGTCAAATATTAATGGAAAACTTTATTTTCCTATCTGTTTTGAAAAACCATTTGTGAAAATACCAGTTTCTTTTCATTTCTGCATTAAACATATTAAACCTTGTGTTCTAACAGATTTGGATTTCCTGTTCTTAGAAATAGAATATCATAATATCTTACATTTGTCTTATTCAATGACTATCTGGCACCAAGCTTTTCTCTAAAACCACTTACGCAAATTCTTAAAGTAACTACTATTTCCTTTTATATGATTATGACATCCCCCTATTTTCCCCATTGTAATTCTCTGAGAGAACATGAGAATTTTTTTTCTTTAATTTTACTTATAGAGAATGGATACCAAATGGGCAATCTTTTCATTTTTAAGATATAAGTAAATTTATTTACAAAAGAATATTTTCCTTCATCACTATTTCCGGGATATACACACCTTTTAATTTGGTTTTAAAATAAGGTTAAAAATAATCTTTTTGAAACTCGAAGTAGCATTGGATAAGTTTTATATTTTTGAATTATCATACATCTATACCCATTCATAAATTAAAAAAAATTTTTTTTTTTTAAGAATTTGGGTTGGATTTTATTTTGGTGCACCCATGACAATAATTATTTGGTGCCAAAAGTGGTGAAAAATTTGCTAAAAGGACAACTATTATTTCTGGTAATTCTGTTAGACTGTAAACATTGTGAAATGTAACTCCCCCTTCTTTTGGGGGAGAAATGCATATTCTTATGTTCATTTTGGAATCAATTTGGTTCATTTGGAACATAATTGGAATTAATATCTAAAAGAAGGGGAAAGAAATTTATGGTGTGCATTTGGATTTTATTCTCTTTTTTTTAACCCTCAAGTGTCATTATCAGCAGAAAAGAGGGGAAAATCTATGTTTGTAGTAAGTTACACAATCATAAAATTATGGACTTAAATTCTATTTTATTCTTTTTACCATGTTTTTATTAACTCGCTTTCTTGTTTTTCCTAATGGAATTTTGTATTTGATTTTAAACTAACTTCCCAATGAGCTAGAGACTTGAAATTTGGACCATAGCTCAAAAGTGGATGACAATGCATGAAAATGTGAAAAAAGAAGTTACCCGGGGCCCGATTTCAACAGGGCCCCGTATCTCCGTAACTTACTCGAATTTACACGAACAAAGACCACCTGTTGATAGCATGGTTCGAATTGCGTCTATGTATTCAATTTCGTGGCTCTGGGGTCAGAGAGGGGCCTCAGGTTACCATATTTTTTTTATTAACTCGCTTTCTTGTTTGTCTGTTTGGGTAGAATTTTGTAATTAATTTTAAATTAACTTCCCAATGAGCTAGAGACTTGAAATTTGGACCATAGCTCAGAAGTGGATGACAATGCATGAAAATGCAAAAAAAGATATTCTAGTCACAAACCTGGGCCCCCAAAGGGGCTTGTATGTTTGTCCAGGTGGAATTTTGTTATTGATTTTAACTTAATTTTCCGATGAACTAGAGACTTGAAATTTGGACCACAGCTCAGAAGAGGATGACAATGCATGAAAATGTGAAAAAAAAAGTTCGTCTCGAACCCTAGCCCCCGATTTTGACAGGTGCCCTGTAACACCAGAAATTACATGAATTTACATGGACAAAGACCACCTGTCAAGTTGCGTCTATGTATTCAATTTCAGGGCTCTGGGGTCAAAGAGGGGCCCCCAGGTTACTATGTTTTTTTTATTAACTCGCTTTCAAAAAGTCGCTTTATTAGCAATAGTGCACACTCTTTTGACCGTGTGAACACTTAACCAGTCATCCTGGCAACTAGGGGAAGAAAGCAGATGCAAATAGCCACACGTGAAAACATATTGCTATGGTTTATTATTAACTGCTTGATGTATTGTGACTGTGCTCAATTTGAATGTGAAGGAGTTTGAATTTAGAAATGATGAATTAAAGTTGATTTGAGCTAAATGCAATAATAATTTTGTGGAGTACAGTTTTACAAGTTGAGGGAAGTTTTACAACTAACATAAGGCAGTTCGTTGTATTTAAGCAAAATATGAAGAAAAAAAAAATTAAAATCTATTTTATTTATTCTAAATATTAATTACCAGTTAGTCATTATTTTAATAAAAAATTAGTTAAATAAATAAAATAATTACCATATTTTTATTAACTCTCTTTCTTGTCTGTCTGGGTGAAATTTTGTAATTGATTTTAAACTAACTTCTCGAAGAGTTAGAGACTTAAAATTTGGACCGTAGCTCAGAAGTGGGTGAAATGTGGAGGAAATGCAGGAAAATGTGAAAAAAAGAAGAAGGAAAAAAAAAGGAGGAAAGAGGAAGAAAATGAAAAAGACTAAAACAAAACTTATGCTTTTTAGTCAGTTATAAAAACACGGTACATTAAAAAAATATTTAGATGATATACTTGTTTCAAGCTACCTTTCTGGCACTATCTTGATACAATTTGAAATTGTCACCTAGGGTTGTTCTAATAGGTTTTTATCAAGATTGTAAAAGAATGAAATAAGACCCTAAATAAACAGTGAATGAAAAGCCTTGCATCTGTCATCTAGATCAGTGATCCGCAACCCCCGGTCCGAGGACCGGTACCGGTCCGTGGATCAAATGGTGCCGGGCCGCCTAAAGAACATTGAACTATTGCCATTTTATTTAAAGTGGTGCATTTCTCGGATTTATGCATCTTTCCACGGAAATCACTTTATATTCCACGTTAAATCACTTTTGTTCATTTTTGATGTAACTATATTTTATTCTGAAGGCGTAACTAAATTAAAGTTGTTAAATCAAAACAATTTAAAATACAAACAATCAACGTGTCCCACTCTCAGTGGGCCGCAGTAAAATTATCAAACGTTGACCGGTCTGCAGCGATAAAATGGTTGTGGAGCACTGATCTAGATAATCGATTAATTATGTAATATTTTTATTTGATAAATACCAAATAAAATTATCTAAGAAGCTATAGCTAATTTTTTGAAAATTTTTTGTTAGTCTTTTAATTTTGTTTCTGTGATATTTTTTTAAAAAATACATTGAATTTCAAGATTTTTTTTTGTTAACTCTGATTTCAGATGAGATGCTTTCTTGACTTTAGACCTGGGGGATCTTTATGTCATATTCTTGCATCTGTTTACAAATTCAAAAGTGAACAAGGGTGGTAAGTTATTCAGTATATTTTTGCTATATTCTAGTTGAAATCAAATAATATTAGACTAATAAATTTTTAATTGTCATAAGAACATATGCCTTATGTACTTTCAAATCAGTAAACATTTCTGAGTTTATCTTTAAAAAAAAATATGAAGAGTAACTAACTCTTTTTGAATTTCAAGTACTCTATATGCCTTTTTTTTACTTATGTTTTGTCATTTTTTAGAAATAGTTTGTCTCTTCCATAGTTTATAAGTAGACATTATTTACGTAAAAATGAATGAAACAAATATAAATTTTAATATTTTTTTTCATGTTATATTCACTGTAGATACAGTTTGCGTACAAAATTGTAGTCTTTTACAAAATAAAAAATGCTCTTTCAATTTAATTATTTTCATCATACCTACAATACAATTAATTTTGACTTGAATAGTAGTTCCTGTGAGCATTAATAAAATAAATCTAAATATGTTCTCTATTTTACTTCACTATTTGAATCTAGTGGTTTTTAATATTCAGGGATGTCTTAAATTTTTTTTTTTTGCTTTTATAAATGAAAAGTCATGTAAATATTTTTCAGTTTAGCTCTTTATAGAGTTGAAATTATTTTTGAATTTTTTTTTTTGTTTTTCGTAACTCTGTAATTTTAGAATATTATTATTTTTAATTTATATTTGAGGAAAATTAAGAGGAAAAAATTAAACAAGATTGAAAATTATTAGAACTGTATTGCACATTAATTTTAACATAATTTATTGATGTTTCTTATTAGATTTTAATTTCTTATTAGGTGATTTTTAATTTTTAGAACACATTTTCTAAGGATTGTAGACTATGCCAAAACAAACTTAAGATAATATGTATTTGCAATTGTAAAATACTAATACAAAAATGAGTGAAATTTTAAAATTAGTTTCGACATTTTATTCTGTCAATCAATTGTTTATTAAAATTGTCGTATTTTTAGGCGACGTTTTGATTTCCAATCTCCTTCCCGCATGGATCGTAATGTGGAAATGTTTATGACCATTGAGAAGACATTAGTCCAGAATAAATGTTTGACTCTTCCTCACATTTTCATTATGCCTGAAGTAGAGAAACAACTTGTGCCACGTTTAAAAGATATAATTAAACGTCATCAAGGGACTATTGCTGAAAATCCAGATGATGCATCTCATTTGGTGCATCCACCATTGCCAACTACTGACGGACCGGTGATGTTTTCATTTCTCAAAGAAATTTATGTTTTCTCATAAATCAGTGGAATTTTTGTAGTAGAATTTTTTTTGTGTGCATATTTTAGAGTTTATCAAAAGTGATGAAGTAAAAGTGTTACAAAAATATATTTGCTATTAACATATATATATATATATTTATAAGTATATTTAACATTTGTATTTTTACTTATTAATGAAATTAAATAATATTGGTTTAAATCATAAATATAAGCCAAGTTGTTTTTCAAGGCTCTTTATTATATTTTTGTATAAGAAACTGTTGAATATTTTGATAGAGCTTGTTAAAAATTTTAATTAAAATTTTTTTCTACCACAGAGGATTGGGTTCGTGTTGTTTTTAGGAGAGACAAAAGTGTTATGTTACATTGGTGGTTTTATCCAGACAGGTTAGTTGATAATCAAATTTGCAAAAAAAAAGTTATGAATTTTTTTTTTACATAAATTCTTTTAAAATTTCAAAAAAGTGAGAGCTTTATTTAACTATAAAGGCTAATATTGCTGTAATCAAAAACTATAATCTCTACAGATATTTAAGTTAAAAAAATGCTTGTTAATTTCCACACATAAAATTTGAAGATGCTTATATATTTATATTTTTCATTTATAACTGCTATCACCAATATTATTACAGTTATGAATTAATTTAAATTGTACTGTCTTGCTAACATTTTTGTAGAAATTTTTATTGGGAGGAAACTTTGAATCTTAATGTAATGATGAGTATCCTTTTTCGTTCATTTCTATTTTTTTTTTTCTAAGTATTGTGAATGTTAAAATTTTTTTTTAAACATTGTAAGAAATAAAAATTAATACATAGATAATTAAATTCATCTCAGCATAGTTGGATTTATAATGCTATTACAGTAGAACGTCGTTTATCCGAATCAATTGGGACCGGACACCTTTCGGATACGTGATTGTTCGGATAACCAAATGCGAACGTATATTAAACCGGACACTATATGAATATTGAAAATCACATGTGCGAAATGTGCTTGAAGAAAAGGCAAAATAGGTGCAAAATGTCACAATTTTACCTTTATTGTGGAAAATAATCACTTTTTTTACCTGCTGTACCATTGTACACCTTTGTTTTTTCACTGCAAGGTCTGCTGGATTCTCTTGAGCAGCAGTAGTTGAGTAGGACAGCACTCTGATTGTTGTTCGTACCACTTCATAACTGTCTCTAACGCAGAAAACGCGTCAGCATTTGATGAACCCTTGCTACTTTTGTTGTTGTTGTTGTCCTCGTCTTCATCCGTTTCATCATCAACAAGGTTGGAATCTTGCACGGAAGTCACAATCTCGTCATCATTTAGCATTCGAAATCCACAGTTTTCTGCATCACATGCCATCCAGGTTTCTGCATCTTCATCACATTCTTGAAATCCTAGGATTGATTGGACAAAGTAGGTAATCTCCTCCCTTTGGTCGTCATTGAAGTCTTTTTCACCTTCTAAATCTGGTCACAGCTTATTCCATGTATTTTTCAGGCTCTGTCTTTTGTCCCACACTACGGCTAATATGTAGCAGGCGTCCTTCATATTAAGCTTTTTCACAAAAGCATCAACATTTTCTTTGTTGTTTTCTGCCACGATTCACTTTTAACCTCACGCAAAACAACTCTTGAGCATTGTACTTTTTGAAAGCATATTCATAATACAGTACATGTAGTTGACAAAAAAAACTTGTCTGGATATTTGACACTCCAGATAATAAAGGTTCAGATAAACGACGTTTTACTGTATAATTAAATAAAAAATTGTATTAATATTACAAAAATATTCAAATTTGAAGCTATTTTTCATTTTAACATGTTTGATTGTTTAGGAGATTAATAAAAATGAATTATTATTAAAAAAAGTTCTAAATTTTTAAATGTGTTGTAAGAGACATGATTTGATGTTAGCTCTCATTAAAAAAATTCTGTACAAACTAGTTGAGGATAGATTGAGTCTTATTGTAAAAATTCATTTGTGCAAAGAATGAGTACTCCATCTAGTCAAGAATAAATTTTAGTCTGCAAATTTCATACACACTCATAATTACATTAATTTGCTCTTATCTTTTGGATGTGTTAAATGAAAAATTTATTTCTAAATTTTTAAGTGATTACAAAAGGATTAGAATATTTAAAATTAGTGCATTGGAAATTTCCTGTTAATTAAATCTTACTAATACTAAATTATTACCTGATTGAAAATAGCCTGTCTTAACAAAAATATATTTTTCTATATGTATTTTTATAGCTATGATACATGGGTTACTGCACCAGAAATAGATCAAGAACCAGAGGCTCCTGATCCTCCAGATGGTCCATATGAGGTAAATTTGTTTTCTATTCATTATATTTATTAATGAACAAATTCTTTTTCATTTTAATGTAATAAATTATATTTAGAAAAAATAATAATAGTCTTAATATTATGCTTAAAAATTATTTTCGATGAAAAGTAAAAGAAAAAATTCAAAATTTTTATGATTAAAATCTTGTTTATTATTTTTAAACATGCATTGCTTGTTGATTTATTTAAGTTTACACTGATTTTTAATTTCATTCTTTTTTCTATTAAAGGTTAATGCTCGATGGCTTTTAGATTTGGATGAGTATAATGAATGGATGAATGTTGACGATTATGAAGTTGAAATGGACGCATTAGTAAGTTAATAAGCTTTAACAAATCAGTTTTGAAAATAATGTTTTAAACCGGTTTGAATAAAAATAGATATTATTTTCAGTAATGGTCTGCTGAATTTTTATAAGAATATTTTGATGAAAAATTTCGATAATATTATTATTGAGTGTTGATCCATTCAAGCAATGTGAACAGAAATATGTTAATTATGTAAAACAAAGTTTGTATTCTAAATGGGTTTTGATGGAGGTATACTTTGTCTTTTGTTTGAATTTAAAATTAGTTTAAACACCTTGTTGGCTCTTGTTTAGTTGTACATTTAACTTGTCAATACAATGTGATTCAAATGGTTTTTGACAATTTATGTGTATTAAAAAAGGAAGTGCATGCATGTTTTCATTCAAGTTTTATTCAGTCCTAAACAAATTTGTTCCCTTTTTAAAATTTTTTTTTTCTCTTTCTTTTAAAAAAATATTTTTGGACTGAAAATAAAGATGTGTAAAAGGTTTTTTTTGGTAACCATAAAATCCGGCGTATAACGCGCACTTTGAACACAAAATAAGATCAAAAATTAAGGGTGCGCGTTATACGCCGGGTATAAAAACAGTAGCTTAAAAAATAACAAAAAGGATGAACACACAAAAAAAATTTACTTCTAGATGTATCGAAACACAGTTTATTTAAAAGAAACGACTTGCCTTATCAACAAGAACGGTTGTTGTTCTAGAAGTATACTATTTTTTTCAAATGTCTGGGATAATACCTCGAACAAATTACTTCAAAATATAAAAACAATGTATACTAATATTTCAGATTTCTTTTTAAAATGGGGGCGTTAGGGTAATATACCTAAACTTTAAAAAAATTTGTTGAAAGTATAGGGGGTATAGGGATTTTCGGAGTTGTATTTTAGATAAAAAGTATCATATGAAAATGTTAGAAATCAAAGGGTTTTCTTACCTAAAGAGGATATATATATAGGGTTTTCGAAAGAATTGCAAATTTAAATAGGACAATTTTTTAATAATTATACTTATGTGTTGTTCAGGTCAGTATGATCCAAAGTCATTACCTCTCACCTAAAACATTTGCAGTATTCTCTTAATACAACTTTTAAATAATAATCAGTTATACAAGCTCTTGGATATGTTTATGTATTTCAAACAAAGTGAAAAATGACAACAAATAAATCATATGTTATCTCATTACCAATAAAGCAAAGCTAAAAGAATCTGAAGTGTTTTTTTCTGAATGTTGCTTTTATGAAAACTTTTGATAATGCTGAAGAACTGAAATGTTTTTTAAAAACTAAATGTTAAAAACGGCATTTTTATAATGTTTGTGAGTCACTGAAATATCTAATTTTTTTCAGCATTCAAAATTTTACTAGTGGTGGATAATTTTGAAAATGTTATATTGAATACACTAAAACACCAAAGTATTACTATTGTTGCATGAATTCTACTATTTAAATTTCTAAGTAATTATATTGTATTATAAGTATTTTAAGTATTACAAAAAAAAAGTTTTAAGTAATTACATTGAACTTGTAAATATTTATAGGGGATGGGGAATGAAAAACTGTAGATGATATGACTTTTTTTAAATAAATATAGAATTACTATTTTTACAGAGCTATATAAGTTATTTGAAGAACTTAAAATTTTAAATAGAATACAGTTCAGCTAATCTTTAAGTATGCTCCAATGATTTAGTACTGTAAAAAATTGTTATATTAATAATAAAGGATTTCTGGTATTCCTGAAATATGGGAAAGACATAGAAAATCTACAAAATTCTGTTATTCCAATAAAAATGTTAGTTGTTTTTTACTTGTCTATATGTTGTTTGAGGCTATAGTAATTAGAAAGAAGAAGAAAAAAAAAAAACCCGTGATCTTTTAGCTCGTTCCAGAAATGTTATCATAAAATAATTTTTTTAGTAAATTTGAAACCCAGTGGTTGAGTGCTAGTGTATTGCACTTCCATGCCACAGGTCCGGGATTCAAATCATTGTCTGGGGAAGGTTGATTCAGTCTTTCTTCCCTTTAGTAGAGTGAGGGATGAAAATGAGTACCAAATTTTTTTAGGAATGAACATGGGTTTGCATCGGCCATTGCCCGAAAACTTTCGAATACCCAGTTTAAGTAGGGAGCTGAGATAAGCGCTGCAGGCCTTGGTCTTCATGGGTTGTTGCACCTCTTGAGTTCAGTATTAGTAAATTTATTAAAAGACTTTACATTAGAAAAAAAATATATATAAATAAAAGATGTTTCTATTTTTGAAAAAAATTGTGCAGTTGATAATCAGAATATTTTAGTTTCTGTTTCTAATCTGTATTTGACTGCATTTACTTAACCCCTTAACTGGACTGCTCAACCGGGGCGTTGAGTGCCCTGGAGGTATATATTCATCCTTCCAAAGTATGATTCTTATCCTTGTGCTGCTACCAGTAAAACTATTTCGAAAGCTTTGGAAGTGTTTGTGAAGGATTTACTTCTTTCAGAAAAGAATTTGCTAATTTATTCCTTTTTTTTTTCTTTGCAATACACCACATACACTCACCTATGTGAAAAATGGTGGCACTAAAATTGTGTTACTTTTAGTTAAGGGGTTAAATATTAAAAACCCTAATTTCTTTTTTCCTTCCAAATTTTGGTCAAAATGTTGAATTTTTTAAAGCTTTTTATAAAAATTTGTTTTTGGATTTAATTAGAGTAGTTGAAATTTTGTAGAAGAATTTGTATTGGAATGAAATCTTTTTAAAAAATTTTTTTGATTTTAATTTACTTGTAATTTAGTTTTTTTTTGAAATATTTTATTGTTTTGGTTTTTGAAAAATTTTAGTTTTTAAAAAATTTTTAAAAAATGATAAATACAAATATTTATTTTTAAATTAGGAAGAGCATACTGGGGGTATCAATAGAAGAAGTAAGTGAATATTAATGATAATCTTAATGCATTTTATTGGGCAAACATTTTGGGTCATTAAAAATTTAGGGCGTCAAACCCTCTTTTTAAACAAGGTGAACCCCAAAAAAGTTTGTTATAAAAAATACTTAAATAGAGATTCATTTATCTCTAAAAAACTACTAAAAAAATTTTTTAAATTAAAACACTATGTTATTTAAAAAAAGTAATTATTCACATTTTTTTTTGAAAATTATCTATTCATTTTATATATCTTACCCATCAAAAAGAAATCTGATAGAAAAACAAGAAAGAAAGGGGGAGGGGAAATTTGTCCAGAAATACTCTGTATTTTCAACTTTTAATTAATAATTTTATATTAAAACTAATAAATTTTTTAGCTGCATTTTCTAATTTTAAGCCTACATTATTTTATAAGCATACACTACCACATGTGTCCTTAAATTTAATTATTCATAAAATCTGTTTTATTTGTTTTTGTTTGAAAAATTAATGTCGTTTTATTGTTCTTTAGGAGTAATGCACCTAGTAATACCATTTCAAGATCATAGATTACCATAAAATGTGCTAAAAGAGAAAATTTTTAAAAAATATCCAAAAAAATTTTAAAAAAAGGGGGAAAAACTAAAATTTAAGGTTTTTTTTTAAAAAAAAAATAATAAAAAAGCTTTTTGGTTTCAGGATAAAGTTTGCAAAATAGAAAAATTCATAAAATAGAGGTTTGACTGTATTTGTAATAATAGAACTTTATCCAAGGACTTTTTAGAGTTCAAAGTATTGTTAATATTAGTTTATTTCATGACATATGTATAAAAAAATATCTCTAAGGGTAAAGATCAAAGTTTTTTTTTAATTTTAAAAAAAGTTGTAGGTTTTATTCATTTTACATCACACTATTTTAAAAAATTTGAATTGTACTACGTTTTCTCTGTGTGTTGGTGTCAATTGCTTGTATGTTTGAAACTTTTTTATAGCTACTTGCTGGTGTAGATGGAGATAAAAAGGACAAGAAATCAGGCAAAAAAAGAAAACGATCTCCTTCACCAGTTTCAGAGAAACGAAAAAGAAAAGGGTAAGAATATTTTCTAGAAATATTTGTGCAGTATGAAACCATGTGATTTTTAGTAATTTAAATGTTTCATGTTATATGTTGGGTACTTAGTTTTCTTTTGTTCAGTTATTTGGATTTAAATATGAAGTTATATGAACTTTGGCTTCAAAAATATACATTAATTTTAAGTATCAAACTTTGCTTTTTTTTGCATGCATGTTACCTTTTGTAATTAATTTTAATGTAAATTCTGTATTCTAGTAATTGGTTTGTTATTAGTATTTGGGTTTTGATTAAGAAGAAATTTACAATAATGTAGTGTACAAGAAAATCTACATGGTTGTACTAAAATACTGTATATTTTCTGAAGAACACACACACACACATGTAAAACACAATTCTAATCATAATATTGAATAATTTAATGGTGAATTATATGATCAAACATATATATATATCAAATGTGTGATAGTTTAAACATTTGGCATTTTATTTCATAAGCCCAAAGAATATTCTTTTATTATGTGTAATTGTTGTTTCATTATGTTTTTAAAGCAATCGTAATCCATCAATCGTTACTAAAAAGAAGTCTTTACGTGGAGATGATGAATCTGATGATCTAACTAAGGATATGGAAGAACCATCCCCTGAACCAAGTCTCCAAGAAGTTCACATTCCAAAAAACAGTTAGTAGTTATTTTGTAATATTACTGAGAAATGTAAATAGTAAGAAACAATTATGTAATTGTTTTCATAAAAATGTAAATATGAATTGAAATTGACAAGTCCCTTTTTTAAAAACCTTTTAAACTGTTTGATACTATCATTTAAAAGCAATTTTAAAAAAAGAATTAAATTTAAAAGTTATAATTTTTTGAAACTTTATAATGCTGTTTAAATCACAACTATGTATAAAGTGATTAATATATAGCTAAAAAAATAATAAAAGTAAAAATAATTGAACACTTTTATTGCACATTTAATGTTTTCAAAATAAAAAAAATAGTATTAGATAACTAAAAAATCAGCTCGTTTTTCAAAATTTTTTTTTTCTGTCTTTTTTTAAATGTGCCAAAACACTATATTTTCTAATTTTTTTGTTTCAAGATTTATTTTTCATTTGGATCACTTTTCTTCAAAAAATTCATGTCCTTCAATGGTATTAATTAAATTTTCCTGATTACCTAAATTGAAGTTTTTCTTGTTTACACATTTTCTTTAATTTCAATCTCTTCATAAATACATTTTTCTATGCTGATGAGAGATTTTTCATCAAGAAGTTTAGAATCTATTTGAATACATTCCATGATATTTGCAGCATCCTAGTGAATCAAAGCCTAAATCATGTCCAAGTTTCACAATATCGGCTAAAATTGTATCCATTTCAAAATTAAAATCATAAAAATCATAGACTAAATGAGACAAAACATATTTGGACTAGGTTTTCATGCTATTTTCACTTTATTCCTTGCATGTTGGGTATTCTCAATAACATTTTGAATATTGTAATTTTTCCAAAATATGAACTAAGACCCAAATGTTTGCAAATCATCCTCATGCATTTTAATAATTTACAACTTTCTTGTAAATTTAAATAATCTATATATTTATTTTATTACAACTAGTTATAGATTTTCATTTCCCATTTATTATAAATTGATTTAAAACAATATTATTTAAAAGTGAATGAATCATGTGACATGCATTGTATGACAAGAATAACTGATGCATGCATGACAAGGCTGTCTTAAAAACTGAAGATAAATTATATCTGTGGACTGTGTGTATCTGCCACAAGATCTCTCCATCAAAAGATCTAATTTGTACATATATGCACAGTAATAAATAATCATGCTTGCCCTTGACTGATCAGTACCATTCATTGAGTTGTGTTATTTTAGTCTGAATATTTTTACCCAAAATCTTTTCAAACCCTATATAGTGAATCGATCTGTACTAATTATATATATACATATATAATTTATTACTCAAATATCTAACCCTTAAGTTTTTTTCCTTATACTATTTAGATTTTGGATGTCAAATCTATGTTGATTAATCCTTATGTTTAACCTTATTTTAATAAGATTAAATATAAGGATTAATCAGTATAGATATATCTTATACATTTATAATTACAAAGTTTAAATTTTAAGATGTTTAAAGTTAAACTTAGTTAAAAGTTTTGCATAAATTAAATTTCGATGTGTTTCCCAACTGATGTGTAACTTCATACCAGTTCTGAATCTTCTATTTTTAAAACTATTGAATCTCAATTAAAGTACTACAAAAAAAAATTATATTTGAAGTGTGCTATTGAAAATTCTAGAATGTTATCTTATTGGATTATAAATTACATAGCTTAACTTTCTAGTATATTAAATTTCAACAGACCTAAGAATTATTAATATTTATTTAATTTTTAATTTGTGTCTATTTCAATTGTTTGAGTTAAATAATTTCTTTTTAACTTCTAGCTAATAATCCTAGAAGTAGTAAGGATAATGAATCTCAGCCTCTGAAAGGAGGAACTCTACTTGAACTTGATGGGAATGAGATTGATGATAAGGTATGTTTATTGGAATATTCTATTTTTAACATTTTTTTTTTTTAAAATAGAGGAAAACACAGTGAAGATATTTTTTCATTTATTTAACTTTACTTCATGTATAACTAGTGATTATATCTTGAAATTTGCACCATTATTTTAAATTTTTAAATGTCAATGTTTAATATTCTTTTCACCAAATTTAATTCTTCATCAACAAGGATTTAAGTAGTTCTTATTCTTTTGATAAATTATTAATCTATTGATTTGATCATTTCTTGAGTTTGAGTTTTTTTTTGTAAAAATTTTCAATTTTTTGAGTTTGGGTTTTTGGTTTCAAAAAAGGGAAAAATCACTCATTAATAAATCATTTCTTCTCATTGGGGTTTTGTTTTTTAAAATACCTTCTCCCCTTTTTGAAAAGTGATAAAATATCCTTAGTATCTAAAAAAAAATCAATTTATTTTTTAAATTTTCCGTAAAAAAAAAAGGAAATTTTTTGGACTTGCCCCTTAAAAGTTCTAGGCTATATTTTATATCTGATGGCATTATATTAAAGAATTTTAAAAAATCAAAAATATTCATCTTTGGGTTATTTATGCTACAATATTCAATATAATGTCATATCAATTTTACTAGTAAAGTTTTTTAAAAGTAAATGTCATTTCTACTTTCTGCTTGTGAGTTACACTCAGAGATTCTAGGTTATTTTAACCAGTGATGATGCTCAATTTACAACTCACTAAAAAAATTATACCTTTCCCATTGGGTTCTGTGTTTTTTCTATCAGTACCTTTTCCAAAAAATGTTTTCAATATTTTTTTCCCTTAAAGCCATTTTTCCCTATAAAATTTAAGGAAAGTAATTGTAATTTTTTTGGAGGGTTCACCCCTGAGATTCTGGTTTTTTGAACCTGTGATGCTCAATTTAAACTCACTAAAATAATCCATACCTTCCTTTTTAGGTTTGCAAGGTTTTTTCTATCAGTACCTTCATAAAAATGTTTCAATATTTTTTTCCCTGTCAAAAACAGTTCTTCATATAAAATTTTGCAAAATAAATTTAAATTTTTGAGTTTCAATTTGAGATTCTGGTTTTTAAAACCGTATGATGCTCAATTTACAACTCACTAAAAAAAATCCATCACCTTCTATCAGGTTTTATGTTTTTTCCATTTGTACCTTTTTTTAAAGAGTGTTCAATATTTTTTTTTCCCTGTCAAAACAGTTTCCCACATATAAAAAATTTTTAGGGAATTTTAATATTTTGAGGGTTATTTTTTTTTCCCGGTTTTTTGGGAAACCCGTGATGATGCTCAATTTAAAAAATCACTAAAAAAAAATATCACCTTCCTATTGGGGTTTTGTGTTTTTCCATCAGACCTTCCCTAAAAAAAAGTTTACAAATTTTTTCCTGTCAAAAACAGTTCACATATAAAATTTATAGGAAAGTAATTGTAATATTTGTAGTTTTCTGAATTTAAGGGTTTTTTAACCAGGTGATGTCAATTTAAACTCACTTAAACCCTCCCCCTTCCCCATTAGGGGTTTTTGTGTTTTTTCTATTTTTTAACCCCTTAAAAAAAGTGGTTTCAATATTTTTTTTCCCCCTCCGGAAATTCTTTCCCTATAAAATTTTGGGGAAATTTGTATTATTTGGGTTTCCCTGAGTTCTGGTTATTTTAACCAGTGATGATGTTAATTTAAAACCCACCAAAAAAAAAATCACCTTCCCATTAGGTTCTTTTTTTTTACCAAAAGGGACCTTCTAAAAAAGGTGTTACAATATTTTTTCCCCTTCCCAAAAAAAATTCTACATTTAAATTTTTAAAAAATAAATTTAAAATTTGGCGGGGGAACCCTGAGATTCTAGGTTATTTGAACCAGTGGTTTTTTTCCCAATTTTCAACTCACTAAAATAATCCATCCAAACCCTTCCCATTTTGGGGGCTTTTCCCCCCAAATTGACCTTTTTGAAAGTGTTACAATATTTTCCATGTCAAAAGCAGTTCTACAAAATAAAATTTATAGGAAAAATAATTGTTATTTTTGATTTTCACTCTGAGATTTAGGTTATTTGAACCAGTGATGATGTTAATTTACAACTCACTAAAAAAAAATCCCATTTACCTTCTAAAAAGGGGGTTTTATGTTTTTTTATCAATTCTTAAAAAGGGGGTTTTAAAAATTTTTTCCATGTCAAAAACAGTTCTTTAAAATAAAATTTATAGGAAAGTAATTGTAAAAATTTTTGGGGGTTGCCCTGAGATTCTAGGTTATTTGAACCAGTGATGATGCTCAATTTAAAACTCACTAAAATAATCCATCACCTTCCTATCAGGTTCTATGTTTTTACTATCAGTACCTTCATAAAGAGTGTTACAATATTTTTTCCATGTCAAAAGCAGTTCTACATATAAAATTTATAGGAAAGTAATTGTAATATTTGTGAGTTGCACTCTGAGATTCTAGGTTATTTGAACCAGTGATGATGCTCAATTTACAACTCACTAAAATAATCCATCACCTTGCTATCAGGTTCTATGTTTTTACTATTAGTACCTTCTAAAAGAGTGTTACAATATTTTTTCCATGTCAAAAGCAGTTCTACATATAAAATTTATAGGAAAGTAATTGTAATATTTGTGAGTTGCACTCTGAGATTCTAGGTTATTTGAACCAGTGATGATGCTCAATTTAAACTCACTAAAATAATCCATCACCTTCCTATTAGGTTCTGTGTTTTTACTATCAGTACCTTCATAAAGAGTGTTACAATATTTTTTCCATGTCAAAAGCAGTTCTACATATAAAATTTATAGGAAAGTAATTGTAATATTTGTGAGTTGCACTCTGAATTCTAGGTTATTTGAACCAGTGATGATGCTCAATTTAAAACTCACTAAAATAATCCATCACCTTCCTATTGGGTTCGGGTTTTTTCTATCAGTACCTTCATAAAAGTGTTTTTTTTTTTCCATGTAAAGGTTCTCATATAAAATTTAAGGGTAATTGTTTTTGGGGGGCACTAATTCTGGTTATTTAAACCCAGTGATGAGCTCAATTTAAAAAACTATTAAAAAATATCCCCTTTCCCTATGGGTTCTTTTTTTTTACCGTACCTAAAAGTGCAAAAAACTTTTCCAGAAAAGCCACAAAAATTTAAGGGAATTTGTTATTTGGGGGCACCGGTTTCGGTTATTTGAACCAGGAATGCCAATTTAAAACCACAAAAAACCAAACCCCTTCCTTTTAGGTTCTGTGTTTTTACTATTAGTACCTTCTTAAAGAGTGTTACAATATTTTTTCCATGTCAAAAGAGTTCTACAAAAAAATTTATAGGGTAATTTAATATTTGAAGGTTGAAAATCAAAAATTCAGGTTATAGGTTATTTAAACCAGTGATGATCTCAATTTAAAACCACTAAAAAAATCCCATCCCCCTTCCTACAGCTTTTTTTACTATAAAGTACCCTCAAAGGTTTAAATTTTTTTTCAGTCAAAAGCAGTTCTAATAAAAAATTTATAAAAGAAATTTTTAAATTTTGGATTACTCTAAATTTAAGGTTTTTTTTGAACCAGTGATGATGCTCAATTTACAACCATAAAAACCACCCTTCCTTTGTTTCGGTTTTAATCATCCCCAAAAGGGGTTTTAAAATTTTTTTTTCCATGCAAAAGCAGTTCTCAATTTTAAGGGTAATTGTAATTTTTGTGAGTTGCCCTTGAGATTCTAGGTTATTTGAACCACGATAAACCCAAAAAACCCCACTAAAATTTTTTGATCCCATCTTGTTTTTATCATTTTTAAAAAGAGTGATAAAATAGTTTTTTTTCTAAAAAATAAATTTTACCAAAAATTTTGGGGAAAATTGAAATTTGTGAGTTGCACCTAATTCAGGGTTTTTTGCCGAAATGATGTCTTTCAACCACAAAAATAATTTCATAAATTTTTCCCTTTTGGGGTTTTTTTTTTAATATCGTAGTTCAAAAGGGGAAAAATGTTTTTAAGCAAAAACGCTCCATAAAATTTTATTAGAATTTGGTGATTGTGTTTAATATTTGATTTCACTCGAGATTTAAGTTTTTTTTGAACCAGGAAAGCAAAAACAATCACCTTTTTCCATGAGTGATAGTTTTTCATTTGATAAGATAAAATTAATTTTTAAATTTAATAACAGGGATTTTTTGTATTTTCTAAGGATTTTTTATTTTTTTAACTGAATAATTTCACAGAGCCCCAAAATGCTTTTCGCTTTTAATTTTAATTAGTAAAACAATTGTTTTTGAAAGAAATTTTTTGGGATATTTTTTTTTCCTGAAAATAAATTTCTTTAATGTTAATATTTACAAATAACTTTTTATATAACTGTAAAAATATGTTTTTAAAAAATAATTTTAAAAAATTTATTTAATTTTTATTTTCCAATGCTCAATTTTTTTGCTTTTTTGGGCAAATTTTTGGGGGGTATAAAATTCCAGTCTTTCTAGTATTAAAGTTGCTAAAATAATATAACAACCATCATCTTTGCTTCTGTGTCTTATATCAGTAACTTCTTAAAGAGTAATATGATTGTCTACAGATCATGTTAAACAAGTAATTACATGGTTAATATAATTTATTATTAAACTTTATTGATTTAAATTTAGGTTATATCAGTATATTTTTCTTATTTTTACATTTAAAAATTATATATATATATGTATGTTTATGTATGTATTTGCTTGAAAATTCTAGGTAGAAAAAGAAGAAAAAGCCAAAACTTCGCGTCCTGATTCTCCCAACAGTCAAAGTAGAGATAAACCTCTTGAAGATCATCAAGATGACAATGTGACTGAGCAAGCCAATCATATTATCATCCCTAGTTATGCAGCCTGGTTTGATTATAATAGGTAACTAAAAATTTTAATTGTTAAATTAATCATTCATAAATAATTTTTTTTAATTATAAATTTCTAAAATGATTTTTTTCAATTCTTTACAGTGTTCATGCTATAGAAAGAAGAGGGCTGCCTGAATTCTTTAACCTGAAAAATAAATCGAAAACACCTGAGGTGTAAGTAGTTATATATTTAGCATATGTCTAAGAATATACACACATGTCACATGAATATTAAAATTAACCATTGAAACATAGGCAAAATATTTAACACAAAATGGAAACCAGGAGGGGGGACACATCTCGTATTTTAACATTTAAGAATTTAGTGTGCCAAAGGTAACATTACACTATTTCTGTCATCCTCCTTTATCCCTATATTGTGTCATTTATCATGCTTTATTGAATTATTTACAGTGTAATATAGGAGATTGTGCTTATATATATATATAATATGTATATATATATATGTATAGCACCTTTATTTTATTCTTTTTGGTTCTAAATAAATGTTTACTTATCCTGTGCTTTGGTTTTCTCTTCTCAACACTTCTGTTATACTCTTAAATTATGCTGCTATGAAGTTAATTGCTCTTCTAAAAAAATTTTTATTAAGTAAAATAATGACAAAAGTTCTTTAGATAAGATTAAAAGATTTTTGTTGAAAATGAAAAACCTTAAGCCAGGAAATTAATGCACTGTGCATGAAAGGACATTTATTGTAAATTCTTTCTCATCGTTGAACTAGAGCCTCGTAAAAAGAGAAGACTTGGAGTATCCAAAATGCTAACAATATAGAATGGAATTCAATAACTGAAGAATATAGAGATCTTTACAAAAGAAAAGAATACAAATAAAAGTTCATAGAATTCTATTATTAGAAAAATTTTGTTGAAAATGAAACTGTTATTGAACCAATAATTGATCAAAAAATATTAAGGCTTGTGAAAACTTGAAAATTATATATAGCTATAACCTACAGTATTGGTGAATTTGTTGTCATTAAAAAAACACAATTTAAAATTGGTTTGATGTTATAAGCATCAACTGTGCTACATCAGCTGTCTTAATAAAAGCTTGGTTGATTCTGAGGTCAGAATAACATAGGATGGCTGATAGTAAAATATCTTTTTGTTTGCTTTAATTATATGTGAAACTATTGATGATCTATTGACTTATATTTGAATATTGGCAATGAATATAGTTTGATCTTCCTTGTGATGAATAGTAACTTGCCAGTAAAACTTTGTTAAGAGTGGGCAAATAGCAGCTCTCAAAGAAAGTTAAAAAATCAACTTTAATCTAAGATTTCTTTCCCGAGCATGATCAGATTCATCTCTTATTTTTCACTGGTAGAAAACAACCTGAAAGTGTTTCTACTCATAAAATTCCGGAGAGTTTGGAAGACAAGGTTCCAAGAAGATTTTGAGCTAAAATTCAATTTTCTCTGTTATCCCATTACTGCATATATTGATACAGCACCTGAGGAGCTATAGCTTGAACTTATTGTCTTGAAGTCTGATCACAAAAGGAAGAAAATGTTTAATACATTGATTGTTAGAAATCTTTGTCAGCTGAAAGGTTTCCATTGTATGAAGAAATTTATGGAGAAATTGTTCTCTACAGTTTAGTCAACATATATTTGTGAGCAAAGTTTTTCTTACTTGAATGTAAACAAGAGTAAGTATTGGTGCAAGTTGGCTGACATAAACTTGCTGGTTCTGCTGAGAATTTTAACAAGCAATCTCTTTCTTGATTTAAAAATAAAAAGGGTAGAAAAGTATGATAGGATATATTTCTTTCTTTAAACTGATTCCTAAATTAAACGTGCTTGCAGATATAGACAATATGAAATAAGCACAGTAAATAAATTGAATAAAACTGCCACTATTTTATTTAACTTATTTTTATTTGCCGGCTGGATGGCGTTGTTGGTTTATCGCTGGCCTTCTGCATCCAAGGTTGCAGGTTCGACCCCAGCCCAAGTCGGTGGATTTTCATGATGCAGAAAATCGACAGCGACCATGTTGTATGATTATACAACATGTAAAAGATCCCTAGAGTGTCTGTTTGGCTTGGATACTCTCTGCAAAATTAAATCCTAGTACAGGTTCGCATTGTCAGAGCTCAGCTGCCTCCCTCTTGGGAGGTAACTGGGTATCAAAATTACCTGAGGCGATTGGTATCCGCCTATAAGGTGCAGCACTAGAAAGAGATACTAGCTCCCAGGGAATGTACTAGGTCTGCAATGGTTAACCACCAATCCGCAGCCCATTAGATATATAAAAAAAAAATATTTATTATTTTTTATAATGAATTAAATTATTTTAAAAATGTGTGGCCCTCCGATATTCTCTGCTCCTTCAATGTGATCTGTGAGCCAAAACAAGTTGTCAACCCCTACTTTGTGTACTTAAATGTTTAATGTATTAATAAACAATTATTGTTTTAATAATATCTTGCTTATAAATGAATCATCAGGAACTCCCCCTATTTATATATATCATAAATATAATTGAATAAACTTTGTTCTTTTTGGTAATAAGGCTTTTTCCTTCTTTTTTTTTTGTGCAGATATATAGCTTACAGAAATTTCATGATTGATACTTATCGGTTAAATCCCGACGAGTACCTCACTGTTACAGCATGTAGACGTAATCTAGCAGGTGATGTTTGTGCGATTATGAGGTAATATATTTTTCTGAATTCTCTGCAGTGTTTCATTTATTTAAGTATTTTTAAATAATTAAATTCTAAAGTTTAGTAATGAAACTTGTAATTTGTTCAGTAAGCTTCTTGATGTTTATTTTTTTTAAAATTATTCTTTTTAGATTAAGTTGGATTAGAAAGCTATTTATAATAATGTTTAATTAAATGCTTTTCATAGCCTTTACGTAAACTGTACAAATAAAGTTTATTTTTCACGTATGTTTCTTTAATTTCTTGAAAGAAAAAATTATTGTATAAGAAATTTAGTTTGTCATAGATTTTAAACAGATCTTAAAAGGTTATGTTTAAACCATAGATTATGAAATAAAAATGGGGGGAAAAAAATGCATTAAGAATATTTTTTTTTTTAATTTGTAAAATTACATGCTTATTTATCTTGGTAGATAAAAGTTTAACTTGCAACCTTAAATATTTTTTGCTTTTAAGTGTAGTAGTGTACTTGTAGGTATATTTTTCCTATCACTAATTTAGTTTGAATTGTTCTTGATCTTAGTTTAATAAATTAATTTAAGTTATAGACTCGAGGTTTTATTTAGGGTTCATGCGTTTCTGGAGCAATGGGGTCTTATTAATTATCAAGTTGATGCAGATAGTAGGCCAACTCCAATGGGTCCACCATCAACCTCTCATTTCCATGTTTTAGCTGATACTCCATCTGGTCTCCAGCCTTTGAATCCTCCACGAACACAACAAGTAAGTATAATATATTCTTTAGTGATGTTTTAAATTACCAAAAGAAAGGAGCCACACAAAGTATCTTTTTTTTTTTATTTCACAAAGATATTAATGTAGTCTTGATTGTTTATTAATGGTTTGTGCAATTTTAATTTGTAATTTTTGTTTGAGGGATTTGTGATTATGAATGTAATTTGATTGATCTGTAATTAAAAATTTTCTTAATTTTGTGGATTTCTGCTGATTTTGATTTTCACTGTAAACCTCCATATTTGTCATTGATATCCTATCCTATTCTATTTACTCTAGTTATCATAAATTAAGGAAAAATGATGCTAACTCAAAAAATGTGTAGAATTTAATGGAACTTATACACCTCATACAACACATAGGAAGGTAAAAAATAGCATAAAAATAAAACACCAAATAATTATGGTTTTATAAAAATTAGCATATGTATACAATGAACAAATCTGGTATGTCAGTTTGGTTTAGGAAAAGTACCTTTAATATGGGTGATAATGTTTTTGATCCAGTTCGTAATAAACGTGTACCCTTATTATCAAGCAGCGAAGAATAGCTGTTAATTAGTAGTTTTATTCCTAATTTTAATATGTTGTATGTACTTATAGATAATTTTTACTGTACACTGATTAAAATTTTTTTGGTAATAAAAATGAATTGTATTTTTGTTTTCTAAATATGTAGCATGGGTTTTAGTATTACTTTTTTTGTACAATTTTTTGGGAAAATATGTAGAAACTTTTCAACTTGCACAATTTTTCAAAATTGTGAAATATATCCCCAAATTTACCATATGTTGCATATATTTTACTTACACGATTTTTTTTATTTGTGCACGGTTTTCTGAGGTGTGTGTTGTGTAAAAAAGAGTTGAGTGCATACCTCTTCATTTCTATTCGTTTTTTGGTTGTGTGTTTGTGTAAATATGTTGTTTTTAAACTGTTAAAATAAAAACTTAAAAATTTATCATATCTCATCTATGTTGTACTTAATTTCTTTATACAATTTTTAAAATGAACAAAGATAATCATCCACGATATGAGTCCTGTGTGGCCTTGCATTATCATCCTGTAGCATGAAAGCATCACCTATTGCTCCACCATAAGGGCACACATAAGCATCTAAGATGTCATCTCTATAAGTGTGAGCATAATCATTTTCCATTGGAAAAGACACAGAGACATGCATCTACCCAAAGAGATACCATCCCAAACACAGACACTGCCTGATCCATATGCATCTCTATCACGCATGTGTCAGGGATGAAAATGAATTCCAGATTCTTTCCAAATGAAAGTATGCCTACTATTGCTTACAAGGCAATGAAAACAAGGCTCATCCATGATGAAAACAGCCCTCTATTGATCATGCATCCAGTGGACATGTTGTACCCACTGCAAACATTCCTGCCTATGGCATGATGGGAGGGGTATGCTTATGGCTGGTAGCCTCGCATAAAGACCAGGTTTGTGAAGTCTTTGATGCATGGTTGACCTTGATACCAACCTTCCCGAGCTTGCAGCAAGGAATATCTGAGCTTAGCCAAAGTTGCGGTTCTATGCCTTCATGTGCATAATGACAAATATTGATCATTGGCACTCTTGGTCGACTTTGGCTGAACCTCTTGGATGTGGAATGTGTTAGATATTGTTGCCAGAGTCTATGAATCATAGATGGACTCACATTCAGTCATCTAGCCATTTCTATCAAACTTTGTCCTATCTCTAGTCTGCTAACAACTTGTCATTGCAGTTCTATCAAATGATGCCTGGAGGTCATTGTTACAATTTAACTGTATCAGATTTCTAATCTCAGACATGCAGCGACAACTGCTGCCTTGCTCTGAGACATCCATTTTTTTGCTCCTCACATATGATGTATTCCACTGTATTGCTGCTATTTTGCATAACATAATATCGTTCAGAGCTTCTTTTACTTACCAGCATATTCAAATTTCATTGTGATTGGCTTATTTTTGGATGAGCTATCACTATTTTTGCGATTTTGCTTTAATTTATGACATCTAGTGTATTTTTTTTATTTACTTTTCTGTAGTGTTGTCCTTTTTACAGAATTTTCTTTATCTTAAAAAAAATGGGCTTAATGTTTTAAGGAATTTAAGTTGAATCTGTGAATGTGTAACTTTTATGAGTATTTTTGTAAATGGAGAGAATTATTACAATTTAAAAACTTCTCTCTTTAATACATATTTTGTTTTTTTCCATCAGCCATCTGCTGCTCAACAAATGCTGAATTTGGACAAGGGCAAAGAAGCATCTGAAGTGAAAACCGAAGATGGAGCTGCAAAACCAAACATAAATGATAACTTTGGTCTCCGCTTAGATCAGTATGCAAAGAAAAATGCCTATATGAAGGTAAGCAGAAATGAGTAAACATGTTGGTATAAATTGAGCAACTTAAATATTACCTTTGTTTTAAGAATCTGAAATACTAAAATGTTGTTAAGTTACAAATATCACTTGCGTTAAAAATTAATGAGAGTATTATTAATTAATTAAAAAGGTTTTGTTATCTGAAATCCTAGAAGAAATTTCCACAGAATTACTTTTTTTTAGAGTGTTAATAAAGTATTTTCGGCAAATATTATAGTAGGAATATAATTTTATACATTAGATTCTGTATGTGAGTAAAAATAGTTTTTCTAGTAATAGCTTTCGTAGCAAGTTAAAATAGTGTGCCAGCATGCTGAATTCTGCAGTAACTGATGCATTTCAGAAGCAAACATGGCATAACCTATCAAGAGAGATGTAGAATCTTTTGGAGAACAAAGAATTTTTTTTTTGGTTGCTTAATAACTATGAATGATTTCTGAATTTATCAATATGATCCAGCGACCAAAGATATAGCAAGGAGTGACTTTAAAACTCGAGGATACCCCTTGTGTAGTATTATTGAAACTGTTTTACTGGAATATCACTTTTTATTTCTGGCAGAATGTCATTTATAGACTTTTTCTTGCCTGTTCAATTCTTCTGAGTTAGAATTGTGCCCTTAGTTTTAGAAATACTAGGAAAAACAAAATGTGATGTTCTAAGTAAAGTGGTAAATTCTTTACAGTTCTTTAAACATTGACATTTATAAAGAATTATTGAACAATCAAAGTATCCAAGTAAGGAAAAAAGTATTATTGAGCAAAGGCTTGTACATATATTTATTAATTTTTAATTAAAGAAGTATGAAATTATTTTTAAACTTTGAACTTCTTTCCCCTCTGTTGTAAACTACACTTAAATTCTTGGAAAACTAGTATATCTGAAAAATTAATCCTAGTCATAAAAAAATGAACTGTTAAATTATTATTGATAAAAAAAATTTCAGTCCCCAAATTTCATGTCTTATAAAGGTTTTATATTTTAATATGGAATATTTTTAGAACTGTGAGGGTGCATATAAATTATATATGCATGTGTGTGTGTGTGTGTGTGAGAGAGTAGATTAATTTTTTTTTAAATTGAAATATTTTCTTATTTCTGAAATAAATTAACAGATTTGTTATAGGTATGTAATGTAATTTCTATGACATTTTTATCAGTAGTTATTTTTTAAAAATTTTTTGTTTAGAATAAAGCAGCTGCTACTGTTTCAAGAGAATGGACTGAACAAGAAACTCTGTTGCTGTTAGAAGCTTTAGAAATGTATAAGGATGATTGGAATAAAGTTTGTGAACATGTTGGTAGTCGAACTCAAGATGAATGCATTTTGCATTTCTTGAGATTACCTATTGAAGATCCATATTTGGATGATCCTGGAGCAGGTGGTGGAGCTCTTGGTAATTATGGCTTTCAAGAAATTTTAAAGTTATATTTTGTATCATTATATATATACATACATATATTCCATTATATAAATAGGAATAATATTGTTTGTGAAAGGAATTTTATGAACATTTCCTCAAAGGCAAGTTTGATTAATTCACATTAATCAAATTTGTTAGTAAATTTGGTGTCACTATCAGATCTGATTTTTTCTTAAAAAAGATATACACCCTATGTGAAATATATTGAGTCTGAAAATTATATTTTGTGTTTGTCATTTTATAAAGAGAAAATCAGCCCCCATTTTCTAGAAATGAACACAGTGTTTTCCTACCCCACACGTCTTGTATAATGTTTCTGTTATTAATAGATAACTTTTTTTTTTTCACCTTGTACATTTTTTTCTAAAGTGACATTTTTCTTCTATTTGATTGTGACAATGAATTACTTTTTTTTCTGTTTCTTGGATTATATCTTCTCTCTTTATATCTGTTGTTACATTGTGTATTTAATTTCAATTTTATAACTCATATTTTTCTTAAAATACTTTTTTAATGCCCTCACAAAAGTATCCATGAAAATAGTTAAAAATATATATTCATTATAAATAAATATTATTTAAATATAAATATGTGAATCACTTTTAATAGAAACCTGGTTTGTATACCACCATTACTTTTCTCGATCTTGTATGCTCATACAACTCAATTAGCTTGGGAATTCTTGATATAAATAATTAAGATTTTTTTTTAATTGTGAATGTGAGAATATTCTGTCATTCGTATTGCTGAAATCTATTTATTTGTTTGTATAACAAAGTTACTTTATGAATGTATAACTTTAATTCAAATGCATTTTTTTTACAGGTCCTTTAGCATTTCAACCTATACCATTTTCAAAATCTGGTAATCCTATCATGTCAACAGTGTCTTTCTTAGCTTCAGTTGTTGATCCTCGAATCGCTGCTGCTGCAGCTCAAGCTGCAATGGGTAATGTTGGATTTATTTTAGTGGTATAAAAAAGCTGTAAAAGTCATAATGATATATTAGGAAAAAAGTTTTAAAAAAATTTAGACTTTTATAACATGTTCTTGTGTATTTTCTTCAGTATGTTAAGAAAAATTATTAAATTTTAAAGTGAAGTTTTATTTATTTTGTATTTTATTTTTAATTATGAGATTAATGAATAAATGATTTTGCGAAAATAAAAATTAAAAAAGATTCACCTTCTTTAAAGAAAATTGATTATTTTCTTTATTTATCAGCTTTTATATTTATATAATCTGTTTAAAATTGCCTTTATGAAGACATTGCCTGTCTGAGTGATTGCATGTCAAAATAAAAAATATTAGTATAGAAGTATTTAAAATGTGTTGGCTTGAAAACTTTCAAATTTTATCTGGAATTTATTCTAGTAAAATAATCTTGCCTTTTTTTTTCACTCAAAACAATTTACAACTTGTAAGCATTTAATTTTTAGAATATTTATTTTAAAACAAGTACTTGAATGAGTGTAAGTGAAATGTATTCAGTGGGGAAAAAATAACTGGACTGTTAAATAAAAAGAACATGCACAATCTTTCTTCCGTAAAATTCACTCTCTTGTAATCTTTCTACTCTCTCTTGTTGTACTAACAATGCTTTTTGTTGCTTTCTACATTAGCAGTCAATTTATCTGTTTTTTAATGATTTGGTTTTAAAGAAAAAAAGATTCATTATATTATTTTTTATATCTTTATAAACACTTGACTGTGGTAATTACATGTTTTAAGTTTTGTTTGCTTCGGAAGATGAAAACAGACAAATATTAAAATGAGCCCCTTAAAAAGAAAACTTTTTTACTATCATTAAATATACATTTCTTTTGCAGAGGAATTTGCAAAAATAAAGGATGAGGTTCCATCTGCTCTTCTTGATGCACATATAAAGAATGTTGAAGCAGCTGCTGCTGATGGAAATAGTGATCCTAAATCAGGATTAGATATGACTGGCATTGCTGGAACTCTTGCAAGAGAAGAGGGAGGAAGTAAATGTGATATACTATATATATTCTTATAGTTACTATGTATTTACTATACAAAATTATTCTAATATAAGTTTTTAAATATTTTGTAATATTTGAACTCTTTGCATGCATTTATTCATTGGATCTGTTGATTCAATTTGTGAATATTTACTAAATATTAATGTAAGAAGTTGTGTGAAATGAATATATATATGTATAATATATAAATATATATATTCATTTTCTTACTATCTTTTATTTTTAGTGATTTTTGAAATTTATAACAAACTCAAAGTTTAAAATGAACTATAAATATACTTATTAGAAATCTTATGATCAATTCAATTTTGGTTTTGAATTTCAGGAAGTCTTTAATTTACAGAATTAATTTAATTGTGTATTAGTGTTCAAATTTTCTTAATTGAAATTTTGCAATGGGTTAAATTTATGTGATACTACTTTAACTAAATGTTTTGTAGTTTTTAATTAGTCTTTTTTAATATATTTATTGAACATTTAAATATTTTGATGTATTATTTAAAAAATATTTGGAATGTTTTAACAGATTATTATATGCAATAGTTTATAACTTATGAATATAATTATAATAACTTTTTAAATCTTTTATCTTAAATTTAAATGTAATGAACAGGTCTAGAATTAATTTTTAAGATATTTAAAAAAAATAACTATTTAGTATCTACATTCAAAAAAAATGTTTGGGAAATTTTGGTTATTACATCCAACTGAATGCCACCTTAGGGTAGTTTTAACTATTTCATTTTCAGAGTGAAACATTAAAAACATTGCTACCCATAAAAAAAATTTACTAATTGTATGTAAATTTTAAGTTGTTTATAAAATGAATTTGTTGTTGAAAAGAGATTTTTTCCCCTCTCTTTTCTTCCCCTTTCATTTTCAATAGTTTGTAAGAATTGTAGAAATAAAACATAAAATGTAAATTTATTTTTAAACTGAAAATTATATATAAAAAGCAATAATATTTGTCTCTTAGTCTTTTTTTGAACTAATTTTGTACGAGGAAATTTTCTGGTTGAGTAACTTTGTTAGCTTTTATTAGTAATTATAATTAGATCAAATTTGTTTTTTTTTCTGTTAAAATGTGCATATTCAGTTTTAGATATAATTTCTCAGTAATTTGAATTTAAAATACACAAACACACACATATGTATGTGTTACCAACTCGCTTCGCTGGGTATTTAATGATGTTATATGAATATATATTGTTTATATATGTATTCAGTGGTGGCCAAAATTGTAGACACTTTTTAAAATTATGTTTTTTAAGTTAGTATGCTTACAGAAAATTTTACATTGCACAAAATGGAAAGTATTTATATCATTTTAAAAGAGTTTAATACTAAATTCGATACAAAATTCAAATATTTGCAACGAAAAAGAAGTTATGTTCCAATAACTATCGACATACATTAGATACTGCTGATAGCAGTGAGTTATCATTTCTTAGTTGGGGCAGCCTTTATTTTGTATTACAGCTTTAAATCAATGTTTCATTGAACTGAAAATAGTTTTAAACTCTTCCTTCATTATTACATGATGCCAGTAAACAATTACATCCACAATTAGTTACTTTTTAATTCATGAGTACCTCATTTGAACAAGAGTTTTCAAACGGTGCCACCCGTTTTCAATAAGATTGAGGTCAGGACCGTTTCCTGGCCAGGAAAACTGATATTTAGTCAAAAAAGGAATGAAATCAAATAAAAGAGTAGATTGGACACATGTGACGAGAAGTGGCATTTCCTATGCTAAAATTATATAACAGGTGGGTAGTTCAATGACTACACCTGGAGACTGAAAGTTTTTTGTTTAAGATGTCAGGAGACAAATTTAATATTAAAAAATTAGGAATAGGCTGAAAAATGAGCACCACATCTGTTGGTGACAGAACAACAATACTATGTCTCAGAGATAAAAGAATTTCATGGACAACCATCAGAAGTGATCTAAATGATGCTGGTGTTTATTTCAGCTCAAAAACAATCAGGGGTAGATTAGCAGACATAAGACTAAAAGGTAGAATTACACGAAAAAAGCCATATCTCAATTTATAGCAGTGCCTAAAGGGACAACAGTGGGCAACAGGACAAATGATTATTGGTCACAAGTTACATAGAGGGATGAAACTAAAATTCAGTAGTGATAGCCTAAAATATGTAAGATGTGTAGAAAACAGAAATGCTACATCCTGACTGCATCCAGGCTACTGTGAAGTACCCACATAGTTTAATGATTTGTTCATGCATATCAGCAAATGGTTTTGGTCGCCTTCATAACATCAATGGGACACTGAATGTTATAAAATGCATTGACACTATTCTAGAACTCAAACTTCCACCTTTCATCAGGGATCTATTTACCAACAATGCTTCATTTATTTTTCAGCAAGATTCTGCTACTTGCCACATAGTAAAGTAATTGAAAGACTGGTATCGTCCTAAGATCATTGAGTTGTTGCCCTGGCCAAGAAACAGTCCTGACCTCGATCCTATCGAAAACTTGTGGCATTGTTTGAAAACTCTAAGTCTGAATGAGGTACCCATGAAATAAGAAGGAACTAATTGATTGTATAATTGTTTCCTGGCATCATTTAATAAAGAATGAAGAGCTTAAATCTCAATGAAACATCGACGTGAAGCTGTAATTAAAAATAAAAAAGGGAATATTTATATATAATGCCTCTTAAGCCCTTGCTACAACCCTTGGGGTTCAATTTTTGTAAAACCCTTTGTGTAATGAATCTCAATTTTATAAATGGAACAGGCTTAACAAATTTCAAAAATCAACTTCAAAAACTTGAACACATTTATCTATAACACTGTTTAAACCCTGCAACACTCCTTTGAATTCATTTTTTGCCAAACCCTCTTTCCTTGATAGGAACATGCCCACCAAATTTCAAATTTGTTGATCTAATAGTTCAAAAACAGGAATGTATATCTCTAATGCCCTTAAGCTCCCGCACAACAGACCTTGAGGGTCAATTTTACTCTCAAAAACCTTCACGAATATGCGTCCAACCATTCCCCAAAGTTTCATCGTAATCGGTTAAATGACTTAGGAAGGCATAAGAGACATACAGACACAAATATTCATTTTTATTTACATAGATTTAAGTGTTTGCTATAGCAGATTTGCTTATTTCTACTTAAAATTGCAGTATTAATAATTTACAACTTTTATGTAATACAAAATGATGGTTTTCATCTTTGCATTGCTACTATTTTAACTATACACCATATTAAAATTACTACATTTGGGATGGGAGAGGAAGGTACTCTTAGTGGTCAACTTTTATGCCAAGGCAACTTACTAAATGGAAATATATATGCAGACAAAATTATAATTATAAATTATATGCATTTCTTCACTTGATTACATTTGCATGATTTTTATCCTTTGAATCTAGTGTGTCATTTTTTAACTCAATTTGTCTAGCAAATAAGATCATTAAATCACCCTCCTAAATCAGTTATCTCATTTGTTGTTCAATTACAGAGAAATCTGAATCATTTTATGAGTATATTCTAGAATTAATTTAATAAAATCTCATTTTTTTAAAAAAACGTATCTGTTTTCTGAATTAATAAATTAGAATTTATAATTTTTTAAAAATAATTATTTTCTAGTATTTGATTTCTTTTTTCCTCCCTTCATGTATTGTAGCTGAAGAAGGAACTGACAAGGAGAAAAAAGAAACCACATCATCAGGTGACAGTCAACCAGCACAAAATAATGTACAAGTTAAAATTGAAACAGGGGAAGAGAAGGTAAGTGTTTATTTTATTAAGTCATGAAAATGATAAACTTTGCATTTCACAAATTTTTTTGTGCTAATGTGTTACTGTTAGTTTATCAAAAAGATATTTTATATTTGTTTATATTCTTATGTAAATCAAGCTTTCAAATTTTTTGTTCAATTCGGTTAATATATAGTCATTTTCGTTCATTATTCAATTTTTGAATTAATTATATTTAAGGTTTTTCTTTATGATACTAGTATTTTAAACATACTTATAATAAGTAGAATTTACAAAAAGTGTAATAATCATAAAACATCTTGAATTTTTTATAAAAAATTTAATCATACAGAATATTTTTAATACATTGATTATGTAAAATCCTTTAACGACATGTAGTATAACATTTTGTATATCTTTCTGCAAATTATTGTTTTAAAAATTGTAGGAGAGAAAGAAAGGCTATTGAATTGATTTTTAAAATTTTTATTTATTATTTTTGTTTTTGTTTTTCAGAATGAGCCTATGGATGTTGATCCATCTTCCCAGGAAAAAACTGATACTTCTAATTCTGGTGATGCTAAAGTAACAAATGCAACTGAGTCTGGAGAAGGTACAACTGAACCAACAGAAAATGCTGAAGTCAATGGAGAAAAAACTGGAAGTGACAGTCAGCCTGAATCGACTGAAAATAGCACACCTAAACCTGCTGAAACTGAACAGGAGCGTGTATTAAAGGATGCACAGCTATCTACTGCTGCTGCAGCTGCTTTGGGAGCTGCAGCTGTCAAAGCTAAGGTAAGATTATTTTTAAAATTGTATTTGAATCTTTTTATTCATTGAATGTAAAAATATATAAAAAATTAATAGATATAGTCTTCATCTAGAAGCCTTTATGTATCTGTAGTCTAAAATAATAATTTATGTTCTTTTGTGTAAGCATTATCTGAAGAGAGAAAACTTATTAAGTTATACAATGAAAAGAGACTTCTCTGTGCTATTTTTATAGATATTATTTAACAAATTAATGTATTGTTTAAACAACTTATTTTGTTTCTAACAAGAATGTACATGCTTTTGTAATTTACTAAATTATTTTGGATAACTTTTTCTCAAAATTTTGCACACTAATTTTCCACTATACGTATAATAAATCTTCAAAATATAATATTGAACCTGTCATATATAGGAAATTGCATTTGGGATTTCATAACTCCTTACATACTTTTCTTTTTTTTATTTGATTCAAAATTAGTGATAAACAAATGCTTAGAGCTCTGATTGCTAAACTTTTCTTTCTCTAGTTCTATCTGTAAATTATATTCTTGAATCATTTAATGAAGTGGTTTTAATGAAATTTTTGTGATGAATTAAGATATGCAAGATATAGAGTAAAGATGGCTGTTATACTCCCTTTTACTTTCTTTAAATTGAAGTGGTTTGTATTTATAAATTTTATGAATTAATGCAGTTGATTAATTATATAATATTGAAAAAAATTTTCCCAAGTAGAAATTTTAATGTGGTTTTAAATATATTGAGAGAATTCTGCTGTTATATTACTTATTATAATGATTAAATAAAACTTTTTAATACAATTTCATAAGCATTGAAGACGTGTGTCAGAAAAATTTTACTCTAATTCTCTTATATTGTTTGAAGGAAAAATGTTCTCAATGGGAATGGATTCCAAAATGGATAGAAAATTATTTTGAAGAAAAACTAATATCTAATGTTAAATTCTTTAATAATCTATTTTTTATGATATCATTGTTCATCTGAATTGTATATGCACAAATAATTATTAGATTATACATTATAATTTTTTTTATATTTAAATAGGGACTACAATAATAAATAATATGCAATAAGTAGAAAATCTTTGTTTAATTATTGGAATATATTTTTTGTTCAGACTACCAAAATAGTTATCTTAAAGATGACATAAGATTATGAAGTTTGATTTTGTTAACCAAGAGTTTTTTTTAATTCTCTGTTGATTTTGTGCTATTATTACCACATTATGTGAAAAATTTTCCAAAATTGCTATATATCCTAACTTGTTATATATTTAAAAAAATTTTTTTTTCTTCTTTTGGAAAAACCGTATAAAAAATGAAAAGTAAATTTAAGCTTCATAGGAATGATGTATACTATTTGCGTTTGTTTCTGGGGATCTGAAATATTTTTGAAATTGTAAATATATGTAGGAAAATAAATAAAAAGAAATAAGCTTTTATCAAAGAAGTAAAGTGTGTCTAATACCAATAAAGCTTTGATAGTTTCAGAGAAGTTGTTATAAATGAATACCTGTGCTGAAATTTTTCATATTATATTTTAATTGTTTAGTTTTCTATTCTTAAATGTTTGAGTTCAAAACAAATAATATATATGTATGGTTAAATACAAAACATTCCTTAGACTATTTAATTTTCCATGAAAAATGAACCTTACCCATAATGAATTTTTATGAAATTAATGAAAGTATTTCTGTTCACATGATTACAGCAGTCAGATAATCTTAACTTTAATTAGTTAAAAAACTTTTTATTAAAATCTGACATACGTTAACACTTATTTTATATAAAATGTGTTTTAATTGAAAATGTTCCAAATTAGAATACATTTTTTTATTTGAATTCTTATTTTCTGCTTTTATTTATAGCATCTTGCTGCAGTAGAAGAAAGGAAAATCAAGTCGCTTGTTGCTTTGTTAGTTGAAACACAAATGAAGAAATTGGAGATAAAATTACGTCATTTTGAAGAATTAGAATCAATAATGGACCGGGAAAGGGAAACAGTGAGTATTCATTTTCTTTAAAATCATGAGAGCTTTTGTGGATGGAACATTTTATTGAAAAATATAAATAGCTCTGAAAAAGTCCACTGTCACTGTTCTTTTTGTTTAAAATTGATTTTCCTAGAATCAATATTTTTTTCAATGATCTAGTAATTTGCTATGAAAATACAAAAAAAATTCTGCCAATTAATTATGAATCAAAAAGAAAATTATAAGAATAGTCAAATAAAATTATGAGCAATAAGATGCTATTTTTTAAAAGTTTTTAAAGTCAGTATTTGTTAAAATGCAAAACTGTAAATTTACTGGAATTTTTTTGGTCATAATATATAAGGGTAGGCTGAAAAGTAAGGAATATATGCTTGTAGAACAAAATCAAAAACAAATTGATTGGGCAAAAAGTACATTATAGTGCAATTTGTAAACTTCCAAATCATGTATCTATTTTTTTTAACATAGTTGACATTAAGACTAACTCATTTCTCCCAATGTGAAACAAGTTTTTTTTATTTCACCTCTGAAAAGCTCTGACTTTTCTCAAATCCAGGATGTATTAGTTTCTTTCACCTTATTATCCAAGGTGTAATGATTGCCCTTGAGTTGAGGGAAAAAAATAAAAATAACAAGGTGCAAGATTGGGAGGGTGAAGAGGATGTGGAAACGACTCAAATTTCAGATTTTGCAGAACCTCTGTAGCTGTGTGCAAGATGTGTGGACAAGTGTTGCCATTTTACAAGATTATTGATGCCAGACTGTTTCTTAATGGGACAAACTCAACATCAAAAATGTTTTAAGAGTCTATATGTACTGAGAATAATTTATTGTGTGTTGCCCCTCTTTCTCGAAAATCTGTCACATAAACATAGTGAGCATCCCAAAATAGAGACAAAAATTTTTTGTGGATGCTTGTGCCTGAGGAGAAAATGGATATCAATATGATATTCCAATTGTTCAATAAACTAACAAATTCCTTGGGCCAGTATGGTTTGCATTATGCTTTTGAGTGAGTCACTGGTCATTTTGAATGAAATTGTTCGCAAATTTGCAATATGTATCATTTTGGCAGTGATCCTATGTCAACTGCATACATCTTTTATAAAAAATTATAGCTTTTGCAGGCTTGCATTCATAAAATTTTGCTATTCATTAATTTACAGTAGACTTATCAACAGCATCATCATTATAAACATCCTTTAAATGGCAATGAATCTTGGTGGGAGTAACTTTTTAAGCAGTTAAAATTTTTTATAACAGCACACTATTTAACTCACATTGATATAGCTCTAGAAAATGTCTCCACACTTCGGTTTCTCTAAATAAACGATGAATTCAATGACTTCAAATGTACATGTATATAAGAGTGAAATGTTGCTTCCACATTCTGCCTGTTTTCTTCAGATGGTGATTTCATTTGCACTGTACAAATATGTGTGCACTTGCTTTCAGCCTTCCCTTTTTAACTTTGAAAGGATATTATATGTACAATCAGAATAAATTTATCAACTTTCTTGGTACTCAAAAAGAAAATGACGAAAGATTTTTATGTAGTTATGCATTTTATTGTTGATATTGAGGGTGAATGGAGAGAGATCGTAAAGTGACGTAATTTGAATGCATTTGAGTTGATATTAAATGATGCATTAGTATTGTTATGAGTAATTGTTAAAAATTCAGTTTTTTAGATATTTGCATGTATTGAATTTTGAAATTAGATAAATTTTTATTGGCTTATTATCTTGCTTCATTAAAATTTGTTTTCAAAATATTTCTTTTAGCTTGAATATCAACGCCAGCAGTTAATCCAGGAACGTCAGCAATTCCACATGGAACAATTGAGGGCTGCAGAATTCCGAGCGAGACAGCAAGCCCATTCAGTATTAATGACACAGCCTGGTTCTGTAAACAGTGAGCAAGGTCGCGATTCACCGGTTCCTGGTGCAGGTCAGTGTCCTACACCAAACCGGTCGTACCCTACCTCGAAATCTCCTGCATCTGTTAGTGGACCACTCAATCATCAATCTGTGGCTTCTCCATCAATTACATCACCCCATGCCATACCCGTTCCAGTTACAGCTACAACCCCACAACCTAGCCCTAGCCCAGTGCCTCCTTCCCCATCTCCGGCTGCCCCAACTCTTCATCCACCATCTCAGCCATCTCCACATCCTTCTCCAGCTCCTCCTGTACCATCCCCAGGACCACCCCAAATACCACCTACTAACCAACCAATGCCTCAGTCAATGCCCCAGCAGATGCCACCACAGCAAGTACCACCTCAGCAACCAATGCCACAACAAATGCCTATGCATTCATATGTTGGTCAACAGCAACCACCTCCTCCCCAACAACACCAGCAGCTTCAACACTCATATATGCAAGGGCATCCACCTGCTGGTCCTCCTCAAGGAATGGTTATGACTCCTCAAATGATGCCTCATCATAATCGTCCACCACCAATGCCAGGTCCTCATTATCCTCCTGCCGGAGCTTATCCTTCCAATGGCTCGATGATGCCACATGGTGGTCTTCGACCTGTTGGGCCTGGCATCATGGCTACAGGTGGGATGCCTCGACCTCAGCATGGAATGGGTTAGTGTCAAAATTTTTTCCTTTTCTTCCTGAAAAAATGGCATGTAGAACTTTGAGGTATAATTGAAAATGAATGGAAATGATATACAGTCAAACTTCTATTTGACGAATTCGCTAAATCCTTAATAAAAGTTTGTTATATGGAAAATTCGTTAAATAGATATTCATTTTTTAGTATGCTTTAAAAACCACATCAAACAAATTTTAAATTCACAAACATTTTATTTTCTTTAAAAAAGTAATTAATCACATTTTTTTGAAAATTATTCGCTTTATGTATCTTACCCGTCGAAAAGAAATCTGCAAAGGGGAGAAGACATTGTCCCAATATACACTGTATTCTCAACTTTAACAAATAATTTTATGTTAAAACTAATGAATTTTTTAACTACATTTTTTTCTAATTTTAATCCTGCGAGTAATTTTAAACATACATTGTTTTATAACCAGTAATTTTAAGCATACACCACCACATGCGTCCGTAAATTTAATTACTGATAAAATTTGTTAATTTATTTGAGAAAATTTTTTTTGGGGGGGGGGAATTATGGCCATTTAATTGCTCTAGGTGAATTAGGCACCTGATAATACAGTTCAAGGTCATCAGTCACCAGAAAATATGCTATAAGAGAGTAATTTGAAAAATGTCCTGAAATATTTTAAAAATAGGGAGAAAAAATTGAATTAAAAGAGAAAAAGTTTGTTATATAGTAAGTGCACTTAGCTATTTAGAGGTTATTCTACAAAGAAAATAGTAAAATATTCCTGGTTCCAGGAAAAAGTTCACAAAATAGAGAAATTCGTGAAATAGAGGTTCTTTAAAAGGAAGTTTGACTGTGTATAATTTTAATGTATTAATCAAAACTTTAAAACATTTGTGAAATTCTTGAAATTTTGTATATGTTTAATTATAAATTTAGATTATTTTTTTTCTAATATTTAAAGATTTGTGAATTTTTACTTTTCTATTAATATATCCTTCTTTTATGCTTTTTGTATTTTATTGTATTGTGGCAGGCAGAATTTTTTTTTAATTCTATAAATACACATGTACCCTGAATTATTTTTGATAAATTTTAATGAAGATGAGAGCTAAAGAAACTCATTTTCAGGTGTGATAGTTATAGCAGCTTTAAAAAGTATTTAATGAATAAATTTTAAATTATTTTTCTGAAATGTTTGATATAACTGTAACAATAGATTGAAATTTTTTTTATGTATAACTTATTCATTTTAAAAAATGCTCACTTTTATTAGCAAATCAGGATGCTGATAAGTGTTTTAAATTTTTATAATTGTGATTATTCAACTTTTTTTTTAAAGCATTTGGCTTTCAATTATCAAAATGCATAATCATTTATTTTTAATGTCTTGCTTATTCATATTAAGGAATTCTTTCTGTAAGACTATGTAAGTAGGTTTTTAAGCTATGAAACTTTTTTTTTCGTTTACTGATACTAAATTTTAAAAAGTTTTACTCATTGTTGACTTTCTAGTCGATGTAGCTGGCTCATAATCACTTCACCATCCAAGATAAATTAAATACCACTTAGTATTAATATTTTTCTGGATATTCATTTTGGAGTTAAAAATTGGTTCTATATTTTAATAAATTGGAATGTAATAATTAAATCTATTATGAGTTATTGGAACTTACAGGGAAAAGAATTGTTTAAATGTATTAGAATTTTATTAATTTTATGCATGAAATGAAACTATGCAATATTTTTACGGATTTCATTCAAATCAAAGAGTAATAGTGCAGCAGAAAAAAGAAATTGGCATGGTTTATGAGTTACAAAAAATTAAAAATGTGAATCATAGATAAATACAAGATTTACTGCTTATATTATGTATTGTTATTTTGTTGGTATTTACTTTATGACGATTTACTATAAATATTCCAGTTTTATGCTATTAATAAGAATTAAAAACACAAAGATAACTATGTAATTTTCAAAAAACTTTTTTTGTCTCCTTCCAAAACTATTCAAGAATATTATTCCTTGCTTCTTTGGTTTTTGAGAATTGAAACTAATTGCGGAGGTTTTATATATATATTTCATCTGTTATCAGTTGGATTTTGAAATAAAGTTTTCTCCTCTCATTTTTTTATAGTTTTCAGAATCTGTTAAAACAAAATTATTTTACATTGAATTGAAATTTCAATTCCATCACTTTAAGCTTCATTTTCAAAGTTAAATATTTAATTTGAGTAATTAATAAAGCATTGCTTTCTATAATCACTGATTAAGTAGGATTTTAAATTTATGTAATATGTTGTTTATTCTTTTACATGATTTAAAATAATTCTCCCAAAATAATTTCTAATAATATCTATTCTTGGTAGCTGTTAACATAATCTTTGTACATTTCTAATTAATCTTAGGCTGGTAATGAGATGAAAAATAAAAGTATTTTTTGGCCTCCATTTGTTATGATCTAACATTTTTTATTAAATGCTCAACATCCTTTTTTTTTATTTTTTTAAAAAAGGTATTTTAATGTTGGATTTAAAAAATGCTACTTCTGAGTGAACAACTTTATTAAAAATTAAAGAATAAAAATTTAGATTTTGTACATTTTTCAAACTTACACAGTTCATTATTTTATTTAATTTTACTCATTTATCTTTTAATTACATTTTCTTTAATTAACATTTGCAAGAATTTTTGTATTTTATGATTATGATTTATAAGGAAAAAAATTCAAAGTATGTTTTCCTCTTATGCATGGAAATTTTGCTGACTTTGAATTTTGATAATTTCATTCTTGATGTTTATATGCATGCATATTTTGTCCCCAATTTAAACAAAATGTATATTCTTTTGGTTTTTGTGAAGGATTCTCCTTTTTAATGTATTTTTATTGTGTTTGTAATAGAAATCCTAGTTGATTGAAGAATTAATATTAAAAATACTTAACTAATTTTATGTTAAAAATAATAAGAAAAATGTTTGTTTTTAAATTTTTTTATAGAAATTCATCTTTATTTGTTGTGCTGTCACCTTCAAATTAAAAATATTCATTGCTTTGAAAATTAAAAAAAAATTCTTTATTCTTAAAAGATTACTCATATATATATATATATATATATATATATATATATATATATATATATATATATATATATATATATATTAATAATTTCCATATACTTATTATTTTGATTAAAAATTTTTGACATCTTTTAATTAGTACGATTTTTATTGCTTTTATTTATTGCATTTTAATGTTTATTTCTGTTTTTAAATAGATTGTATGTATTTGTTTGTTTACATATGGATAAATTATAAATAACAGTATCTTTTACACCATGAATTTTAGTTTGAAAAAATTTCATTCCATGTATTTTTATCACCAATTTACGTCTTTTCTTTGTATTTAAAAAATATTTTAAATCTCTTCATTCAATTTTCCCCTTCAGTGGTTGATTTACATTTATATATTCTATGCTATTTAAAGATTTCAAATGTCATCATTTTGTTCTATCTGCTCCATTTAGTAGATAAAATTTTTTAATTTCGTTGGCCCAAGTGGCCCTTAAAGCATGTAGGTAAACTAACACGTCTCTCTTTTTTTTTTTTTGTTGCACTGCAGTTTTGTGTGCACAGTACTTTGGAGCATGAAGGACATTTCTTACCTGTCTTCTGCCCAAGCTTGGATTTCTGTCTTCAACCTCTGCAGTATCCAACTGGTCATCTTAAATATATGCATGCATTAGTGTGCTTTTAGTCTGTCCATTTTCTCTGTTCTTCCATTTCAATAGTTAAGCTTTAGTTAAAGCTAGGCCAGTTTCGTAAAAGAATTTCCATCAGCTTCAAGTGTTCTTATTCTTCTCTTCATTTTTCTGATCTTTGAATTTGTATTTTATTTGAAAAAAATTTCATCCAATTTTTCATATTTTGCTTTAAAGTTTCCAATTTTCCAGATATTGCATATTATTTTTGATTCAAAATGCTATAGGCTGTGAGTTGTAATAAATTTTATAAAATAAGTTTATAGATTTCTTTAAACATTTACTTATGGACTCAGCCTTGGTCAGAATTATAATTTCTTCAAAATAAAGTATTTATTTTACCCTTTATAATATAAATTGATTTTTGTATTAAGGTTTTGCCTATTTGGTTTTCATGACAATTCTTTACCAATCATTTCAGTTCAAATGTAATAACAGAAATATAATGTTAGTACTGCATTTCAGGTAAAGTTGCAAATGTATAATATTTAACCAAATAATTATTATTAGCCAAATTATGTAATTTTTTTCTTCCAATAAAAAAAATGTTCTTATTTATGGATGGTGATACAAAACTACATATTTGAGTAAATATATATTGTTTTTCTGTTTAGGAGTAAGTAATTGTTTCTTAAAAATATTATTTTAGTTCCAAAAATTTTTAACTGTGAACTTTATGTTCATATTTCTAAATTATACTAAGAAATTATTTTATACATAGCACAGAATTTTTTGATTTTAATATTTATATCTGAATTAATATGAATCATTTTTATTAAATTTGAATTCAATATTATAAAAAGTTAGCTAAGTAGGTATTTCTTATGCTGATATTCAGGAAGAAATTACAGTTACATTTTGTAAAAACTATATGTAGTGGTTATTATGCAATAAAAATGTATAATAAGCATTATTTAACAAAATAATTTTAAAAAATCTATTTAAATCATTATTTTACTTGTTGCATTTGCTATTAATCTATATTTTATATATTAATTTTACTGAATATTACTGTTTCATTAATTTTAAGTTTGATGATACATAGAATTTAAATTTATGTTTTCTTTATAAATGTATTTTCAGTTGCATTTTAGAATTATTAAATATATGAGATTTTTAAAAAATCTTGTATTTCTTCTGTCTGCTTTTGTAGTTTTAGCATTTATTAAATTTAAAGCATGTTAAAAATGGCAGATTAAAACATAAGTTTTAATGAGGGTTGAATTTCATTATATATCCTTCACTCTCTTTTTTCATATTGTTTTTTAAATGAATTTTGCAATAATGACAATTCAACAATTATTTTATTTTAAATGTAATTGAATTAGCTTTCATTTGCACTATTTACACATTCTCTGAATTTTGATGTTATTTTACAAGAATAAATTGTTTTAATCACATTTTATGTTATGTCTTCAGGAATGCCTCCTATACCTTCTGCACAACCAACACCAGGTCACACTCAAAATATGAACAATGAATCTTCCATGGCAAGTCCCATGGTTGGGCCCCCACAACCACAAGGTAAGTAGCCTTTCAAAAGTATTTTTGTTGTAATTTGTTTGTGTGTGTAAATATTTATAACTTTCAAAATAAATAAATGCAGTTTTAATATTCTTGCATGCCACTTGGCTACAGCTTGGTTTCTTGCACTTGCTTAATACTAATACAAAAATATTGATTTTTGGCACATTTGAAAGATTAACAGGAATTTATTGTAAATAAATGTCAAATAAAATTCATTGTAATGCATTGGGAAAAAATATTTTAAGGCCACTAAATCTGATGGTTATCATTTTGATGAAACAATTCTTTAAATTGAGAATTTTGAGTAATTAAAAAAAATAAGCAATATGTGTTTTTAAACTTATTCAGATTGTTAAAGATTATGAATAATGTAGGTTTGGATATACTATTTTAAATCTATTTGTATGGTTTTTTATTGAAAGCTTTCTGGAATTAAACCTAATTTAATGAAAATCAGAGTTTAGTTTAATGCATATCTTAAAGTCAATTATATAAAAGGGGTAAAGTTGGGTAGTTAAAAGGCCATCATTCTGCATAAAATATGTGTACACACACATGCAGTGAGATGGCCAGAATTATAGACATGCTTTGAATTTTTTATATTTTTAAGCTTTGAATTTTTGGAAAAAATTAACTGTTTCATGCAATGCAAACATTTATGTATAATTTAAAATAAGGCAATGATAAAGACCTCATTTTGGTTCTTGTTTAATTCATTTGACAAGTTGACAGCACTAACAGAACATCAAAGTACAAGAAACAAATATTACATATAATAAAAAGAATAAAACAGGAGCTGAGATAGCAAAATGCTATCATCATGAGCTGTGATGGATGATAGTTTCTTATGTATCTATCCATAGAGTAACATGATAGTTTACAGTTACAGTGAATAGTTACAAAAGTATATTTTATGCTAAATTGAAAAAGTGCAAAAAATATAATTAAAGTACCCCTTTAATATTTAAAATGTTGCAAAAAAATTATTCTAAAAAAATTCTCATGAGTTTAGATCATGCAATCAGTAATCAGAATTTGAAACTTAACAAGTCACAGTCATTGTTTTAAATATCAATAAATAACAAACAGAGTGAAATATGTTCCCCGTAATACAATTTTATTTTTCATTCTGTTTGTTCTGTAAAGGTCTGTAGTTTTGTGTGCCATACAAATGCTGTTATTTTTGGAAAATTTATTTTATCGATATTTGCATTTAAATTATAAGAAAAAAATATTAATGGTATATGAATATTACCTGGAAAATGAGGACAAACATAAAGATTAAGCACCCACAATAAGAATTACGATTACTGTATTATACAGAAATGATACTTTATGTACTGAAGTTGAGTAAGGCAGGTTTTAGTGGAAATGTGACAATTCTGGAGTATATTTTTTTCTTATTTTAAGAAAACTGTGAGTATTCAAATTTAAGTTGATAGGATAATGGAAGGGTAAAAATATGTGTTTTAAAGACTGACACAATCAGAAATAAGTGAGATCAAAATCAATAAGAAAGTGATCAGATTTTAATTTTTAAGAGCTATGATTTTTTAAAACACTCTTCTTAGTTTACATCAACATCAGAAAATTCAGGAAGGCAAAATAACATAATGAAGTGCATCTGATACAGCAAAGGCAAAGAATATTATATTCAAGTTATTGAGCTAGATATCAGCAGTTAGATAATTAGGTACTCCAAAAAATTCATAATTAATTATTGTCTCCTTCAAAATAGTTACTGTTTACATTAGTAAGTATTTTGAAAACTTTTTACAATTCCTCTTAAGTTTCCTCTGTGGTATTGATTCGATGTCCCATTACCTTGATTTTCCTTTTTGGAAGTATGAAAGAGTTGTACAATGCCAGGTCCAGTTAGTATGGATTAGCCTGATATATTAGTGGTATCTGGTTTGGGGTCAAAATTTGCTTGGCAAATATGACTGCAGTTATGTTTATTTCATCAAAGTGCATGCATATCCTTGGAATATCCCTGCAACGTGAGTCATTATGCCGATGGCTTGTCACCTGTTCTGATGGGTGATTTTATGAACCCAGATTATGTGTTTTATGAAGTGATGCCAGTTGATGGCCTACTCAAATTTTGATGGTCTTCAATAGACTCATGGCCCGCTTTAAAGCATTTGAGCCACTCAAAAGTCATAAATATGCATCACTAAAGGCTTGAATAAAAATTGATAAGTTTCAACCACATTATTTTGCTCAGTTTACAAAATTAAATGCAGACTTTTTGTTCTAAATTACAAAAAATATACAATGTTAAAAAAATGCAGCAATACATACACTTGTATATATATCTACAAATCATGTTATTTGGTAAATTGTTTCATAAAAAATGTTTAATAGTCCCCCTTGTATTAGGATTGTGTTCTCTGATTGGCTCAAACATTCAGATTTTGGGAGCTTTTGGATATTGTCTCATAGGTTGAAAACATATTGAACGTTTGAAAATATATATATAAATACGCACTTGGAATCAAAACTACTATTTTCTATAAATAATCCATGTCTCAATAACTATCCATATAGGTATTTCATATAGCGAAGAAATGTGAACAGTTAACTTAATATTAAAAGAATTCAATGATTGAACTAGCCTAATAACTACCTTAAATTAATTCCTATAAAAAATCTGAAACATTGTTTAAATTTTTTTTTATTTAAATGCATAATCTATTAAGAAAAAAAAAAACAATAAAGACTATAATTGCATATTTGCACTATGTAATTACAAAATAATATGTTGAAACTCAATGAGATGTTGCTGAAATCTAGAATAGAGAGTACCCTACTAAATATTGAATTTAATACTAAAATATTATTTTTATGCAACTTTTCTAACATTGAAAATAAGCTTTCTACATAAAAGTATTTAAAATTCTGTTTTTGTTTGTTTTTATTCAGTATTAAATTTATTTTAAAATAATATGTAAATATTTGCATTACATGTAGTTTTTTTTATCTATAAGCATGCAAAGTTGAAAAATATAAAAAATTTCAAGGGTGCACAGTTTTGGTTACCACTGTATATATATGTACATATATATGCATACAGTTTTGGTAGCCAAAATTACATACTCATTTTATTTTATTGAGATTATGTATTTATGTAATTCTGTTGAACATATTTAGATGCTGTTTGAAATTTAAAATTTATTTATATGATGTTTGTTTGAAAATTAAGTAAAAATATGAAACTTTAAATGGAGGACTACATTAGGTTGTGTGGATTGAACTTTTAACAATTCAAATTTGTATTGATATTTTTTTTATGTAAAATTTCATGTTTTTATAATTTTATTAACATATATAAATTGTTTTTTAATGTGATTTAATGTATATCATTAATCAGTCAGTTTAATTCTTCATAAAGCTAATCTCTTCCTTAACTATCAAATTCACATTTAAAAAAAGAAAGACGTCTAAAAGACTGATCTCCCATCCACTTCTTAGTTTTAATAATAAAATTAACCCTTTTATAATTTTAAAGTATGAGTAACAGAAATGTGCCTATAATTTAGTTTGAAAAATATAGAAATTCTTCAAATGAAATAATGTTTTTCTTTTTTTAATACTTCACAACTAAGAGAGAAACATTGTGCCTTATCAATATTTTCATGCATCATTCTTCTCATCATTGTTTTGTAGTAACTTTAGATTCTTTATTCTTAACTCTTCTTTGAACTGCACACTTTAAAAATGTAGGTTATGCTTTTAAATATAATGAAGCCTTTTAATAAAGAAATAATGCTTTATACAAGTTAACCTATCTATAATTGCCTTAATGCCAATATATCTGCATTTTTCAAAATAGTTTTAAACAGTTTGCATGAATATATTTGAAACTTTGCTTTTCTTTCTCTTTCAAACTCTTAAGTAAGTATGAATCCATTTCTTTTTCCTCCAAATATTACAGGTGAACCTTGAGAATGGTTCTATTTATATTATAATCACAACTGCTGAAGTTAGAGGTAAATTCAGTTATTTATTTTTGTATGTTTGTGTGAATTTTGTTATGAAATTTTGATTTATCTTTGCAGACAAAATAGTGTCGCGTAATGGAAGCAAAAAAAATTATATTAGATAATGTGACAGAGAATTTTCCAATCATCTGAGGTAGATTTATTTTCTTAATTTTTTTTTTTTTAACTTCAAAAGTGTATCTCTTGTTGTATGGAAAGGATTTCTTCGATGTTTCTTTCAGTTAGCATGAATTTCATGAACTTTTTAATTATGATTTTTCCCTTTTTGTTTTTTATAATTTATTTTTTTTAAAGTATCAGACTGGCAAACATAAGTATTTTATTGAGTATAAATCAGGTGATTTTAAAATTGTTTGTGAAAAAAAATCCTGGCATACTTTTATTAAAGTGTGATTATATTAAGGGAATTGAAAGGAAATGATTATTTTTCATAATTATTTTGGAAGTAAACTATGTAGGGTCAGTCATATATATTTGTTATTTAATTAAAACAAAATATTTTTGTTGAATAAAACATAATTTTCTTAAAAATTTCATATTGTTAGTTACTTATAAATAGTATTTATTGAATATTATACATTAGAATTATAATATATATAAGAAACTAGTTGAAAGAAGGGTTGGACAAAGCAAATTGTAACCCTTTTGCACTTATTTTTCAGTAAAGACAAATTACAATTTTTATTTAAAAGATTTGAATAGATGTAATAGAATTACACATAATCAAAGATTGTGTAAATCCTTTGAACCAGTGGTTCTCAATTTTTTTTCTCCTGTTATTCTCCTTGACCAATAACAAAAATCAAATGTTCCCCAACATGGAATATTTATGTTATATACATCAATTTGTTCTTAATTACTCACATATGCTTATCACAGCTTGAGAACTACTGCTTGAAATTAATGGTTCTCAAACTTTCTTAGCCTACTCCTTTGCAAATATCTTGAATCAAAAGTTAAAATTTTCATAAGTATTGTATATTTAAATGCATTTGATTGCCGAGAGAGGAGCTTGGAACATACATATGATGATGCTTAAAAATATTGCAGGGCTGTACAATCTGTACATACAATATTTTTTTCATACAATCATAATAAAATACTTGAGCAATTTTAGTAGTTGTATGGAAATTGACAAAAGTAACCAAATATTGCTGAGTCCTTATTCTCAGTTATTATAGGGAGGGGGAGAATTACAATTTGTGTGTCAGATACTCCTTTTTCACCCTAGAAAACCTTGCAAATCTTTTTAAATGTTGATTACCACTTTTAGATGTCTAAAGCTTAATAACCATTGTTTTTCTTAATTCACAATTATTTCTAATTAGGGATTGCAATATCGAACTAAAGTTCAATACCGTTATTCAGTATTTTTTAGATTTTAATACTGGGATACCGGTTTTAATACTGATAGTAGAAATTTCATAAAAAGAAAGAAAACACAGGTGCTTCTTTGTTTTATTTTCTTACTTTTATGGGAGAGTGTAAATATCACAAAAAATAATTTGTAACTTATGAATTATAACAGTATATAAAGATTCACAAAAAAGTGTAAAAACTATTAAGTCTGTGGTGCTATTACAAATTTTTGAAATGTAATCTTAAAAAACATGCATCAATTGTACTGTCATTTAGCTTGGAACAAAATTTTGTGAAAAAATTATCTGCTGTCGAGAAGATTCTTTTGACATTTATGCTAGTTGGTGGAATTGTTAACAATGCACAATATACTTTTTCCAAGAATTTATCTTTAAATCTCTCATCTTCAAATAAATCGATTTTTCATCGGATGGTTTTGGATGTAGCTGATTTCTGTGTTGTATTTTGGTTTGTTGAAATTTTTGTTCAAAAAGACAATTTTCCTTTTTGCAATCGACATTAGTTTTATCATCATCTTTGATAACTGTACCAAACTCTTCTGAATGTGGATTGGTTTGTGGGTAAAAAATTTTAAGAAAACTTACTATTAACTTGATCAAATTTAAATTGGTTAGTCTCTTTTCTTTTTCATTTTTATTTTTAAAATCATTATAATTATGTAAATACCATTGGACATTTTCTATTTCGATTTACCTTTTTCTGAGTGATTTTTCAATTTAATATATAATTCTTCAAATAGTGATATTTGCTGTTCTTTCAGTGACTGCAACATGGAATTTTTTGTTGCATTAGCTGTTAGAACATAACGCCCCAACAGCCAGTTTTATAGGGAAAAGAGCTGATACAGTTCTGAATATTAAGTTGAATTCGTTATTGGAAAAATTAATTTGCAGGTTTAAGTTGATTCTTCCTTTTTGGATTGGATTTTTCAGTTTCAAAAATCGGGCCCAGTGGTCAAGGTATCGGGTCATGAGTTTGAGCCCAGTACTACTAAAGACCCGCTGTGTAGGGCAGCGTGCACATTAAATCTGTTGAGAGCTGAAACGTCTTCCCATTGGTGTGGTAGTTAGGAGAAGGGGTTGCCAGGTTTAGATATAGTCTCCTCGTTTTACTATGGTTAAAAATGGCGAGGTCCGTCACCAAAAGCCTTCAAATAGTGTGACGTTATTTCACTATTTGGAAATTCCTTTTTAATTAAAAACTTAAAAGATGGTTTCCATCCTTTCACCCCAAACCTTAATTAGTTACCCATAAAAACGAAACTATTGCCTCATTACATAGTAAAAATGACATTAAATATGTTTTGAGATAAAATGCTTGTTCATTTGGGTTTTTTTTATTTCACTAGTTTTTCCCCTACATTTATTAACTTTTGTTCTACCTACCTTATAGTTTCTTAATTTTGTTGAATACTTTAATTTTCAAAAATTATTTAAGAGGATCTTATATATAATATATATATATTTAAGACATGTACTTTGTTAAAATATCTAATTTTGAAGAAGTGTAAAGAATGGTATTAATAATTGGTTTTTAGTACAAGTATTAAAAGCATTTTATGTAGTTTTCAAGAATATGTACTTCAATTTATGAGCCATGCTATATTGTATACTCTTAATGTAAAACTTATAAATTTTGAAATCAGATTAATTCTTGAAAAGATGCCTTTAAAAATTAAAGTTCATTAAAATCAAATCTATATAAAACACTCCCCACTGATTTTTAAAATAATTATTTATTTTCCTTATGGTTCATTATTATAAATGCTTTATTTTTGTAGTGTTTTTCAGTAACAAATATACAAGAAATATGAATTAAATATAAAATTTTTTTTAAAATTTCATTTAGAGAAGCATTCAGTCATTTTATTTCGATTCATGATATATGCTAAGTATATTTTAAAAAATGAGGGGTAAAAGAACCCATAAGTAGGACCCCCTCCCCTGTAATATGCGGTTTGTGCTATGACTTCCCTGATAAGCAGTCACTTATGATGTCATTCCTAGACATTTATGAACATAATTATTTTTTTCATTTATGAAATTCAGATGGATATTTTATTCAAATGCCATCACGACTTCCTGTTTAAGAGCATACATTAATATTTTTCCTTATATATATGTATGTAGTCACAATTTCTTAAAAATGAAATGTTCCTGGAAGGATTTTTTTTTTTAAAAAATTGGTATATGCTTGACTATTTTACATTGGTAAGAGTTATAAAGATTTGTTTGTTTAAGTGATTTTCATATTAATAGGAAATAATGTAGGAAAAGTATGAATGTAAACTAAATAATTGAGAAAAACTTAATCTTATATCGAATTTGCAGAAATTGCAGAATTGATCTTGTAAAATCTACATTACATAAGTAGTTTTTTTTTTTTACAAGGTTAACTTTTTAATATGTGGATAACATTGACAGTGATTAAGGAATGGTTAGAAATATTAGAATGCTCAATTTATTTTAATTCTGTAATTGAGGAAACCTATTTAACTTGGAAGTTAAGCAACCACAGACCCCTCCAACTACTGCTTTTTAAAGGAGTCATATTATATTTTATGGAATAAATTGGCATAAAAGTTAATTTCACTTGGAATCCTTGTTTAAATTTAAAAAACCTTTCCGTGTATTTTGCTTAAATTTACGTGATTATTAATTATATTATTTATTAACCTTTTAACTTATTGATTTTTGTATTTTTTATTTATTTAGTGTCTGGGCCTCCTGATGTAAGCGACTCAAGCAACAGCAGTAGCAGTGAAGCTATGAATATTGCTTCTGCTCCCAACCAACCATGAACTGCATGTAATCCCTGCAAATAAACCATTTTATAAACTTTTTAAAACTGTATGTCATAGTCATCAGTTATGTTCTTCAATGTACCATGTGTTTTGCAACCTTTAATTGCCTCATCTGTGGATGTCATTTTGTTTATGCTTTTAAAGATGGTTTTGTGGTATAGATGTAAAGGCAAAGCTTTAGTACTCAATATATTTCCATGTTTATTGTATTTTCATTCACTCATTCATTCATTGGCTTATATAAGACTTTGCGAGTTTCTCTTCTTTTTTTTTATTTAATAAATCTATTTTAATTACCATTCATCAAATGTTTTCTTTCTTTTTTCTCTTCAAACTGGTATATTTATATATTTTTTCAAGTTATAAAAATTGCAATTATTATATACTATTTTTTAATTGTAAATTTGGATTTGTATATTAACTTATTTGTTAAAATACTTCATTTTTTTAAAATAAAAATATCCATTATGTTAATAAAGTTCTAAAAAACAACAGCAACAAAAAAAAAATGTTTTAAGCTTTTTTTTCCCTTCCAATTTTGTGTTATTTTCAACCAACAGAAACTATTTATACAAATTTCTCTATTATGTTTAAATATAAAATTTGAGCTCAAACTTCCAGTATTCTTCTTATTTATTTCTATCTTTAGTTTGTTATTTTTTTAATGGGAGAGGGAGCTGTTTGCTAAAAATATGAAACGTTTTAAAGTTAAATTTATTATATATATATACAGGGTGTCCCAGGATTATTGAGGCAAACTTTATGTGGAGATAGGGGACATCACAGAAGGATTCAGATTTGCATAGCAACCCAAGGTCAGAAACATCTTCATTTGGCTCTAGGTGACATTATTCACAAGATCATTAGCTCAAACAGACCTGCATTACCTCAGTCATTTGAGCTGTCATTGCATGCAGAAGAATATGAAATGTTTAACAAACATTTAGCTGGCAGAAGGAAATGCGCAAGCAGCAGAAAGTTTTTATCGCAAAAGATACCCACAGAGAGATACACCTAACAGTGCCAGATATTTACTAACTTGCATCACAATTCGTGTGAATATGGATCATTATGAGGTAATAGGTATAGTGAGAGTGCACCACTCAGCTTTCAACGTATAACGAAATGTGTTGGATACTCTTCAAAGGAATCAGAGTATCAGCATGGGAGCCGTAGTGTTCACCTTGTTTTGCAATGTGAAGACAAATCATTACACCCATGCCATCTTCAAAGAGTATTGTCAATGTTGTGATGCAAATTTGTAAACAGTGCTGTGTGCACAACACCTGTGCATTTCGAAATCGATCTGGTTGGAAAAATGGTCTGTGCTGCTGTGGATATCCAACAAAGTCCAAAATGTATTTGAGCGAATCCACCAATCCATGGTCTGACAGTGTAACACATGCATTGCTAGCAATGGTGGAAATTTTGAGCATATTTTGTGATATTTGATATATCTTGACATTTGACATTGTAATATCTTTGATCAATAAATATTGCAGATGAGCTCAATACTGTGTCTCTGTTTCTTGTACCTGTCAAACTACTTTCCCATGACGTTTCTGGCCATGGATTGTTACACAAATCTGAATTCTTGTGATGTCTCCTACCTCCCCTTAAAGTTTGTCTCAATAACCCTGGGACACCCTGTATCATAACTTCTGTTGATATTTTATAGAAAAGGATGTATATTTGTTTTAACTTTGCTAATATGCAGTATTTCTTTTGAAAAAATGGGAATGCTGACTGTGCATTAGGATCTTGAAAATTGTAAATCTCACATGTATTCTAATTAATGTATTGCAATAATAATAATAATATATATTTTAAAAATTAGTTCACTAATTGTAGATGAAAGAATTTCAAATGTAATTTAATTGAGAACTTGTAAAGTATAATAAGAATATATTTTGAAATTTAAAATAATGCCCACTTTTGTAATGATTATTAAATTAATTAAATTAAAATTCTAGGACCCCCCCCCATTATTAGAAGATTAAATCATTGAAAAAAATTGAAGTCACATATGTTTTAATGCTTATTACTTTACTCGTGATTTATCACATTTAATACTGATATTGATGTCCTCTTTAAGTAGTTAATACAAAACTGAACTTTTGACCTAGTGATGAAATACCAGATTAAACTGAACGTTGTAAAATATTAACACATACACATTAAATTCTTGTAACTGAAGTAATCATATACATTACTCATTTCAAAATAACTTTTTACAAACTAATACAAGTTGTCACTGTATATTATAAAAGCTTCATTCTTGGATTATTAATCGATTAAAAAAGCTAGTATTATATTTTAAGTTATCAATTTTCTGCTGTAGACCTGATTTTTTTTTCCCTTTGCTAATTTCCTTCAAAATTTACAGGGATATATGCAGCTGATTTGGTTTGCTTATTTCTGTATTTTTTTGTTCTTTATATTTATAAAAAAATATTTTTTGGAAAGGTAAGTAAAATATAGAGATCCGTCCTATATGTGCATAAAGAATTCCTCTCTTTCTCAATAGTTTTTTTGCAAGTAAAAACTTATAATAGAATTTTGCATAGAATCTCAAATTCTGAGGTTGGTTTTAATGTTATATTCCCTCAAAAGGCAGGCTCAGGTAGGGAAAGAGAAAGAAAGCAGAAATGATAAATAAGAGAGTAAGCTTTAGGATGGGCATTTAAAAACTTGTTTTGTGGGTATAAAATGCATGTTTTCCTAAGACATTTGATGACATCAATTTATTTCTGAAACTAAGGAATTGATTTTAAAAATTTGAACTCAGAGGGGGATGGAAAGACATTTTTAAAATCTGAACTTCAGTCTTAATATTTAGTAATGGAACAGATACAACTTCTGTGCATACTCATTGGTTATTGAATTTTGGACAGACGGGTTGCTTAATGGTGCTTGGATGTTAGTAGAGGTTTAAATCTAAATTGCGGGTTGTACAAAACTTAATTGACATATTTTCTTTGCAAAAATTTTAAGATTGTTTTAAAAATCTGTTATATTACCTTTCCACAATTAATTATTCTTTTTGTTTTCATATAAATCAATATATCCATCAAGAAAGTTAAATACATTCCAATTTTATTGAAGTCAAACTGTTAAGGATTAATTTTTTTCAAAAAAAGGAGATAATTTTTTTATATATATGCAAGCATGCAATATTATAGCAAAATGATATACATTTATCATGATTAGCTTCTATACGAACAAGTTCCTCGTAAATAAACAAGAGAAAAAAATGTTTTTCCTAATCAAGTCTCAATTCTTACTCTCTCTCTCTCTTTTGCCTTAAATATTTATTATAAAATTTTTAGTTTTATTTTAAAATTTTATCAATAAAATAAGTTTTAAAACAGATTTATAAATTGATTTAACCATTTTTTTCTCTTTTGTAGTTTAATATTCTACACAATCATATTCAATTATGCTTGTAGAATATTAAGTTAGATTTTTATATAATACTAGTTGGCATACCCGGTCTTCGCACAGGTGAATTGAAAAATTAAACAATACAGATTGAAGGTTAAAGAAATTTTTAATGAGTTAATTATCCGTGAATTGAAAATTAAACAAAACAAAAAAAAATTTTACGTATCTCGGCAGAACAAAAAAAAAGCATGTTTGTTAAATTTTAAGTCTGTAGATCTAATAGCTGATAAAAAGGATTTTTTTTTTACTTATAACGCCCCGTAGCTTTTTTGCGGGTCGATTTTTGAAAACGCCTTTCTAAACTGATCTCTGCTCAGTATAAGTAACACATTGTTACACATTTTGTGTAATGAAAGCTTAAAATAGTGTAAATAATTTATATCTGGTTGTGTAATATGTTAATACTAGTTTCTGTTGTATTTATTTTATGTTAAAATTGTAATATTCGCAAGCAACGCCGTTTCTTACACTATAATGGTGATTCAATGGAAGCACAGCGAAATGCTGGTGATAGAACCAAGTTGGCATCATTTTTGGCGACCCTGTTGGCAATTTGGCTATTGATTGAAAGGTGCAAAAGTTGATATGCTGTAGCGTCATATGGTGGGGAGCTGCAACAATATAGAATAGCACAAAAACCTTCTCCACAAAAAATACATATAGTACATGCCAATTTTCATAGTGATCGGTGTTGGAGTGAAGTGGGGTTATATTTACAAACATCCATTTTTATATTTATAGATTTTTTAATTATTGGTTTTTATTAAATAGATTTATGAAACTTTAAAAAAGAAAATGGATCCAATAATTGAAGAAATAAATAATATAATTTAAGAAAAATAATATTTGTGTGTATATGCTATCTCAACGACTAGACTTTGTTATACTAACACTTGAACTTTATGTGAAACCTATATGAATGAATATCTTATTTGACTTAAATGGAAAAATTGTAAATCACTTAAGTTTTTTTCCCTGGAAAAATTGATTTATAATTTTTAACAAGTGATTTTAGATTGCACTGTGAGAATAATTGGAAGAGTATAATGATGGTGCATTAAAATTCTGACGACATATGTCGACAGACAAAATTTTATTCGATAATAAATTACGATTCTTTTTTTTTTAAAGTGTTACTTGATGTATAATTCTTTTGAATCAGCATAAATTAAACGTTCTTTTAGTAATGTACCGTATTTATTCGAATCTTAGCTGCACCATTTTTCCAATGTTAATGCTACTGAAAATAGGGTGTGACTTAGAAACGAAGGCAAAACATTTGTTGGATGGGGGAAATTGAGTTTCCACCCCTTTCACAAGTAAAAATATAACCGTGTCCATTCTGGCCACTTGCATTGATGACTTATGTCATTCCCTAGTCTATCTCCAGTATATCAGTCGTTCCAAACATCGTTGTCTACTCATATTTCGGATATTTTTTTGTATACTTTTACTTTGATCACCTAAGCATCAAAGATATCTATATTAGCATCAAGAGACGAGTTCACTATGATGCAATTATGGGGAGGAAGGAAAAGGGGAGGAAATTTTATATGCAGAAAAAAACTGAAACACCACTGTAAATTTGACACAGATGAAACAAATATAAGTCGATGGCGTAAATAAAATGTTGTAATTTTTGCTTGTAAATGTTGAACAGTCTCTCTCTCTCTCTAATAATTCTTTTTAAAAAATGTTGCATAACAAATTCATTGGATGGCACGGAAGACGACACCGTGTGGGAAAGTGGTGGCGCCGGGACCGATCATGTATGTATTAGAAAGTTTTTAATACTGATCAAATAAATTAATTTCTTATTATTTCTCATTTAAAATTTCTCAAGTATCGGATACTGATGAACCTTTTACACAATTCCCCATCAAAACGAGTAAAAAATTGGGAGTGCCGCTTAGAATCGATGACAACATTTTTTCACAAGAACATGTTGAGAATTCGGAGTGCGGCTTAGATTCGAGTAAATAAGGTACAGGGGAACCTCTATATAACGAAGTCGCTAAATCCCGAAAAAAAGTTCGTTAAATGGAAAATTCGTTATGTAGAAGTTCATCTTTCAATTCTCTTTATATAAACCACATAATAAAAATTTTTAATTCATAAACACTATGTAGTAAAAAAAAAATTATTCATACCTTTTTGTAAATTAATATCTGCTTATTTTATATATCTTGCCTATCAAAAAGAAAAACTGTTAGAAAAGTTTCTTGACGCCTTTATCCACTTCCTGAAGAATTAAATTTTTTCTTTCACGCTCAAGCATTTACGTTTTGACATTTTCGAGCTACAAGAAACGAAGTAACCAGTGCGACTGATCAACATTACAAATGAACGGAGACTAGTTCAAGGACACGAGACTCCACTGAGGGTAAAAGGGATATCGAAGATGTTTCCAGTGAACTGGACAATAGGGGTTAAAGTTTGCACTTCTTCGATGAAATACCCAGAATTCTATTGCTCTTGGCGAGTTAGGCACCTAATAAAATCAGTTCAAGATTTATGACTACCATAAAATGTGTAAAAGAGAATAACTTGAAATGCCCATAAATAATTTAAAAATAGGGAGGGGAAAAAATTGAATCACAAGAGAAAAAGTTGGTTTTATAGAAAAGTTAATTCGTTATTGGGAGGTTATTTTACGAAGAAATTCGCGAAATGTTCTTGGTTCCAAGAAAAAGTCTATGTGTGATTATAAATTGAAAATCGATTTATTGCTTATTAATATAGAATTTCCAAGTTACTCAAAGACTAAAGAGTTCAAGCAATGCAAAAGCAATCCGTACTTTCAGTAGAAGCATTTAAAGTAGCACTGTAAAAAAAGGAATTTTCCTCTAATTATATAGAATAATGCAGAATTCAGATTTTTTTTTTTTTCGTATTTTATACGACGGAGTTCTTATGTTTCACAAGAAACTGAACCTAACTGCAACTGTGGGGAATCTAAATTTATATAATTATCTATGAAATATAATAAATCATGAACCCAGATATAATCGATGTTATCGAATGAAGCAACCGTCATTCCCCGTAAGCCACTTCCACGGAGTAATTTAATATCTGTTAATCAATTATTGGTTCTAGGTTACGTCACTATCAACTTGAACTGAATCATTTTGTGTCAAAGGAATATTGTCTGAAATCGTAATTCATTCATTTTTGACTTGTGAAGGCAAACATAAGCAACCCTTTTCTGCTATAAAACAGTATTACTCTGAAATCTATCTAATAACATGGTGTTCTTTTCAAATAATACATGGACTCAGGGAACTCCTTTTATGTTGATAGCATTTTGAAAAGCATGAATGTCAAACTAGAAAAATAATATGAACTAAATAAGCTAATGTAAAGTTTTTTAAAAACTGTTTTGAAAAACAGATTTTTTTTCCACGGAAGAATATAAACCAAGAATAATTGTAATATGAATATATTTTTTTACACTTGCTCTAGGACTTATTTGTTCTTACTGTTCCTAAACTTTTGAGGTCTTCAAAAAGTTTTTTTTTTCTTTCTTTTTTAATCAAAAATAAACTGCAATTAAAAAATTAAGAAAATTGAAACACATCTTGCAAATGATTCTCAAGTTATAAGATGATTAAGAATTATCTCTCCTAGTTTATTATTTTCAGTAATCCTTTATCTGAGTTTAAAAGACGAATTTTTTATTGTGAAAAATAAAAATTAGAAAAAATAAAACTAAACTTTTCTGTGTTAATAGGTTATACGTGAAAATAGCAATATATCTTTTTAAAAGGAGTTTGAATTCATGACTGAGGGGGTGGGTACCCCTTGTTCGCCTGACGGGGGATTAACCCACATTGTACAAATTATACAACTGTTCATGCTGATTGCTGAATAAAATTCATACTGATAAAAGCTTTTTCATATAGAGAGAAAAGATTGCTTTAAGGTATCCGACTACGTTCGGAACCGTGATTTTAAAAAAGCGCATAAATGGATAATTTTCATGATGTTTAGTGTCACTTAGATTAGAATACATGTATAAAATTGTTTTAAGGACATTCTGACAAAAAAAATTGTTTAAATACAATATTTCGGCAAAAAATTAACTTAGAATAACCTTTTTTCAAAATGTTCTCCTTTTGTGGAAAATGGTTCTATTATAATAATATTTTGCCTGTATATAGCTCAGACCTCTGTACAGAGGCTCAACTATGATTTTTGAAAAATTCACATTATTTTCAGAGTTACAACCCATTGAAATAATTATCGGCGTTTTTTCTTAAAATTTCTCCCTCTGTTGTCATAAAACATGGATAAACCCACTTCTAAGTTATATATTTCAAAAATTCTGGTTGAGCCTCTGTACAGAGGTCTGAGATCTATATACAGGCAAAATATTATTATAATAGAAGAATTTTTCACAAAAGGAGAATATTTTGAAAATGGGTCATTCTATGTTCATTTTTTGTCAAAATATTGTACTTAAATAATTTTTTATTGTAATACTATTTTTAAAAAACAATTTTATATACATTTTCTAATCTAAGTGACACTAAATATCATAAATATTATTCATTTATACGCTTTTGCAAAATCACGGTTCTTAACGTAGTCGGATACCTTAAAAAATATTGATCTTCATATCCTTATATAGAGTTCAATCTGAATTTAGCTCAAACTGGTCTATTACTTCAAATTTCTCTTTCAAGGGACATTTTCAATGTGTTAAAAATTTAGAATGTTATGCCGTTTTTTTGAGGTCAGTTAATAATAGTCTTAAGCGATTTAGTACCAGGCTCTCTTTATCCATTTCCCGAAGGATGTAGTTTTCATTAATATACCCTCGTTTTATAACAAAGAATGAAGATTTTAGCATTAAAAATCAAACAGCAACTATTTAATACGATCCTGGTAATGTGAAATGCAACGTTGTGGAAGAGATCAACAGGATGAAAAGACCTTACTTACATTAAGAAACATTTGTTTTACTGATACCTAAGGTACATTGATGAAACTATAACAATCAAATCAAAATGAAGCTTTTCTCATGTTGTTTAACATAAATCAACAAGACTGAGATGTAATAACTACTTATCAAGAAGTTTGTGAGAAATGATATGGTAGATTTTGAAATATATTTCAGAATCCTTTTTCAGTTGAAATAATCGTACTACATAATTAATATTTACCAAAAACGTTTATCTTTAATTTCTTGCACTCTTATTTCAGAAAACAATATATAAAGTACAGTCTTGCTCCTGTGTTGCCTGGATTGCACAGCAAAAGATATTGCCTGAGTAGTACCATTCGTTGTGCTATCGTTCATCCCGCATAACCACACCGATCAGATATATTTTCGAACAAACAAAAATACTCAGTAGTATACTAATATGGAGCATACAACAGTCACACTTAAAAACTGTCCAACATTCTTGTATTAATCTTGTTAGTAAGTGGTGTAAAAAATGAAACAAAGCGGTGAGTTTTTTTAATTCATTGAAGGTTTAACTTCTGATATTAAATACCGGGTGGTTATAATAAAGTTACACTATTCAGAGGCCTGTAGAACCTGTTCTGCTTATCGGATTTTGATAAAGCTTGGAATGTATGCTATACGGATCATGGGGAAAAGATTTTTGTAATAATAATAAAAAAATTAGTACAAATTTTGATCACTAGGTGACTTTTATCAAATATTCCTTATGCAAATGCGTGAAACATCTATATAAACTTGCAGTCATAGCCAGAAGATCAGGCAGAGTGCGCTCGTTTATCATGTCCTTACAAAAAAAGATCGAGCTTTATTGGTAAAACTGTTTTATCAGAACGGCAATAACAACTTAGCTTCTCTGCTTGAATATCGTCATTTAAAGGATCTGCGAAAAGACTCCATATCGAGGATTGGTTTGAGGAAGATGATTATGAAATTTGAAGAGACTGGAGATTAGGGCAGTGCTTCTCAAACTTTCAATACTGGCGCCCCCCTTTTCAATCACAATTTTTTATCCCTTTAATACATTAATAAATTACTGAATGCAATAAAAATTTTGACCTAAAACACAATACACGATCTTAATTATAAACCTTAAAAAATTAATAACATAAGTATTAAATTTTGTATATTTACTTAAGCAAAAAAAATAAGTAATAGGATAAAATTATTATGTTTTTTCCTTTCTCTAATTTTCAATTGGAACATATTGCAAAATGCGGTGGCTGCTTAGAAGACAAAATAGATATCAGCTAAATATAGAAAAAGAACTCAGAGGGTCAATTTCTAAAAACTTTGAAAAACTTTGCTCTGCAAGAAAACCCATGGAAGTCACTAATACTTATTAAACTTGTTCTTAATACAGTATTAATAAGATAAGTATTAAATTTTTTATATAGTTACTCTTAAGTAATATATATTTTAAGAAAATTACTTTTAAGTAATAGGTTAATTATGTTATTTTTCTTTCTCTAATTTTAAATTGAAACAGATTGGGGAAATAATATTTAATTAAGATTTGTTTCCTTCAAGATCCATTTCTAAAAGTACAAATGTCATTAAAAATAGCCTAATCTATGTTGCTCTTTTATGATATCCATTACATCTGGCATTCTCGCGAACGTTCATGTGAGTCTGGAACCTAACAGACGTCTGCACAAAACATGTAAAATGCTGTACCTCGTACAATTCTAGTCAGTCTTGGCCGAATCGATTAGCTACCGAATCTCTCTTGAATGTACAATTCATAATTCATGCGTTAATTGTAATCCACGGTATTAAGTATTTTACGGCGGTGGATTAAAACAAAATCATAGATATATTTTAAATCACAGCGAGCATTCGACGATAATAAAGCATCAACAAGTACACAGACGAGGACAAATTGATAGAAAAGTTACGAATGGGTTGGGGATCCATTTCAAAATACTTCAGAAAGGGCCCCAACTGCCAAAAAGGGAATCTTCATAAATTTCACATACAGTGACGAAATTAAAGGGCAATTTTGTAATAAATCACTCTTTGAATTCTGGATAGAGGTGGATGCTGAATTTTCTGCACTGAAAACAAAAGCATTTCGTATACTATTACCATTTTTAACATCATACCTTTGTGAATCCGTTTTCTGCGATGGCTACTTTGAAGACAAAATATAGATCTGGCTAATTTCAAAAAATAACTCTTGAGTGTCAATTTCTAATTTTAGCCTTCCTTTGAAAAACTTTGCTCTCAAGACAAGATGGAAGTCACTGGATTATTAAATTTGTTCTTATACTGGCTGAAGTACCCACTCTTATATAACACGAGTTTATTTTTTTAAAAAAATGATAATATATTATTCTTGATATAATAGCTTAATTGTAAGGAGAGTAAAACCAAGTGCATGAGAATGTATACAAAAATCTAAAATGATTTATTGAAATGAATACTCATATTATAAACGGTTTTGAATGAACTGTAATTTTAAGCCTCGCAGAATTAGCATTTAGAATAAATGTTAAGTAATAAAAAAAGAATATATATTATTCTAATGAATAACAATTGTGTTATTTTTTTTAATATTTAAAGCGAGAAAGCCCGGGATCACAGGTGTGCACTCGATACTAACGTTAATGGTCGCTAGGAGTGATGCACCCCAATTCTTTTTTTTATAATTATTTTCAATATACAAGATAAAAATCACAATTTCAGTGAATGATTTAACTAAGAGAAAATATACTTACCTATTTCAAGGATTTTTCTATTTGTCCTTCATTATTTGAGAAAATATCCAATAAAACTGAACTAAATTGTTCCAAATGTGCGTGACCTTAATAAAGGACACAAATCCAAAATTTTTGCTAACATTACAGGAAAGTTATTTGCAAGCAAAACTGTCACATTTTGTTCACTTTATTGTAATTTTAATGTCCCTTGATTATCGACAAATATCCTGTTGAACTTTTTCTTGCTTGTGTCTTTTTGACAGGGTGAAGTGCATTTTGCGGTACACTTATGGCTTCATATTTTCTTGATAAAGTTCTTAATATAGCTATTGAAAATTTTCCTTTCATTTCATGTTTATTGCTTTTCTCAAATTTACTTTCGCTAACATGATTAATATGCATTATTTCAGCAAGTGTTTCCCTTGTTTTATCAGCTTCAATTTCCTTAACAGATGCCCAATTCTTTTTTAATATTCTGCTAATTTACATTTATAAACCATAATCAGTCGTACAACATCACAATTAAAACCACTAAGTTATTCATAGGGGAAAATGCAGCATGTTCAAGAAAATATTTTGAAAAATAGTGGTCGTGCCGGAAACTCGGTCTAAACAAGTACTTTAAGATTCTAAAAAAACGTTTGCCACTCCCAAAAAAGGAAATATGTTATTAATTCATTTTAGCTCCCATTAAGACTGTCATATTAGAGGATTCTCTTGTCAAGGTCGTGGTAACAAATAAAGTTTCCCAAATTCGATTTTGTATTATATGTTTCAGTATACTCATAAAAAATAAATCTTGGCCAATTAATCCTTCAAAGTGCTCAATATGCTTATCCATGTATCATAAAACTCTTTCACATTGTGAAAAAAAGAAGCAACAAATTATATAATTTACAACTTCCCTAAAAAAATGATGCAGGATACCATAAATTCGAAAGCCCGCAAAAGTAATATTTTAGGGGTTAAAAAAAACGTAATAAAAAATCTCTCATCGTAGGATTACAGCAAAGCAAACAAAATATATATATTTTTTTTTTTTAGTTATAGGATCAAAAAATAGCTAATGAGCGTTCAAAAGTAGAATCTTTTATTTTTGATGATCTTTTTCACCAGATGATATATATAAATCATATCAATGTAAATCTGTATTTTTATTATATCAGAAAGTATTTTTTTTTTATTTCAGTAAATTTTTTTTAAACCCTTTTTTTTTCGATATGCTCGCACCCCTTGAAGGGTTATCGCGCCTCCCAGGTGCGCCCGTTGAAAAAACTGGATTAGGGTGTGCTATCCGGAAGGGGACGGAAACCGCGGTTGAGACTGAAACTGTCGAAGAAGTCGCTACTGCTGTGGTTGAAAGAGCCTCCAGTTCCATCTATTATTCAGCAAGTAGTCGATCAGTGTCACACGAGTTGGAGACTTAGTGGTTAACAGTACAAAAATTCTACGATACATTTTAAAATGGTATCCGCATAAAATCCACGTGTGCAAACACTGAAACCTCAAGATCACAAAACACGCCTAGAATTTGCTTGCCGATTTTTGGTGAGAATAGAAGTTGATGACGCGTGGCCTTGGAAAATTCTATGGTCAGATGAAGCACACTTTATTCAGATGGAGCTGTGATAGTCAAAATTGCCGCATATGGGGTACTTCACCTCCTATTGTCCTGCATCAACAACCACAGTATTCTGATTATGTGACTACTAGGTGTAGATTTACTGCTGAATTTATCCTCGGACCTTTTTTTTCTTTGAAACTTACTCCACAAGGTCCTAAAAGATGTTCTGTCACGAGTGCACGGTACAGTGAACTCCTTTAAAAGCAGGTTATTCTTGCTTTACAGGAACGACAATGTTTGCAAACCACTATCTCTATGCAATATAGAGAAACTCCTCACATTGGGCGCCAAGTCAAAGCACTGCTTAGCGCTAACTTTGGCGATAATCGTGTAATATCCAGACATTCTCCGTATGCATGGCCTTCTCGTTCACCCGAATTAAATCCCTGTGATTTCTGGTTGTGGGGATTTCTAAAAGATCGTGTTTATAGAGGAGGAATTGGGACTTCGCTTGAATTGAAGTGAGTGAGTTTGGTGTTTTATGGCGCAAGAGCCAGTTTTGGCTATACTGCGCCAAACATTCATAGGTCTGTGGTCTGGACGGGAAAAGAAGTAAAGGAGAAATTGGATGACAAAATGGAGGGTCGAAAATAGAGAAGGATCACTGGGGCACCCCGGGGTCGTGACACCCGTTTTTACCAAAGACAGTAAACCCCTTGCCTGATTTGAAAGCTAACACTACGCCATGGGGCTGAAATCCCTCTGAGTTGCTTCAGGCCACCATTGAAAACGCTATAATGCGCTTTAGTTATTGATGTCAATGGAGCACATATAGAGCATATTCTGTAATCGAATAAATTTTAACGATTCTTAACATACTTTTTGTCCTTGTTTGGGCACGACAATTCCACCTAGTGGTAAATATTTGAGCTTTTTTACTGCAGAAACCTTTCCCCTTGGTGCAGAATGGGCTCTACAGGCCTCTGAATAGAGTAACTTTAATTATAACCACCTGGTATAATACGAAAGTGTATGTACACTATATCCTCAAGTAGTCCTTAATATCACCTTCTTAGTGACTAGACCAGGGATGGTGAACTACTGGCGCGCGTACCACTGATGGCACACGGCACAATATTTTGGGCACGCCACCAATCAAAACGATCAACCGCGATTGGTTCTTCAATCAAGGACTTTTCAGTGAGATTTTCTCAGTTCAAAGAATTATCAGAAACACTCAAGTTTATTCTGTACCCTGATGTGATATTATTTGATAAACTGAACTTTCCCCTGTGACATCTCACGCGTCCTTTCTCTAACATAACCTCTGTGTTCTTTGACGACCACGATTAATGGCAAATCTTTTCCAACCCAAATCCAAGAAGTGAAACGAAGGCTAGATGCAAATAAGATACCCTTTAAAAGGATAGAAGTTTTAGTGAGCGTGATGGCAATTTAGAGAAAGTTCAGTTCAGAGAAGATAGAAGTGTTGATTGACGGCTTACATAGAATCAAGACACAATCTAGCCATTCAACCAAGGTACATACCATTGTACGCCAACCTAGAGAAATATCGAAGTGGATTGGACTTTGAGTATTCAACCAAGGTAGGAAGATTATATTCTGAACGCGAATATATTATTGAGATTGAGAGTAGGCGCGGATATAATATAATTATATTGATAAGTGATCTAATTGCGCGATCTGTGTTAATTCAGACTACGTGTTTTGGTTTATTCTCACTTAATATAAGTTTGTTCCATATCTAAGTAATTTAAATTAAATTCTTAATAAAAGTCATATTAAGAGTTCTAAAATGTCTCATCATTTCGAGAGAGAATCCCACACCTCTAACTTACGCTGAAACCCCACGATATTGGTCAACGAAGATCGACCATGTCGCACCCCAATTCGAAGTTGGAAATTGAAGAATTTGAAATGCAACTTCTTGATTTCTAGTCTAGTTCAATATGGATTCAAAAATTTACTGAACCAAGAAAAAAGTTAGAATTGATTGAAAAAGAAAGATTAACAAGCAATATAAGTAACGAAATTTTGCAAACATTTAATTCGAATCCAGATACGTTTAACTGTTTGAAGAAGCAGGCTCTCTCTCTCTCGAGTCTACGAGTCATTATTTTCGGAGATGAATAACATTAAAGACTCGCTAAGAAACCATTTGGCAGATGAACCCAATTCAGCATGCATTCTGCTAAAAGTAACATCTTACTCAATCCTAGTATAATTTATTTATTATCTAATCTGCAACACACACACACAGCAGAGAGATAAATCACGCTATTGTTACTTTATATAATTTGAATTACACGTTTAATAAAACATTTACTACTATAAAATACAAAATGTATTTTTCTGTAGTAAATAAAGAGGTTTGTGTTGTTAGTATTTAGTTTTATTATATATTTTCCCAATAATCACAAATCAAAATTATTTGATGCCACGTGTAAAGCTCATTTAGCATTTCTTTAGAAAAAATTGCACGTTGATCCACTAAAGTTCGCCACCCCTGAACTAGACCTATGTACAGATTTATAATTTTTGGTGTCAAGTGTATTGATACGCTATCATTGTGGAAGTGACCATAGTAGATACATGAAGAAAAGAGATTCAATTTAAAAGGCAGAATTATATATGACCAGTGGCGCACAAAGGGGGGGGTCCTGGGAGTCCGGACCCCCAAAGCCCTTGATTTTTTCCGATTGGTTATAATTCTAAGTATATAATACGTAAAATTTAATTAAATATTAGTTATTAATGATTAATTTTATTAATTAATGCTAATTATTTATTCAATAATTAGTTTTTTTCTGTGTTTTGTTCCTGAAAATCGACAAAATCAAAAATAGCATGATACAAGGATGGAGAACTTTCACACAACCCCGGACCCCGCCCCGAAAAATTCCTGTGTGCGCTACTGTATATGACACTCCCCTTCAATGTAAATCATTCTATATGTTAAAGCAACTATGCTTATTTTTATATTGTGTTATAAAACCAAAGGCAATCACAGTAATGAATGTCTAGTAATTTTTTTTTTTCAACAATCTTGTGATGACAAAGATCATTGTACTGATTCTAAATCGAGTTAACATACGTATTAATTTTCTGTTTGTCTCTATTTTTTTTAATTGTAATACAGGATAACACTCAAATATTTAAATCATTCAAATTGTTTCGAAATGGAAAGTAAACAAAGGACGTTTTAAGGCTTGAACAAACTGGGTCCGGAACTAGGGTCTCGCCCTCATCACGTTCTCAATAAGATCCTGATCCGTGTAATCTTAATCTCCAAATATTATTTCCGGACATATTCTTTTAAAAACAGGGAATTTCGAATTATGTTCCAACTGATAAAAGTGGCAAGACTACATTATTATGTCATATCTGTGGTCCACGGCTAGGTTTAGGCTTAGGCCTAGGCGGCGATCAGTTTGTGCATACATTTGTGAGATTATTAGTCACGCTCATGTATTTGTTACGAGATGTGTTTGTATGAGTATTTGACAATATAAGCTATATACTTTTTGCTTAAAATGGTCGAAGGTGGGGGGCCAATTTTGTACAGTGGCTAGGACCTTAAGATGTCCCTAAATGCAAATACGTTATATATATATATATATATATATATATATATATATATATATATATATATATATATTTATAGTAAAATAAAATAAAAGTGAAGAAGTACTAGAACTTACAGTGCTAAAGCAGGAAGAAATTGGAATTCACTACACACAACAAATGTAGATACAAAAAAGTCTTTGGACTAAACTGGAGATCTATTATGATTTCTAAAGCTGTTACTGAATTAGGCCAGCAAATCAGGGTTAGAAATGCTTTATGGATCTGACCTTCCCCGTACAGCAGAAATTTTCGACATAATAGGGGGAAAAAAACAACAACACCCAAGTTGAAAAGTTAAGCCTAATACAACACGTGGAAGAGAAACCTGATAATATATTAAAATGAAATTAAGAAAAGAGAACAATAATGAATCTCTCAAGGAGAGGAATAATAAAAAAAATTTTGTATAGAAAAAATTAGGATAAAAACTTACATGTAAAATAAAAACTGGAAATCGAAAATTCAGCCTTCTACGATAAGATCCCACGCGAAATGATGTAAAGGATCGAAACGATTACACGAGAAGGAAAAAACCGTGGCGCCACTCGGATAGTTATTTTGCAATTAAACAAACCACAAAGATTTTTTAAAAATAAATTAAATAAAGTTTTAAATAAAATAATGAACAAAGTTAAGAATAGATAATATCAAAAAGAAATATATTACAAAGTAAATATATTTGGATAAATATACTAATAGATATTTTGCAATTAAAATAAGCCTTTAAAAAATTTTAAAATATTTTTTTAAAAATAAACTAAATAGAAGGAATATATATATATATATACTAATTTATTTCATTACGAGTATATAAAAAGAAGCATTAAAAACTCCTTTCTGTTTCGCTTTTTGAATTTGTGTTTGGATACATTGTTGGTTCTTATATTTTTCAATTCCTACTATTAGCTCACACTCTCTCTATATTTATTTATTTATCTTCGTGGAATTTTCACTCGTTAATAAAATACATTTTAAAGCGCTGAATTGAGCTGAAATTGATTATTTTGGATGGCAATACAGTAATTTAATTACAATTAATAAAAATTAATTGATTAAAACGAATTATTTAAAGAATTACAAATACAGCCACATTGGCATCATTTTTCGAGCCTTAGCGACCCTTTTGGCGACTTGTGTCAAAACTTGAAAAGGATTTTTTTTCTCACGTTTTAAAGCATTCATTTGAACTGAAATTTTATATACACGATTGTTTTGGATGAGAATACGATACTTTGATGATAGTTAATAAAAATTAATTACCACTTAATGTTGTGATTCTATTATATGTATATACATATTTATATTAATTGTAACTATTTAAATAAGCAGTAGCTAAAATAAAATTTTTCTTTGTTGATCTAAGTAGAAATTGACTTAAATTTTTTTTATATTACTTGTTAATTAATATTTTATTCTTTAATTAATTAGAAGATATCACAGAGTAATTTTGCACGCTATTAAATTTTTTCCTTCTCATTACAACTTACGTTACTCTTTAAATTAAACTTTTCACAAAAGAAAACCCCCGGATCGATTGAAAAAGTTCAAATGACATGCATTAGTTACCTTTGAAAAAGTACAATGCAACGGCATTGATTGCACTAAAAAAAAATTTTTAAAATGCAAAATGCGATACCATTATCGATTTATTAATTGGATTTTACCACGATTCTTCTTAAAATTCGCTACAATAAAATTAAATTGAATAGATTTTTAATGATTTGAATAATCCATAACCGTAAAAAATGTAGCGATTATCTATATTATATAAAAATAGCCAATTTATTACATTTTTTATATAACAAAATCGATAAACATTAGATCTAATTCAAAAGTGCTTTTAAAGTTGTAAATGCGGATTTATTGATAGAAAAGAACCCTTCCCTTTCATAAAAGAGACAAATTCATTATTATTTTGAAATTAGGTTAAAATAGTAGCAAAGTATAAACGCAAAGCGTTTTTACTTATAACCAAGTATGAAATGGATCAATTGTAACGACTAGTAAGACATTCTCCATTTATTATATGAGCATAGTTTGTTTACTTTTTCAAATACATTATATTTGCTAAATTTAATTTGCAAATTTGTTGACCTTTAAAGATTATCGATAATAGGTAAATATTTTCGTACTGAAAAGAAATGATGGACACAAATATTTTATCGATGTATCTTATTTAATTTCTAAAAATATATGGACATAGAATGAATTTTTGACACTTAAGGTCTTGCATTTGTCCTGCCGTCAAACTATGCGGTATATTACCAAGGTGTTTTTCGTCTGCTGGGAATAAATTGTTCTTCCAGTACTAAATGCAGTTGGTTTTGCAGTTTTGGTGCGTTTGTTTTCAACACTCTATGGCTATTTACTTTTGCAAAAATACTTTATTGCCATTTGAGAAACCTCAATGACGGGAGCTTTAGAAGCAGCCTTTATCCTGGTATATATATCAGTTATTTTAGTTCTCTGACCGTTTGGTGGATAGTATTCATCAGAAAGTATCAAATTCAAATTTCGTCCTATCTGTTGATGAGATTAAACTACTTTTGGTGCCTTCACGACTTAACTCTGACAGAAACAGAAGATTTTTGATGATTTCATTAACACTCGCTGTTTTTGCTTGTATGGTATGTATTCGTCCTCGTAGCTTTTATAAGGCGAATATTCCCGAAGTAAATCCTTCATTCTGGATTTCTGAAGATCGCCATATCACTCGAAAATGGTATCTGTAATAGATGATAAAATAGATATTTATACCATATATGGATCATTTACCGTTCTAATCATATTCTACATTACGTGTTGCTTAGAACTATCCGCTTTATCAGAAAGCATTGTTAAAACAATAGAAAACAGAAAAGACGAAACACCATTGGAATTAGTTAAAAAATTATTGCACTATTCGCTGACTTCGAAGAGTTGATGTCATTTCCTATCGGAATAACTGCTCTACGAGTTACGTTGGAAGTGTTCAGCGTTCTGGTTTCTTTACTCAGGTTCGAAGTCTCGAATGTTGGCTTTAATTTTTCAACTATCTTTATCTGCCTTAGTTTCGCACTGGTTTGCTGTGCTGATTTTGCCCAGTGCTGCATGATTTCTTTAAGAAAATCTATACTGAAAATGACTTTCTCTGAAACGAATTTGTTTTTTCAGGCTAACTTTTACAGACAGTGCACGACGTGCATGGAATACGAATATGATGTTAAACTTACTGTTTGGAAATGTTTCATTCTAAATCGCTCATTCATTCTCAACCTTCTTGCGTTTTTTGCTTCGTATGCAGTAATAATGATACAATTTAAAGATATGACAAATTCTTCTGCTGATTGCAAAAAGTGTTCTGTGCGAATTTGAATGAATTTAGGCATGCATAAATTTTCTTTGATTTTGGTCAACGCAATAAACTTCAGGAAATAATGCATTTCATGAGTTTTAGAATTCAGATTGAAAAAAAAATGAATGCTTACAAAAAAGGAAAACTGTAACACATAGGAAAGTAATTAAATTAGCCTACAAAAAAGTAAAAATAAATTCAATTTTTAAATGAATATTAATAATAAATGGAAATATAAAGTTATCTGTGAATTTCTTTCGAATATATGTAAGAAGAAATATTGTCATTCAAGATTTGTAACTTTTCCGTCAGTGAAAAACTGATAGTGATTATGTACTTCTAAATGAAATATTTTATTACATCTACAAAAAAAAGGACTTAGTTTGAAAAAAAAAAAAAGAAATCATGTCTTAAATTATTTCACTTTCCAGTAGAAATCACAGATGCTAACACTGTCAAATCAAAAAAATTCACGGTAATAGTAATAATGTTCGTCTATACTACAAAGCGACTTCAAATAAGAAATCATGCAGGTCCTGGCTGGACCCTAGAAACCTACCTTGAAAGAACTTAGGATCAGGTACCAGTCATGAGACGTTAGTTAGCATCCGCCGGCAGATTTTACTGTGGAGAACTGGCCTAAGGTCTAGAACTTTAAGGATTTAAAAGAATAATCTCAATGAATAAATCAAAATTGCTATTATATTAGAAAAATCCGACTTTATATTAATCTCTTAGTAAGCGTCGCATGCCACATATTTGCTTTTTTTGTATCCTAATAGTCATGTTGTGATAGCCCACGAACTGTGGATATCATCTCTTCATCATACACGCGACCTAAGTTTGGGGGGAAAAGATTGACCACTCAGAGATTCCATACTAAAATTAGTTTATTCTTATCTCAATTTATATTTAGCAAATCAACACAAGTCTAGGAGGCTTATGATCAGGAGTGATGAGACATAAACTGCAATTCTAAGAAATAGTGCAATAAACAACCTAATCTATATTTATAGATGATTTCCTAATTTACTAGAATCCACTCTAGTGTTAAAGTTTAATATAATCTATCTTACCGCTAATCCACGGCGAACAGCTACAGTCCTTATATTGTCAATACAATCCTTAATCCAACTTTATCCGGCAAATGGATAATCTTCGGCTTCAAACCCACATAGAATTCTCCCTCTTAGAACTTCACTTAGTACTCATAGAACTCTACTGGCACTTCCTAGAACTTTCTCCTCTTAGAACCTTGCTAGCACTATTACACCTCCTCATAGAACCTCTTAGAACTGCGCGCGAATACTAAAGCTCCAATATATACACAATTCCTAATCTGAATAATCACGTTCTCTTCTTGAGTTAGTTGGAAAGAATTGTCATTCTGGCCCCAAAGATTTCCCAAGAGGGTTTTTAGTTAGAAGGCGCGATAAAGCCTCTTCACAATGTGATGAAGAGAAAACTGCATTATTGAAAACATAACTGTTTTCTGTAATTTCGCTTTTTTTAGCTAATTTATCATGTAAAAATAATAATGATAATTTTTCTCCCTCAGTGCAATATCTCTCTGTTGAAACTTATACTAAAACATTTATCTCTCCAATATACCAGTGGTCTTCAAACTTTGTTTACTTAAAAAACCCTTGAAACTCTTAAGTGTTTTCAAAGAACCTTACCCGAGCCTTAAAAGAATATATCGATCTATATCTTTTTAAGTAAATCAACATGTTACAGCTACTTTAAGGTATCCGAGACTACGTTCGGAACCGTGATTTTAAAAAAGCGCATAAATTAATACTTGTCAGGATATTTAGTGTCACTTAGATTAGAATACATGTGTAAAATTGTTTTAAGGACATTTTTGACAAAAAAAATTATTTAAATGCAATATTTTGGCAAAAAATTAACGTAGAATAATCTTTTTTCCAAATGTTCCTTTTGTGAAAAATGCTTCTATTATAATAATATTTTGCCTGCATATAGCTCAGACCTCTCTACAGAGGCTCAACTAGAATTTTTGAAAATTCACATTATTTTCAGAGTTACCACCAATTTAAATAATTATTGGCGTTTTTTTCTTAAAATTACTCCCCTCTGTTGTCGTAAAATATGGATAAACCCACTTCTAAGTCATATATTTCAAAAATTCTAGTTGAGCCTTTGTACAGAGGTCTGAGCTAAATACAGGCAAAATATTATAATAGAAGCATTTTTCAGAAAAGGAGAACATTTGGAAAAAAAATTATTCTAAGTTAATTTTTTGCCGAAATATTATATTTAAATAATTTTTTTGTCAAAATGTCCTTAAAACAATTTTACACATGTATTCTAATCTAAGTGACACTAAATATCCTGACAAGTATCCATTTATGCGCTTTTTTAAAATCACGGTTCCGAACGTAGTCGGATACCTTAAGTAAAGACGAATTAAGGAAAATACGGTATATTTATTTAAAACCATTTTAATATAATATTAATGAAATTTACTCATTAATACCATTAATTTGTGTGATCCACCTTATTTTATATATAGTAATTAAGACATGTGTGCTTGCTTTTTTATATACAAACTCTCGAAATTTGGGTCCATTGAAGCTATTTGTAATCCCATTTCATATTATACGTTTCTTTACTTCGTTTTTGTTGCATTGAGAAATATTTTTAATTTAAATATATTGCTCAGAAGAATATTAAAATATTTATAATTGTGTGAAACTTCTGTATATTCTGTATGAATTTGTAATCCGAAATTTTGGAGCTATAGCTGCTTATATTGATTTTAACATCGAATCTGTTGATATTCTCGACAAGTTATTCCTTTTCATTCATTGAAAACTCTTCTGATTTTTTGTATGTAGTTTTTTTCCCCCGGGAAACATTATTTAAGGTTTTAAAGGGTTCCGATATTCGGAACGTGAAAGGGATAAATGGATAATTTTCATGTTTTTAATGTCACTTAGATTAGAATAATGTAAAAAATTGTTTTAAAGGAAATTTTTTTAAAAAATATTTAAATACACTATTTCAGTAAAAAAACAGAATAATTTTTTTTTTAAATTTTTTTCGAAAATGCTTATTAAAATAAATTTTGTGTTTTAGCCCAGACCTCTGTTAGAGGCTCAACTATATTTTGAAAATTCACATTATTTTCGGTTACAACCCATTGAAATAATTATCGGCTTTTTTATTTTAAAATTTCTCCCATCTATTGTCGTAAAACATGGATAAACCCATTTCTAATTTTAAATTTCAAAATTCTAGTCGACCCTTTGTCAGAGGTCAGCTTATACAGGCAAAATATTTTATAATGAACCCTTTTTTCAAAAGAGAATTTTTTAAAAATCGGTCATTCTATTTTCCCTTTTTGTCAAAATATTGTATTTAAAAAATTTATTTTTGTAATACTTTTTAAAAAAAATTTTATATACTTTTCTAATCAAAGGACATAAAATCATAAATATTATCCATTTATCCCTTTTTAAAATCACTTTCCCGGGGAAATAGCAAACCTTTTAAATTTTTTAATTTTCTCTTATATGTAGTTTCTTAAAATTTCTATCTATTTATTATTAGAATGGAAAAAGGTGCTTCATTGCCATCTAAATCCAATTCATTTTCTCCCTCTCAGTTTCGTAAAACATTGCATTGCCGAGCATAAAATTGTTTTGTGAATCTGGATAGTATATACAAAGAAAATAAAAACACTTTTTAACGTTCTTTTATTTTTTTACAATAAAAATAGCAGGAATTTACTAAAAAGCGGCTGTCTGGCACCAAATTTATTTTTTAAAGTTTCTCCCATGGGGTAGGGAAAACCGATTGGGGACACCGCTTTAGATAATTTGGAAAACCGTTGAGAAATGAATTCATTTTTGCATCATATTTATAACTTTCTTAGAGTTTTAATTTTAAGGTATCCGATAGGGCAACCGGATTTTCAAAGCGTGTAATGGAATATTTATGATATTTGTGTCACTTAGATTAGAATGAAAAAAATTTTTTTAAAAATATTTAAAAAAAAAAATTATTTAATTAATATTTTGGAAAAATTAACTTCTAACCTTTTTTCCAAAAGTTCCTTTTGTAAAATGTTATTGATTTTATTTTGCCCGTATATAAACCCCCGACCTCTGTACGGAATAATAAAATATTTGAAACGCATAACTCGGAAGTCGGGGATCCATGTTTTCGAGAACAGAAGGGGAGAAATTTTTAAAAAAATACGCCGATAATTATTTCAAATGGTTATAACTCTGAAAATAATTTGAATTTTCAAAATTATAGTTGACCTCTGAAAGAGGTCTGAGCTATATACAGGAAAAATATTAATAAATAAAAACTTTTTCCCAAAAAAGAGAACATTTTAAAAAAGGTTATTCTAAGTTAATTTTTCCGAAATATTGTATTTAAATAAATTTTTGGTCATAATGCCCTTAAAAAAATTTTATACATGTATTTTTAAATAAACCTAAAATCATAAATATATCCATTTACACGCTTTTGCAAAATCACGGTTCCGAACGTAGTCGGATACCTTAACTCGTGGAACCCTAGAGTATGCTTTGTGAAACCCTAGATTTCCATGGAACACAGTTTGAAGACCACTGCAATATGCCGATGGTCTTCATACTCAATTCCACGGAAACCTGGAGCTCCACGAGTTAAGAATTCGAGAGGAAAACTGAAAATATGTATGCAAAATATAAATTCATCTTCTCTATGCAATTTGTTTAATCACAAGTATCTAGAACGTGTTTCCCAAAGAGGGCCTCACGTCCCCGGAATGTGACCGCGGTAGCCTAGTGGTCAAGGTAACGGATTCGTGGTCGGCGTGTCATGAGTTAGAGCCTAGTACCGCTGAACCCATCGTGTAGAGGATTGGGAGAGGGTTACGCGAGAATAAAAGGTAATTCTACTTCAATTTTTGGAACTTCTGTCCTTTTTAAATCATGAATTCAGTACAATCGAATCCTTAATGCTAAGGGGTATCAAATAATTTATACATATATAAACCAAATATATTCATATAACATAAAATACCGAGCGAAGCGGGCGTGTAATGAAACAAAATATGTAATAACTTCGTTGGATAAAAAGAAGATCTTTAAGAAGCTGTGGTAAATCAGCATTTTTGCAAAATCATGGGTTACGAAGATAATTACCACTTCGTTTTAAAAAATGCTGTAATTTTCTGTTTAATTTTAATTTTTGTTTCACTTTATAAATTCATAAAAAGAAAAGTTGATTACAAAACAATGCATAAAATTATGGTTTTGAAAAGAACAACTAAAAGAAAAAAAATTTTTTATGCATATATAAATTAAATTAAACTAAATTTAAGGAAATGAGAGTGTACCACAATAGATTTGTATAACTTCTGTCAATGTAGAACTCGTTGTTACTTTGCATAACCAGACATTTAAATTTTTCATTGAATCAAAGTAATAACCATCGACTTACATACAACGATTTAAATGTAGCACTTGTTTAAAAATGCTTTTTATTAAACAGATAGATAGATCGCTAAAGTTATCTTATCTGTTGGTATCATAATTTTTACAAATATTATTATTGCTAAGTATCGATTCGTTTATGTCTGGTTCTATAGAAAATCTGTATTGGAAATTTTTATTGCTGCACACAAAACAGATATTACATTCTATATCTTTGTTGTTTATATACATGGTAATAAAATAATTTTATAAAATTATAGTAAGTATATTTTATTTTAAATTGTATTTTGCAAATTTATTTCACAAAATTTGAATATTCTTAGAGATCTTGCACTGATAAATAAATATATTATTTTATTTATTAAAAAAAAATATAAAAAAAAATATCGCAAACGATAATTTAACATAAAAACATAGAAAAAAGAATTGAAAAGTTATTATATATATTTTCGACTTGAAATACAATTATCATCAAAACATGCGAATTCTCATTGCTCTTATTAACTCGAATAAATGCATATAAAACATTCTACTACCAAATATATTTCCAAGGTTTAAAAAAATAACCTAAAACATATCTGTTAATTAATTTTAATAACAATGTCAGCTGAGGAGCAAGGGCTTGATCTGATTGACATTTGAATGACATTTTCTTGATCTAAATCTAAAAGTCGAGACAAATTTCTTGATAGCATCTCATATCAATTATAAGAACCAATGGACATTATTTCCTTAATGCTTTAATTCAGCCGACAAAGAAAAAAGTCCATTTTATTTTTTTATCAATAGCTCTATTATAGATTGTTTGATACACTAGTTTTAAGGTTCATAGTTCAGGGATTGTAATTCTTCTCACATATAGAAACCAATAAAAAGCATACGTTAATCTTTTGAGGAATTTAACCTTCCTTTTCTGTTGTAGTATTACCTGTCGGTTAACGTGCTTGTGAATCAATTAAAATTGCAGAAATTGAAACGACAACTTAAAAGTCATAAAAAATATTGAATTAAATTTGTTGTCTGTTGCCACTCCTAATAAGTTCGACATTTCCTGTTTGTTATTATTTAATATTTGCATTGCGTTTGTTAATTCACTTTGAATCTGGCAACATAATTTTAGTTAAATTAGTTTTTAGAATAGTCAAAATGTTGTTAAGTTTTACGTTAAGAAAATAAATGTATAATATATTTTATCTTTATGGAGCGTGTGCTCATATTTAATTCTTTCATGTAAATAGTTTAATTAATCCTTTACTGTAAACAGCTTAATTTATCCTGCGTGTCGAAGAAAAAAAAAAGAATATTGAAACCGAAGAATAAAAGTTTTTCGAGTCACAACTCTGTCAGAGTACAAAGGAAAAAACCAAAAATTTTAAAACAATACATTTTTAAAGTGAAGATAGTGGTTACCAATTCTAAGAAGTCAACGTTCATTATATCCCCAACCCCCTTTAAAAATTTTCTATGCTTTGAAAAGCAAAGTTTAAAATTTTTATGAGAGAGAAACCAAGCCTACAACTTTCAAGTAAGTTTCAATACAACTGGAAAAGAAATTAAACAGAATCTAACGAAATAAACTATTTAAGTTTTTTTATCAAAAGTTAAGTTAGCTCTTTCTTTATACGAACTTCTCATTTGGTGACGTTTGTTACTTATGTTTCATTCTTTATTTTATTTTTATTTATTTATTTTGTTTCGTCTGAATCTAAAAAGAAGATATATTCTTCGTTTTCACATCCCCACACATCTCTCTCGGTACATATATAACATTCCATAAATTTTTAAAAAAACATTCCAAGATATATTTTGTCTGTCAGAAGGGAGGAGTAAGGCTGTGTTTATATCCAGAGTAGACATGTACATTGCATATCTAATCATAAAACTAAGTTAAAATTAAATTAATTAATTAATTAAATTAAATAAGTTGAGATTAAAATTAATTCAATGATCAATACACACCAACACTAGTATTTAAGTAATTAAATCCTGTTGCGATACCTTATAATTTAAACTTCATCCTATGTGCATTCATTGAAGTACTATTCTAACATATTATAAATGCGTAAATAATAGTTTATTTTTAATATCTTTCCTATTTCTGATTATACAGTCCTCTCGGTAAAATTTTTTGTCTCTTATAGCAAAGATATAGAATATTCCTAAGGCTTCATGGTTATTAAATATGTCAATTATTCATTTTTGGGATGAAAAAAAAGCTGAGTTTTTCAGGTTTTTTTCCCCCTTAGAATATTTGAAAATTCGAATAGTTCAAGTTATGATTTAAATGATGATAATATGTGAATTTAATTTGCGTTTAATGTCCTTCACAGACAGCAGTTCTCATACGAAAAGTATACTGTTTATTAGCATGTTGTGCAATACTAATCACAAATAAACGTTGGCTTATTTTTCAATTCCTATTAGCTCGCACTATCTATATATTTATTTATTTATATATTTGTATATTTATTTATCTTGGTGGAATTTTCAATCGTTAATAAAATACATTTTAAAGCACTCAATTGAGCTGAAATTTTATATTCAAGATCATTTTGGATGACAATACAATAATTTAATTATAATTAATAAAAATTAATTGATTAAAACTAATTATTTAAAGAATTACAAATACAGCCACGATGGCGACTTAGCGACCCTTTTGGCGACTTGTGTCAAAACTTAAAAAGGTTTTTTTTTCACGTGTTAAAGCATTCAGTTGGACTGAAATTAAAGGGACACACAATACGATACTTTAATGATAGTTAAAAAAATTAACTACTTATGTTATGATTCTGTCCTATGTATATACATATTTATTTTAATTGTAACTATTAAATAAAAAGTAGCTAAAATGAAATTTTTCGTTGTTGATCTAAATAGGAATTGACTTAAATTTTTTTTATATTTTATTTGCTTTATAAAATTTCGTCTGGTGCGCAATTTTAAACTCCAGTTTTAATGTAAATAATTTTTTCTCTACCAAATACAGCGTAAAACATTTTATTTTCATTAAACTTCTATCAAACTATTCCAAAACGAGAATATTGCAATAATGTTTAGCTTTTAAGAGATAGCAGACGATAATATTTTGACATTATGTGGAACTTGACATTATGTGACATTATGTACATGATTGTTTTAGATGACAATACGATACTTTAATGATAATTAATAAGTATTAATTACCACTTAATGTTGTGACCTTGTCCTATGTATATACATATTTATATTAATTGTAACTATTTAATAAAAAGTAACTAAAATAAAATTTTTCTTTGTTGATTAAAGTAGGAATTGATTAAAATTTTTTTTATATTACTTGTTTAAAGTATTGTTACTCAAATTCGATTAAAAATTATACAATATTAGTATACTCATAGCTTTATGCAAGAATACTTGCACCACATCAACAAACATATATTATAAGTCAGATGTAAAGGCTATTATAAATTGGCAGTAATGGTTATAAAGGATTCAATATGTTAATGGAGATAAAAAGTACTCGCAAAGGTTCCAGAATTACTGCGGTTTCCTGAAAATCGAACTCTATATATACATATGCATATAGAGATGGCTGACATAGATCTAAATCTCCGCATTTCAAGTTTTCTTCTTTTTAGTGTTACTGTCAATTTCGATAAGGGAAATTCGAACGTTTTTACATTTCGAGAAAGTGCGAAAACGTGTTCCTTCAATAAGAGAAGAAAATTTATACAGTTTTATGTATCATTTTTGTTTATAAGTCATTCTTTTGCATATCCTGTTAGAGGATAATTCTTACTTAAAAAATCCCACATATATTAGACATAATTAAATTATACTGTAATTTCCATTTCCGTTTCTTTTGTAAATAATAATTATTAAAGTAGTAAGAAAGCAGCAGTAATTCGGCAGCGGTATTTGGTGTAGAATGCATTTGACCTATTCATCAAAATATTACGCAATCTTTTGCATTACTGAATCAATTTTTAAAATAGAAGTAAATTATATAAAAATAAATTCCTTTGTGGGGTATTACCCAAGGCTTAAATTATACAAAAATAGGGCTTATTACAGATTCATATTTCTTGACACATAGAATATTTCTTTTGTACAAATATTTAAAATTCGATTTTATTTAAATCCGTAAGAACTTTATACATTTCAAAATACCTTCTTGTTACTAATTTGTTAATTTAATATTGAAATTACCGTCATTAAATATTAAGCTTCTAAATAAATATAATATTGTAAAAGTGATCGATATAACTGCTAGCTGGAAAATTTTTATTTCAGTAGAATTTGTATTTTATTTTACTTGATATGTCTCCCATTTTTTCCTATCGTATCATAAAACATAGAAGTTCTATAAGTGTTCTATAAGTATATATTTTATGTTTGAAGTCCCAAATCTGATTCGGAAAAATCTAAATACGATATTCGATACAAGGAATTTTTTACATAAATGTTTGTTTACAGTAGACAAATTTGAAACTTATTTTTGTATTCAAAAAATTATAATCCATTTCGAGAATTTAGAGTAGGAAATCCTCTCAAGGATAAATAATTCGATAAGATAAAAAATTCCTATAGTTAATATTTAACATATAACCCACAGTTTTTAAATGCTTCTATAAGTTGCTAGAATACTGTAAATATAATTAAAAAAAAATTTTTTTTTCATCTCGCAAATAAGGAATTCTTTTTATGCAATGTTTGAAAATTCCCTCAGGAATACCAAAAGTAATATCTTAGGCAATTAAAATTCTGCTACTCCAACAAATTCATTAAACATATTGACAATATAACTCTTTGATAATTTTATCTTATCACGCGAAAAAATAATTCGAATACCATTATTCACTTCACAAATTTCAGTGAAATTTGGATCAAATTTTAATGTTATGAGATTTTGCAATTTATTCTGGAATTCTAAATCATAATAGTAATTTCTTTTATAATTAAAATACAGTGGGCTCATTTTAAATTTTTATTTTGTCCTATCGTTTTTAAGACTACACAGTACCCTTTTTCAAAATTTTTTTTGGAGACACTAACATTGAAAATAATGTATGCTTTATATTCAGATTATATTATTAAGTTGATTCTGAAAGTAAAAAGTCAGTTTGACCTGCAATTGTTTTAAAATTTTAAGGAATTCAGAAATTTGAAGTTCTTTTAAACTCTTATAAACTGCTCAATTTTTAAAATTTTTTAGTAGTTTCAAGTTATTTATAATTCTTAGACTATTGCGAACAAAACTACTATGGATTTGAAAATCTATTCCACTGTTGATTTTTAATAGTTATTTTTCTAAAAAAACCTGGAAAAAATACGAAATTTTTTAAAATAGTAACTTTAGCATTTTTAAAAAAAATAAACTAGAGAGAGATCTCAGCCATAAATACATACTAACTTTTATAGAACATACGTTTGGGAGTAGACACAAAAAATATCAAGGTTCTATAATGAACAGTAAAAAAGCCTTAGGGATTAGAAAACACTTATACCTTTAAAATTGAAAGTCTGAGAAAAATGCATTTAAAGTTTGTAAAAGCATAAAAGAAAAACTTATAATGCCCGTATAGCTCTAATTTTTTAATATGTTATTTTCCAATATGTATGTTCTACAATAAAACACTATTTTAATTAAATATGACTGAAAATATTTTTTTTTAATTCAAGATATATTTTTGCATAACATTGATAGCATTTGTTACGATGATAATTAATTCAGCTTAATCTTAACCTAATATTATCCCAAATGTTTTGAAACACAAAGCATTTATGTCCAACATAATAATGAGCTAAGCTAACTTAAGCTAACAAGTAATATTAAAAAAAAAATTTTTTTTAATCAATTCCTACTTAAATCAACAAAGAAAAATTTTATTTAAGCTACTTTTTATTAAATAGTTACAATTAATATAAATATGCATATACATAGGACAGAATCACAACATAAAGTTGTCATTAATTTTTATTAATTATCATTAAAGTATCGTATTATCATCCAAAACAATCGTGTATATAAATTTCAGTTCAACTGAATACTTTAACACGTGAGAAAAAAACCTTTTCAAGTTTTGACACAAGTCGCCAAAAATGATGCCAACGTGGTTGTATTTGTAATTCTTTAAATAATTAGTTTTAATCAATTATTTTTTATTAATTATTAATATATTATTGTATTGTCATTCAAAATAATCCTGTATATAAAATTTCAGCTCAATCGAGCGCTTTAAAATGTCTTTTATTAACGATTGAAAATTCCACCAAGATAAATAAATAATTAAATAAATATATAGATAAATAAATATATAGAGATTGTGAGCTAATAATAGGAATTGAATAAATAAATAAATACATATAGAGGTCGTGAGCTAATAGTAGGATTTGAATAAATTCAAAGATATTTTGCCATACCTTAAGTTCTGTTCTTAAACATACCTATTATACTATTGAAAAATACTGAGTTACTAACAAGAATGAAGAATTTTCTTTGTTTTTCTTATATTTTTTCAACTAATAATTAAATAAGGCAAATGTTTTTTGTATCATTTTGTTCGCAATTTCATGTAGATTTTAGATCAGTTTACGAATATTAAATATGTTTACAAACTCGGAAGTTATTCATCAAAAACCGCGCCTAAAGAAACACAAGTAGTCTGTAGGATTGAGATGAATTACAATTAACCAATTAAATAAAAATCTTGTTTTATGAATCAACTTTCCTGGATTTTTTACGGAAATTAAATACAATGTTTTGTTTCTCGGTAAATCGTTTGGGTCTTTAGCTCCAAATACATTTTAAAATTTTAAAATAATATAAAAAAAAAAATTAACAATTCCTATTTAGATAACAAAGAAAATTTTTATTTTGCTCTTTTTTTAATAGTTACAATTAATATAAATATGTATATACATAGGACAGAATCATAACATTAAATGGTAATTAATTTTTAAAAAACATTAAAAATCGTATTGTCCTTTTTAAATTTTAATCCAACTGAATGCTTTAACACGTGGAAAAAACCTTTTTAAGTTTTGACAAATCCCAAAAGGGTCACTAAGTCACCAACGTGGGTTTTTTTGTAATTTTTTAAAAAAATTTTTAAACCATTAATTTTTTTAAATTTTAATTAAATTATTGTATTGTCATCCAAAATGATCCTGTATATAAAATTTCAGCTCAATTGAGCGCTTTAAAATTTTTTTATTAACGATTGAAAATTCACCAAGATAAATAAATAAATATACAATTATATAAATAAATAAATATATATAGACAGTGCAGCCAAAAGCAATTGAAAAATAGCCAGGTTTGTTCATAAAATTTAATTTTTCCCAGTTTTAAATCGGGCAATTTAGGAAATTTTAGCTCTTGTTGTACGACTTTAAAATACTAAAATATAGTGCTACAATACGTTTAATATAATTTAGTTTGGTACATTAAAAAAGAAAATAATCTGTTTTATCTGCCATACTTGAATTCAGAATACTTGTATTCGGAAGTCAATTTAGTATCAGCTGAGGACTGATTTTTAGATACATCATTTTCAGTAGTAATCCATCTCTTCGAAATATTGTTACTCACAACAACATGAGAACGTTTTGTCCGTGACATTTTCTCAACAGGAAAAAATTAATGGTTAAGAAAGAAGTTATATAAACTATTTTTAAAATAAAAATTGGGTTTGAGATCCATCTTAATAATCAAGTAGAAATTATTTTAGTAATGAAAATTGTAATTAATAAACATTTCACACTAAAAGAATTGATTATGCTCAAAAATATTTTTAATTAATTTAAATTAAAAGTGGAAAAATGCTTTAAAATGAAACCGAAACCAAAACTATAGGTAAGAAAAGTTCACACAAATACCTTAAAATAGAATTTGTTAACAGATCTGAATTTTGGTGGCAAGCTTCTCAATGATATGAGCCACAAGAAAATGCAAAAAAAAAGTTTTTTTGATAAATAGGAAATTTGTAGGGTGCTGTGTAGTTTTAATAATCGGTGGTATTTGTTTAATTTTTCCTTAATTTTTAAAATTTTTTTTTACTATGTACACTATGGATATTACCATCTGAACACTACCACCTGAAATTTACAGAAAGAAATAGATTTTGTGATATCAAGAATTTTAAAGATATTTTAGTTCTAACAAGTACCTCGACTTTAGTATAAAGGAATATTTCACTACAATAATGCAATCTTTAAAATGATTACATTGTTTGGTCAAAGCATGGAACTCATTTTGCTCAAAAGGTCCTTAAATAATTAAAATGTTCCAAAAAATGTGTTTCAAGCAACAACAACAAAAAACATAGTTTTATGAAACATTTTAATTTTCCCGATTAGAATTTGCAAAACTAACAATGCTTTTGCTATTTTAACTAAATTTCAAACCCATTTTAAATGTAAGTAGTATATCTTTCAATTAATTTTTCTCATGTTGTTTATAAGACCATGCTGCAGAGTTTCTCAAACTGCGGGGCGCGACCCCCTAGGGGAGCGGGATAACTCTACTAGGGGGCGAGAGCATATTAAAAATTCGAAAACAAAAGATTATTTTAAAAAATTATAAATTTACTGAAAGTAAAAAAAAAAAGCAAGCAAAATACATTGAAATAATAAAATATAAAATACACATTTGCACTGATATAATACACTTAAATGTATCCGCACTGCACAATGTATTTTATAATTATTTAAACAGTTAAGAACAAGTTTAATAACTACCAGTGATCCCCCCATGGGCTTGTCATATATAAAATTATGTACAGAAATTAACACTTATCTTGATAATTTGTACGGTTTCTTAATTAATACCTTAACTGCTGATTAAAAGTTACGAGATTCGCTCCCCAATACCACTGTTTTCCACGAAGGCGCGCGTATGGGATGTATTGGGGGATGAAAAGAAATAAATAAGTAAAACGTTCTTTTTGAAATAAGTACATCTTTCGCAAAAATTGTGTCAAGGTCTTTTTATTGTATTCCAAAGCCTTCGGGATAATTTTATGGATAGCAATGCACAGAGAAGATCGTACTTCGGAAAGACGTATATATACGTCTGGAGTACTTAATGCTTTGGTTGAGCGAGATGTTTATAAACGCCGGTGACCGTTAAGAAGTTTAAGTCGTATTGTAGCTTTAGCGTCATAGTATAGTATTATTCAATTCAGTACATTGCCTTTGTATGGAGGGGGACGCGATGCAAATTATGATTGAATATTGGGTTGCAAATATTAAAAATTTGAGAAGCACTGCTATGATGGAACATTTCAAACTGGTTCTAACAAAAAAAGGATTTTGCTCTTGTAATTATTTATGATTTTGATTCAGCTTTCTGATTAAAAGATTTCAACTGAAAAGGTCAAATGTTTAAAATTAATCATATAAATAAATTATCCTTATAATCAAATAACCTTCTGATCATTAAGAATTGTAAATTAAATTTTTGAGAGGAATTTTTTATCACATTTTTTTTACTAGGATTAAAAAATTTGCATATTATAATGAAAGCGAGTAATAGTTATTTTCTAAACGACAGTGAGGAATATTTGTTAAACGATTCATTTTTTAAATTTTTTAGGGACATTATGTCTAGTACCTAATAAAGCCATAAATGAAAACTACTACCTGCATTTATCCTAGTTCTTTGCAAGGGTTTTACTATTATAAAGCTCTGAACTCAAAAAATCAAGGAAAAGTTCAATAATAAAAAGTCAATGATGTGCATTTCGTCCATTGTGTATCATTATATTTTTAGCTAATTACTTTATGCCATCTGTTTTGACAAGGAATGTTGTAAGAAATATTATTTTCTCCTATAAATATAACTATTAAAAAAATTTAAAAAATAATTTATTGGATTCTTTTTTGCCAATTTGTATAACTTCTAATATCATTTTATAGGTTTTAGATTATAAGGAATACAAAATTTGAAGTTTTATCTTTTCATAGAATATTAAATTTAAGAACTTAAAAAGTTCAATAATGCTGAGTATTTAAGTACATATATTTACTTAAATAGTAGCATGTATTTAATTGAATCTCTAAAGTTTTTACTACTTTCAAAAATTTTAAAAATATTTCTATTATATGATATATATAATATAAATTGGAAATTATTGTTTGTGACATATTTTTCAAATCAGACCAAGTCATATCTTATTATTATATTACTAGAGACAATTTTATTAGGAAGGTAAATTATTTCCAAAAAAATGTGCTAAGTTAGCAACAGTTACCAAAAATGTGCTAAGTTTGTTAGTAAAATTTCATTAATATCTTAAAATTTCCATTATTATCAATATTGTGAATATTAAATAATCACACTTTGAAAATTATGGATAATGAATATATTTTATGAATAATTAAATTTTTGAAGTAAAAAAATATAATTTCTTTAATAAAAAAATTAAAAAAAATCAACAATATGCACGTAAGTACACTATTATCAAACAGTATATGTTACATCAACATCTAAGTCGGCTCCAGGGGCTTAGAGGTAGCGTGCTCGCATAGTAAGCTTAAGGTTGCGGCTTCGACCCTGGCTGGAGTCGATAGATTTTCTGGATACGAAAACCGTAGGCATGCATGTCATATGATTATGTGGCATGTAAAAGATTCCTTCAGTTTCCATTTGGCTCTGGTACTTTCGGCAAAATTAAATCATGGCAATATTTAATATCCGACGAGAGCTTGAATTAGAAACTAATTCAAGCATCCAAATTTGGTAATGAGGCATCCACTGGATGGTGCCACCATGAATTCTCACATTTGGGGACTTGCGGTGTCTGTAAAGGCTAAGTTGCTAAAATGCGATTGCGGTTGAATGATCATCGGGGCACATGATCTCTGTTGAGGTCTTAAGGTATCCGACTACGTTCGGAACCGTGATTTTAAAAAAGCGCATAAATGGATAATTTTCATGATATTTAGTGTCACTTTGATTAGAATACATGTATAAAATTGTTTTAGGACATTTTGACAAAAAATTTATTTAAATACAATATTTCGGCAAAAAATGAACTTAAAATAACCTTTTTTCAAAATGTTCTCCTTTTGTGAAAAATGCTTCTATTATAATAATATTTTGCCTGTATATAGATCAGATCTCTGTACAGAGGCTCAACAATGATTTTTTGAAAAATTCACATTATTTTCAGAGTTACAACTATTTGAAATATATATCGGCGTTTTTTCCTTAAAATTGCTCCTCTCTGTTGTCGTAAAACATGGATAAACCCACTTCTAAGTTATATATTTCAAAAATTCTAGTTGAGTCTCTGTACAGAGGTCTGAGCTATATACAGGTAAAATATAATTATATTAGAAGCATTTTTCAAAAAAGGAGAATATTTTGAAAATGGGTCATTCTATGTTCATTTTTTGTCAAAATATTGTACTTAAATAATTTTTTATTGTAATAATATTTTTAAAACAATTTTATATACATTTTCTAATCTAAGTGACACTAAATATCATAATATTATCCATTTATACGCTTTTGCAAAATCACGGTTCCGGACGTAGTCGGATACCTTAAGCTTTAAATTTATCTTGGTTGTTGTGCTAAAACATGCTAACGCTATAAAAAAAGTCACATCTATATTTAATCCACAGAGAAAAAAAAAAGACTATTTAAAAAAAATTCATTAGCTATTTTACCAGACAATTATAAATATTTACAGATGTATTTTTCTCGATAAATCAAAACTCTTAGATAGATACTCCATGATTTAATAAAAATTAATTTTCTATTAAAAATTTAATACATATATTTTTTTTTACAACTAATGACAGAGAACTCTTTGTAAAAGTACCATGCTCATAATATTAGAGAATAAAGACTTTAGAAATACACTATATGTATATATATATAAATAGTATATTTTAATTATAATTTTTTTAAGACAACCCCAAAAAAAACGTGACTTACCCTTTGAAGTAACACCAAAATTTTTAAGGGTATTATTTTGATAAAAGGGACCATCAGTAGGGCAGTTTAATATATTCTTAATTAAAAACGTCACGTTATCTTCAGTTAGTAATGCTCTCAAATGCGTTTTGTTCTTGAACAAAAGAAGAAGCCGCGAACAAGAAAGGTCAAAAAACTTCTAAATCGCCATCTAACCTTAATTAGCAACATAATAAACAACAAAATTTTTATTCGCAGTCATTCATGTCCTTGTTTAGCGTTTTTTTTTACCCGGAACTGTTCCTTTTAAAAAACCCCTTTTCCCTTTCCCAGAAAAATGCTAATGATCAGTTGAACAACTGTTCCTGGATCGGGAAAACTGGGGAAAAAAAAAATAACACAGCTTATTTATGAAAACAAACAAAACAATAACATCAGTTAAAAGAACGTAACGCCGGCAGAACGATTTAAGATGCAACCTGATTTTATCTGGTCGTGTTGGGTTTCTATCGTGATGCCATCTGCTTGTTTTCAGATGAAAGGATGGTCATATAAATAGCCTTTCTTTCAACAATAGACCACGAAGGCAAAGAAAAATAATGAGTACTTGAGTTACTTCCTGTTTTCAACTCTTCCAGGTAGAAGAGTTCCATAGCTTGCCTTTCAGTGTAATAATAGTACATCTTTTATGTGAAAGAACTCACAGTGCAAAAGGATTTTTTCTTATAATTTTAAATGGACTCAAGCGTTAAGAAATATCTTATATATAGTTTCATAAATTTCACCACTCTTTTTCCATAAAAATTTAATCTTCAATTTCATGATTGCTATACTCTTTATATATTTGAGGTAATATATTATTATATACTGTCGACTCTTTCTCTTGATAATTCAAAGTTGAAGGGACCAATGAACGAATTATCAAGAAGGTAGGAAAAATCTCCCAAAATACACGAAGAGAAAATTGTCTCTAATGATTTTAAATTTGAAACTAGGTAAAATAAAACAACAATTGTACGCATGTATGAAATTATTTTAAAGTATTTTTAAAAAGTTATTATTATATTGTATAAATATTGTCGGAAGGTTGAAAAAAGGGGTTTTAAAAGTATACATTATTTTTACAAAAAAACATTGAAAGAATACATCCCTTAAATACAAAATTTTTTTTTGACGAAAAAATCTGTTATCTTTTTTTGTTTTATGGCATTCATTCTAACTTTATCAATAGATTTTTGTAGAATAAAGGAAGCTTGAAAAATGTCCGTATCAGCATAATTTGGAAGGAAAAAGTTGCGCAGTTTGTTCATATAGTGACTTTTAAAACCTATCAGAGTTAGGGGGTTTTCTTCCCTGAGGGCCCCCCAAAGGGGGCTACAGTTACGGGGGAGGAAAGGGCAAAAATACAATTTTAAAACTTTAAGCTCCAGCCTTTTTTGCTAAAAGGATACTACATGATACTGAGTGTTTGAATTGACGAGAATTTTCTTAGCTCACTTCGAATCATTGCATGTTGTATTATGGCCAGCCACAGATTTTACTTCAAAATATTGAGTATACCAAACGTATTGTTTTAGTTCGAAATATCAAGAGTTTTTCAAGGGGCTGAGCATATCCCAATTTGGGGTTGGGTATTATCGGTTTAAATTTAAATTTTTTGTATTTTACTTTTGGCAGTTTATCAAAACTTAATGCACGTAGGTGTTGCATGTTTTAAAAACACGTTTTCAATCTTTTGTCTATTTAATTTATGTATAAGTATTGTGACGTTCTCGGCTTTCTGTTTAACATAACCCTATGTTTTTTGACGGCCCAAAGAAATGGCAAAATTTTTCCAACCCAATACCAAGAAGAGAAACGGATCAAATATGTAAATGAGATATATTTTAAAAAGGATAGAAGTTTTGGGTAAAGTTGGCGGGGAAAAGTTTGAGATAGTTTAGTGTGGAATCATTCGGGATCAATACCCGGGCAATTTTTAGAGATAGTTTAGTGTGGGAATCTTGCAGATCAAGGGTTAGCAGCCCGATATTTTTGGGAAAAATAGAAGCCCTATAAAAGAAGTTGGAATCGCCCGTATAAAAAGGGTGAATTTAAAAGATATTTTTTTGGGTGAAGGGGGAACCGAAAAAAGGTAATTTTTTGATATAGGAAAGAAGGGAACCGGGTTTATTTAAAGAAATAAGTTTAAAAGGATCTTTTGCGTGATCGCTTAAATAAAAGGGTTTTAAAGGGGGTGTTAACTCTCACTTTAATTGTTGTTAATTAGAAATAAGTTTAAAATAAGTTATTCTTAATAAAAGTTGTTTAAGAACTATTATGTCTCATCATTTTTTATAATCCCAAAACCTCTAGCTTACGCGGGAAACCCGGGAAAAATAGTCATCCAAGGGGTGGCTATTCGCAATCCCCGAACGGTATAACCCCGGGTTAGGTAATGTAGGTGGAAAAAACTGTTTTTACCCCAAAAAGTACCCTTTTTAGGGGCAAAAGAACATTGCAGAGTTTATCGAGTCTTTGAGAATAACATACGTTTTCTTTAAATCCCGAATCTGTCATGTGTTACTTAAAAAATCATCTCAGGGGAAAAGGGGTCAAGGTTTGGGATTCGATATTTGGATCGTTGTTAGTGCAAAATACAGCCACGGATTTCCCCAGCTGGGGTGAATTGCGAAAAGCTTTTCCCCAGTCAAAAAAAAAAATTTTCAAACGAATTCTACGCGTCCCCAGGGGAGAAAAACAGGGGAACCCTGATTTTGTGTATAATTTTTAAAAAAAGAGAGAAGTTTAGAATTGGGAAAGTCCCAAACAAATTAGTGGATCATATTTTTTTGTTCGACCCCGAACCAAGATTTAAAATTATGTGGAAGTGGGAAAACCACAAAACACGATAAAAGGCTTAGCTAAATTGAAAGAGATATTCCCTTTCAAATTAAAAAAAGGGGGTTTTCAGGGAAAGTAATATAAAAGAGGGTCAAAAAGCGCATAGGATGCCCTAATTTTGAAGCTAATGGTAGAAACTGGAGGAATTCGAAATTTGGGCCAAAAAAACAGTAGAAATGATTTTACGAGAATAGCCGGGAAAAAATAATAGAGGGGTTTGGGGGAATAGATTTCCCGAACAATGATCAGAGATTAAACAAAGGGGGTTTCTCATTTCGAAAGGGGCGAAATGATAATTTTAATAGACGAGACCGGGGAAAAAGGGGTTCGGGAAAATTTTAATTTAGGCGATAGAACGCAAAGGGGGCGATTAAATATTGTAAAGGTTAAAAAATCAACCCCCAAGGGGGGTCCCCACAAAGAGACAATTGGACTTTCTCCGATATGTTTTATCCCCCCTTAAAAAACTTCCCCCCTTCCTAAATTTTTTTAAATAACCCCCATTTTTGAAAGCCTAAGGGGGCCCGGGCAGATAAATCATTTATATCGGAAGAAGTATATAGAAAATATTTTTTCTATAAGCAAATTAAAAAAACCAGGCCCGGGAATAACAGAAAGGGGGCGAAATGCCCATGGGGATCGTAGAATTTAAAGTTCGCATCAGACAATTTGAAAGAAATTGGTCATTTCTGTGTTGAAAGATTTTGAATACCCCCTTATTCTAGGTATCGATTTCATAAGTGGGTCCAAAAATCCCTATTAATTTTGATCCCCGAAATCGTTGAAAATTCAAAATTCACTGGTTGAAGATAATAAAAAGGGAAATAAAAAAGGGGAAAATTTCACGTTAATGGGGCAAAAAAGAAATTAAATATGGTGGCTAAAATTTTACCGAAAAAGCATATGAAAAATATAATTGGGGAAAAAATTAATTTGCCATAATCAGGGATTTAGTTTTCTTACTTCCGGGGAAAATTAATTAAAAAGAACAGAAAAAAGACCCAAATTAGGTTTTTAATTTTAGATATTTAGAAAAACCCCGGGAAAATAACCCCGGTTAATGCAAAAGATATGTGAGAATTGGTCCCCCGATTTTTCCCTTTAATTGAAGGATTGTTATTTTATGCGAAACACGCAACCCTCATTAGGGGGGAAATGCGTGTTCATTTTTTAAAATTTGGAAAAGAAATAAAAGAGAAATTTCCCCTGACAAGCCAATTGCTGGACACTTAGGCAGATTTTTAAAAAGTATCATAAAATTCGGACGTTTTATTTCCCCTACAAAAAAATTTATTGATCAATATTCTTACATGCCATATTGGCCCAAATTAATAACTATAAAAAAGCGTTACCAGCTGGTCGATTAAATCCAATTATATCGGAAAACCGAATGAGAAAAGTGACGTTAGATTTTTTTAAAGGGCCCCTATCCCATATCGAGAATAAGAGTAAACCGTATTTTTATAACCGATCATTTTAGCAAATGGGTTTAAAATTTTCCCTTTTTAAAAGGGCCCCATCTCGTATAATAGCGGACATTTTTTTTGATAACCCTTTTTATCGCGTTATGGGGCCCAAAAAATTTAAAAAGTGATAATGGTCCCCAATTTATATCCGGGGATTTTTGAGCATTTAAAGGAAAAAATTGGCATAAGGCATGTGAAGATTTTGGCTATCGACCAAAACAAATCACGAAAGATTTAAATCGAGAAAAAATGTTTAAAAAAAGTTAATATCCAGATACTTGGGATCAATTTTACGTGAGTTTGTTGCTTTCTTTAGGGGGGGGAATAAACAAGGGAAAAAACACCTGCTGAATTATTTTTGGTCAAAAATTGATTACCATTTCAAAAACTAGTTATGATATGGGAAAGTTAAAAATTCAAAATTAAAAATATAGAAAAGTTTAAGGAAGCAGACTGAAGAAAATTAAACAGGAAAGGTGGGAAAAATATTATAATAGACGTAAAAAAAGCAAAAAAAAAGGTAAATGTTTGGGGTCTTTTAAAACCACCCCTGTAATTTCAGCAGCTAACAAAGTTTTGCAAATTTAAAAACAAAAATTTGAGGGCCCTTATAGAGTAATAGAAGTTAAAACAACAATAATATTTTTAAAAACGGAAAAAGATTAACAGTTAACGTAGATAAAAAAGAATATATCGTCATAGGAAATGTGACGAGGTCGAATTAGGAACAGGTATCCCAAATAGTATAAGATCAAGTCAGGAAACTCGTACTTGAAAAAATACATCGTTTAAAAGAGTCACAATATGGGAAAGAAAAAAACTGCGGTGAAACGTAAGTTAGAGGCAAAAGGTTGGTAACCAATCAAATCAGTATAAAAAAACAGAGAGGACCCCTAAAACAAATCACTGGTCAGATCACTTTGTTATTTGGGAAAAAATAAAAAACAAAAAGGGTAAAAATAGGGGGATTAAAAGATCAGGTGTGTCCAAAAATGGGCCAAAAGAAAATGGCAAAAAAAGGGGCCAATAAACAATAAAAGAACTTTTACCCCGTCTTTTCTGAGAAAGGAAAAAAAACAGAAAAGAATGCAAGAAATTCCAGATGAATCAAAAACAACTTGGCCCGACGGGAAAGAAGAACCCGACCCGCCAAGAGACAAATGGGAATAAGGGAAAAACACAAGGGGTTCAAGCCCCCAACAAGCAAAAAAAAAAATTCCGTACCAGGAAAGAAGAGGGTAGCATCATCGTTGATGTTAGGTTGGGGAAACCCATAAAAACCCCGGTTGTATTTTTTCATTTTTTGATCTTCCAACAAGTGGTCGGAAGAATTTTGCAAAAAAGGAAGTCTCGGGCGGTGCTTAAAAGTTATAAGCCAAGTCAAACACCAATGAGTGATTTAATTTTGGAATTTGACTTGTTAAATTTTTTTCTGAGAAAACATTTGAAACCCAAAATTTTTTTGCTTCGATGTAACTTCGTGAGATGCAAAAATTCCTTTGGTTATTTTTTTAATAGTTTATTAAAAAAATTTTTGTAATTGTATAATATGTGTATATATATATGTTGTTGTATTGCTACGTATTATGGGCTTGGTTCAGGAAACGGGGGTAGCGGGGCACTAACAAAAAAAAGGGGTGGCGGCTCTTTGGGGGAGTTTTGGAACCAGATGGGGGGATGGAGATAAAAATTTTATTGATATATAAATAATATATAATAATTGTGAAATTGATTGATATTATGGAAATAGAACTAAAAATTTTTTCTTTCGGGGGAGACTGACCCTGAAAATCCTGAAAATTATGAAAATTATATTTTCAAAAGAAAGGAGGGGAAGTTCCAGCTCCATATGCAGTTTTAAAGGCAAGGTTGGAGTATTTTTTTTAAAAATTGGGGATATTATTTTGTAATTGATTTAAAAGTGAGAGTGATAAATTAAACAGTAATTTTTAATGTTGGCCTAGTTATTGGAGAAAATTTATTGTCACGAGTTTAAATTTTAAAATTAATAAATTTAACTAAATGAGTAATGAAAAATTAAAGTAAAAAAAATTGAAATTATAAAAGTTAAAAAGAGGATTTAAGATTAAAATTTAAATAAAACTCAGAAAGCGGGAAAATTTTGAAAAGATTTTAAAGTAATTTATTGGGGGAACCCCTTTAAAAGTTTTTCTGGGGGGGGACGTCTCCTCTTTCTGCAACATAAACCCGTTCTTTGACGGCCCCTTAAATGGGAAAACCCTTAAAAAACCAAGAAAGAAACGGGTCAAAAAATTAAATGAGATATACTTTAAAAGGAAAAGCTTTTTTATAAAAAAGGCGGAATTAGAATATTTATTTAATCATTCTATCAATAAGCGGGGCAAGTTTAGAGATAGCTTTTTGTGGAATCTTGCAGATCAAGAGTTAGAGTCCGATAGTTTTGGAAGGAATAGAAGTCCTATATGAAGTTGGAATCGTCTATATAAAGTAATTTAAGTACCCTTTTTGGTGAAGGAAGGGATTCAAAAAAGGTAATATTTGATATAGGAGTTAGTTGAATCGGATTATTTATCATAATTAAATTAAAGGATCTGTTGCGTGATTGACTAAATTTAAAAAAGGTTTAATTGGGTTGTTAACTCTAAACTTTAATTAAAGTTGTTAATTAGAAATAAGTAATATAAGTTATTTTTAATAAAAAGTTGTATTAAGAACTATTATGTCTCATTTTTGGTAATCCCACACCTCTATTTTACGGGGAAACCCGGGAACGACATAGTCATCACAGGATGGCTGTATGTTTTCATTTAAAAATGTCTTAAATATATATTAAAAACACTTTAATAACTGAAACTAGTCCATAATACTATATTTAGAATGAGCGAGTGTTTATAATGTCACAACATAGAAATGCAAGAACTATTGGTGACGGACCTCGTAATTTTTAACATGATCAAGTAATAGACATGACATCTGAGCTGCCACCCTTTCTCCAAACTTAAACACCACACCACATCAAATACTCAGGAGTACTTAGACAGATTTAACCTGCTCAGCCACTTTACACAGTGGGTCTTCAGTGGCCATGACCCCAACGCTACGGTGGTCGTTATATTCAAAAATAATATAACAGCACAAGAAAATTATATTTTAGCTTAGAAGTAACACAAATAACTTATGCGCTAAATTCATACATTCTTTATTTTCTGTACAGTGTTCAAAATACAAGATATTTTATGTTATTTTTAACTAAGGCGATCCTCAAGAATAAGGGAATATACATGTGTTGTACTTCGTAGTATGGTAGACATTTATACATCTAAGTTGAATCAAGCAATATACCGGAATTCCTACATATATCAAGAAACTAAGTGATTTATAAGTAATCATTTAATTTCATTTGGGACTGGTTTTAATTTCAGACACGAAATTTGTATGCGCATGAAAGCAGAGATCTTGTAAGAGATGGTTTTATGTCCCTGGCCTATATCCAGATGGTCGAATGAGTTTGAAAGATTAAGAAAGTAATTAACTGAAGGAAAATTTTCATAATGATATGATGAAATAAAAGAAAGAGACACAACGATGTTAAATATGGATGGATATTTGAATTTATACTCTGCTAAATGTATCATTAAGCAGGATACAAAATTGTGCGGTCAAGTTCTTACAAAAAATAAAGTTGACATCATTCAAGCAGACGATTTATTCTTCTACTATTTAATCTCTAAATTGTTTCACTATTTACATTTCACTAGTATCCAGAAAAGTTATTTATTCTATATGATATAATGAATATTTATTTAAAAAATTATAGCCTATTTTTTAAAAAAAGTTAATGTATTAACAGATTGAGTTTCACATTTCTGGTTTCTCTTTGAAAATTCATTCTTGAATACTGACATATTTATTATAAAAAACAAAATCCTAAAATATTTACATTCCTTTCCAAAGATGTTCTAGTACATTTTTTTTAGTAATAAAAATAGTATTCTTCACGATGTTATAGAAAAAGAATTTTATGGTATAAAATGGTATTCAGAGGAGTTTCAGCATTATTCATGCATTTTAGAAATGCTGTTTAAAACATATCTGAATTTCTTACAAGTATTACTTTATTCCTAACCGTACAGAGGTGTAGCTCTTAGAATACTTACTTTGATACATTCTAAAAATGGAAAGAAATTCGAAGTTTATAGTTGATACGGATTTCTTGCCGTATAAATTAATTTTTCTGGTTTTGTTGATTTTCGTCTGAAAGATTGATAGATGTTGATTTAATCTCACCAGATAATTTTTCTCACTTATTTTGAAGAGGATATTAGTCCTTTAAAAAAAAAATTGTATTTTTCCTCTTTTTTTTTTTCCGTTTTCTGAAAATTGCAATGTTTTGAAATAAAAGACGAATCAACATTATTCAATTGTTTTTACTTGAGGTATCTGACTACGTTCGGAACTGTGATTTTAAAAAAGTGCATAAATGTATAATTTTCATGATATTTAATGTCACTTAGATTAGAATACATGTATAAAATTGTTTTAAGGACATTTTGACAAAAAAGAATTTATTTAAATACAATATTTTGGCAAAAAATGGACTTAAAATAACCTTTTTTCAAAATGTTCTTCTTTTATAAGAAATGCTTCTAAAGCAATAACATTTTGCTTGTATAAAGTAAAGACTTCTCCAGAAAGTATAATTTGAAATATTTTTTTTTGAAAAATTCACATTATTTTCAGAGTTACAACCCATTGAAATAATTATTGGAGTTTTTTTCTTAAAATTTCTCCCCTCCGTTGTCGTGAAACATAGATAAACCCACTTCTAAGTTATACATTTCAAAAATTCCAGTTGAGCCTCTGTACAGAGGTCTGAGCTATATACAGGCAAAATATTATTATAATAGAAACATTTTTCACAAAAGGAGAATATTTTGAAAATGGGTCATTCTATGTTCATTTTTTGTCAAAATATTGTACTTAAATAATTTTTTATTGTAATAGTATTCTTAAAACAATTTTATATACATTTTCTAATCTAAGTGACACTAATATCATAATATCATAAATATTATCCATTTATACTCTTTTCCAAAATCACGGTTCCGAACGTATTCCGGATACCTTAATGAATTTAAAATCGTGTATATGCAGACCATCCGGTACAATGTTTAGTAACACTAACTGCTGTGCCATAGGACCTGGGTTCCAATCCCGGATAAGACATAGATGTTTGTAAATGTATAGTGTCTTTGCGGCATAGGGATACTTTAAATAGCAGCCGAGCTGCAAGTCCTCTATCTGGTGAGGTTGATGGGAGGCCCCTGACCACCTCCAGGGTGTTCTCCCTCAAAATTGGTGTGGGTCCGAGCCAAATCGTACTGTCACCTGTATGGTACTTAAAGCTACGGCTAACGACCGGTGTACATCTAGCGCTTTGCCACGATGAGTTTCGTGAGCCTCGATATGACACCGTCACGCATGTGGCATTAGCAAACAAAATCATGTATGTACGGAAAGTTGTGTGAAATTATATTTTGCGTATAAAAGGAATGTTTGAACAAAAAATGGTGCACAAATTTAATTCGTTCGAGGATTATTACCCGACCCATGCATATTAGATATTGATTGGTTATTTACGATAATATGAATTTCCTAAAAATTTGCTTATGTTTTACGATTACTAAAAATTTCGCGGAAAATGTAAATTTGTATGAAAAGTGAGACTTTTGGATTTTTACTACATTTTTTTTTTCGTACTATGGTAATGTAAAGATGTAAATTTCAGAGAACACAACTATCAAATTCAGCAACTCATAGGTTTTGACGATTTTATTAATAATTTTGGGAAGCTAAACGCAAGGGATATTGCTATCTTTTTAAGCAAACTTATATTTAAAAGGATTATATGTTTTTTTTATTGAAATATTATGCGTTGAATATTTTGATTACATAATTTCTCGGCTAACTTGAAAGAAAATTAAGCTTATATCAGTATCACATAAAAATATAAGAAAATCCTTTGATTTCTCTCGAAATAATACTCGAATAATAATGTATATAAAACTGTTTTAAGAATAGTATTACAATAAAAAATTATTTAAGTACACTATTTTGACAAAAAATGAACATAGAATGATCCATTTTCGAAATATTCTCCTTTGAAAAAGTTTTCTATTATAATAATGTTTTTTATAGGGTCGACCCGTACAGAGGCTCAACTAGACTTTTTGAAATATATAACTTAGAAGTGGGTTTATCCATGTTTTACGACCACAGAAGGGAGAAATTTTAAGAAAAAAACACCGATAATTATTTCAATGGGTTGTAACTAATGAAATATGGTTGAAAATAATGTGAATTTTTCAAAAATCATAGTTGAGCCTCTGTACAGAGGTTGAGCTATATGCAGGCAAAATATTATTATTATAGAAGTACTTTTATAAAAGGAGAACATTTTGAAAAAAAAGTTATTCTAAGTTAATTTTTTACCAAAATATTGTATTTAAATAATTTTTTTTGTCAAAAAATGTCCTTAAAACAATTTTATACATGAATTCTAATCTAAGTTACACTAAATGTCATGGAAATTATCCATTTATACGTTTTTTTTTAAAATCACGGTGTTCCGAATGTAGTCGGATACCTTAAGTATGTTGCTTACATCCCTTTTCTGTTATTCAAATGATGCATGTAGAGCTTTTACAAGTTGAAATAAAGCAATCTATTTGCTAAAAATTCAAACAGTTTGAAAAAATGTTGCACAACTAAAGCGCTGTAATAAGATCATTGGTAACACAATTCTTTATAAAAATGACACCTTTATTAAATGCAGAATAAAAAGTTTTATTGCAAAAGGTGTGGCATAAACAGGTTAGTCGAAGAACTGCTATCCGTTAAGTTTGTTTTGTTGTCATATGTATTTATTATGCTAAAGGTGTCTGACTCCTCAAAGGGTCTATGGCACACAAAAGGTTTTCTGAACTGAAAAGTCTGACCCAGAGTCCACGTTCTTTATGACTTGTGATAATTAGTATCTAGTTATCAAATTGGATTAAGTAATTTGATTAGTATTAAGTAAATTTATTAGTTGAATAAGAAGAAAGATTATACGATTTGACTCAACAACCATCCAAAACTATTTAAAAAAATGGAAAACTTTTTCCTCTAAAATTGTTCCGGTTGAGAAAAGTAATACTGTTTTACCGAAGAATAATACTATTTGATAAGATTTTGTTTCGATATAAACCTACTTAGACGTCTCAACCGCAATTTCTCCGACGTCTACATTGCGCACGCTTCTTATTACTTGTATTTTATGTACCTATCTGTAATATTTTAGTCTAAAATCATTAATTTTTACTCTAGAATTTTTTAACACTTAAAATTATGACCAATGCTTTTTTAACTTTCATGTTGTCACAAATATTTTACTTTACATTAATTCTTTCACAGGCTCCCCAACGTAGTCCATGGACTTCCAAATTAATTTTAATTCATCTTGGACTACTCAGCAGACACAAAGGCCCTGGGGGTCCAAAGGAATCACTTTGGGAACCTATAAGTTAAAAGGAATACAAGGCCGTTTTGAACCCTCACAGCGCCCTAAACCAGCGTTTCTCAAACTGTGGGGCGCCTCCCCCTACAGAGGCGTGATAATCCTACTAGGTGGGCGCGAGCATGTCAAAAAGTCGAAAAAAAAATATTAATTTAATGAAAGGAATTAGAGCAAAATACATTCTGAGGTAATAAACAATGCACATTTATACAATAATATAGTATAATTATAAATGTATCAGTACTGCACTATGTATTTGATCATTAATTCATCAATATTAAGTTAAGGTGAGTAATTAGTGATGACCCCATTGGCTTTTCACATACAAAATTGTTTGCACAATTTAATACTTGTCTAGATAACTTGTACAGTTTATAATTAAGGTTGTATTGTAGCTTTTAGCGTCAAAGTATCATTGAATCAGTACGTTATTATTGTATCAAGGGGGGTGTCATCCAAATTATGATTGAAAATTGGGTCGCAAACAGTGAAAGTTTGAGAAGCACTGTCCTAAGCACTTCAATAGTTACGCCCCCACCCCCCTTATTTCCAGAACACTCCTCTTCCCTCTTCAGTTCATACTTTTCCTGTTTTGTTTCGGGAGGGATTTTCCCATCTCTCTCACTCTTTTCCCTTTTGTGTTTTTGTTGTTTGGATAGCTTTTCCATTATCCACCACCTATGGAGCCACCGTGTTATGGACTGACAGTCGTAAGGAAAGAATAATGGCATGGTTTGGCCACATTTGTTCATTTCTTACTTTACGGCAGTGCTTCTCAAAGTTTCAATAATCGCGACCCAATATTCAATCGTAATTTTCATTGCGCCCCCCTCATACAATAACAATGTATTGAATTCAATAATACTTATACTATGACACTAAACTACCATACGACCTTAACTTCTTAAGTGCCACCGGAGTATTAAAACATCTCGTTCGGTCAAAGCGTTAATTTCCACAGACGTATTTATACGTCTTTCCGAAGTACTATCTTTTCTCTGCACTGCTATCCATAAAATTATTCCGAAGGCTTTAGAATGCAATAAAAGGACCTTGAACTTGTTTGCGAAGCATTTACTTGTTTCAGATTATTTGCTTATTTGTCCCTCCTATACATCACATACGTGGGAAACAGTTGCCATTGGAAAGTGAATTGCGTAACTTTTAATCGGCAGATAAGGGTTTTTTTAAAAACCATAAAAATTTTCAGTGTTTTTGTTTATTTTATATCTCCCTTTGGGTTTGGGTTTTTAATCTTTTTTTAAACCAATTTTAAAATTATAAATACAGTCGTAGAATAATAAGTGATTTGGCCAAATTGTTTTATTTTTAAATTGGCGGGTTATTTTTTATTAGCAAAAAATTTAAATTATTTTTTGGGTTCAAAAACTGTTTTTCATCTTATCAGCCAAATTCCACACGTTAAACTTCTTTACGCCACCAAAATTTTACACTTTGTAACGTGAAACGTTTAAAGAGTATAAATATCTTAGTATAACTTTTTCAATTTGTACCAAAAAATTTTCCCGAGGCTTAGTTTAAAAACCCTTGAACTTTTTCGAACTTTATTTTTTCGATTATTTTTATTTGTCCCCAATTCTTCCAAATGGAAAATTTGCCTGAAAATGAATTTAAACTTTAATAAATTTTCATTGATATTATAACCATAAAATTCAAATGTTAACTTTTTATTTTATAATAATCCCTTGAGGGCAGTAATTATTAATCTGAACTTGGTAGGTTATTTAAATTTAAAAAATCTCTTCTTTTTTTTGAATTTTTGGGCAGGACTTTTTTTAAAATGAAAAGGTAAAAATATTGAATTAAAATTTCGAAAAAAAACCCAAATAAAAATTCAGATTCCAAACCTCCTTTTCATAATTCATTCAATGCATAATAAAACTTTTAAAAGTAAAATAAATAAAAAAATTTCTATTTAAAACGTTTTGATCTCTCTTAAAAATTTTAAGGGTTAAAAAGTTAATGCAAACAAATAAAGCAAACAAAAAAAAAACGTAAAAAATTCTTATAAATACTTTCATTTAAATAAAATTAGTTTCTATAAAAACATTGATAAATGATTATTTAAATGTTTATACAAATAATTATATCTCATTTTATACTAGAAGTAGCATCATTTACATCAGAAAATGTTTGATATTCAATTATCTTTAAAATAGGTCAGAAAAAGTAATCAACTAGACAAAATTATTTTAATATCATTTAAAAATCATTTAAACTGCATAATTAGAAAATACCACTAGTTAGTCATTTATTTAAGCTACGCTTTTATGATGTAAATCATAAACTTCTGATTTATAAAAGAAAAGTATGCTCATTATTTTGTAAAATGAAAAGGTCTTTAATGTGCAACAAATATTTTCTTTTTCTTTTTCCAAAAAAAAAAAAAATTTTCTTTTTTAAAAAGATGATTTTTTAGAATTTAATATGGAGTTAAGCAGTTTAAGTTAGTCTAAGCAATCTGGAGTTAAGCACACATAATTTAAAAATCATTTTAGGAAAGAATCTATGTTTATTTTACAAAGTCTGAAAAGGAAAATAAACAGAAAAATTATTTTAAAGAAGTACTTTTATTTCTGAGTAAAGCTTTTAAAATTTTAAAAATACTAATAACATATATAGTGCAAAGGAAAATTTTTGTATACATCTTGAAAGTAGCTACGGACATGATACACAAATTTTAAGAGAAAACGAGTATAATATATATATATATATATATAAAATTAAGACAATTTCTACTTAAGTCAACAAAGAAAATTTTTATTTTAGTTACTTTTTATTAAATAGTTACAATTAATATAAATATGCATATACATACGACAGAACCACAATATTAAGTGACAAAAAAAGAAAGTGTTTTTTCTTGCAATTTTCCATTTTCCTTTCTATATATGGTGATGGACTATTTTTTGTTTGTTTGTTACTAATTATTCATTAATTTAATTTAATTATTCTAATAAAACAGTATAGTAAAAAAGAAATCTCATTCTCAGAAATTAGGCCATTCCAGGTGGGATTCGAACCCACGACTTTTGAATTAGAAGTCCAACGAACTATCCATTGCGTGACAAGGACATAATTTCCTTTCCTTTTTATATATGTTGTTGGAATATTATTTTTATTTGTTACTATTTATTGATTAATTAAATATAATTAATGAATTAATATTTGTAAAAACTGTATTAATATCAAATGACATTCACTACAAATTTTTAAAAAATGTATTTGAACTTGAGTGGATGAATAAAAAGTATTTTATTAAAGATTGAAAATTTGAACACAATATATATATATATATATCTTGTGTTTGTAGAGAATTAGCCTATATTATATATATATATATATATATATACATTTACGAAAAAGTTAATTTTTTCGATAAAATAGTATAGTAAAAAGAAATTACATCCACAGAAATCAGGCATCCCAAGCGGGATTCGAAACCACGACCTTTGGATTAGAAGTCCAAAACACTATCCATTTCGCTATAGGGACACAACAAACGATTTTTCTTTCGAAATATACTGTTGGACTATTACTTTTGTTTGTTACTATTTATTCATTTTTTAATTTAATTAATGAATTTAAAAATATTTGAAGAAATGCATTAACATCAAGGGTCATCCACAACAAGTTTAAAAAAATGTATTTGAACTTGAATGGATGAATAGAAAGTATTTTACTAACGATAATGCATCTCCAGTTTAAGAATAACTTCGTCAAAAAGATGAATATTTTGAAAAATTAATGAACATAAGCTCTACTGCGGCTTTTATTTGCTGCAGCTAATTGCAATACTTAAGGTATCCGACTACGTTTGGAAACGTGATTTTAAAAAAGCGCATAAATGGATAATTTTCATGATATTTAGTGTCACTTAGATTAGAATACATGTATAAAATTGTTTTAAGTACATTTTGACAAATAAAAGTTATTTAAATACAATATTTCGGCAAAAAATTAGAATAACCTTTTTTCAAAATGTTCTCCTTTTAAGAAAAATGCTTCTATCATCATAATATTTTGCCTGTATGTAGCTCAGACCTCTCTACAGAGGCTCAACTATGATTTTTTAAGAAATTCACATTATTTTCAGAGTTTACCCCATTGAAATAATTATCGGCGTTTCTTTTCTTAAAATTTCTCCCCTCTGTTGTCGTGAAACATGGATAAACCCACTTCTAAGTTATATATTTCAAAAATCCTTGTTGAGCCTCTGTGCAGAGGTTTGAGCTACATACAGGCAAAATATAATTATATAATAGAAGCATTTTTCACAAAAGGAGAATATTTTGAAAACGTGTCCTTCTATGTTCAATTTTTGTCAAAATATTGTACTTAAATAATTTTTAATTGTAATTCCATTCTTAAAACAATTTTATATACATTTTCTAATCTAAGTGATACTAAATATCACAAATATTATCCATTTATACGCTTTTGCAAAATCACGGTTCCGAACATAGTCGGATACCTTAATGGGATTTGTTAAAAAATTATTAAAAACTGCCAAAACAAACGCTGACACTTTGAAAGGAAACGCTCAGCGCATATTGATTTTTCCTGCAAGCCCACTGACTAATTTGTCCTTTCTTTTTATCCTTTCACCTAATGACATCCAATGAATAGTGATTGGCTATTTCATAAAAGCGTGTCACGTCACGCACAACTCTATTAGTCATTGATGTTTCCAAAAGCGTCACCTAGGAAACCGATGGGCATTCACCTTCATCTCCGCGCCCATATTATGGAACGCCCCATAATAAGAATATTATTAGGTCGAACTTGCCCATCAATGGTGCTATGATACCTCTCATCAATAGGGATCGTGTATTTACAAAAAAATAAAAGTGCGGAATGTATTTTGAGCTAGACAAATGCGGTTATTCAAGGTGTATTTTTTTCTTTATCGCAGCGCAATGCAGAGAGAGAGAGAAAGAGAATAAGTCTTTTGACGATAAAAAGTGATTCCGTATTGCGACAAATAATGGGTTGTATTGATAGAAATGTATTTTAAGAAAGTAATTGCCTCTACTTTTACTTAATTATTTAATGAATGCATATTATTTACATTAGGTTTTTTTTCTCATTATATTCTTACTATTAGTTCACTTCTTTCCCTATCTATATATATATATATATATATATATATATATATATATATATATAAATACATATAATTTAATCACAACTTAATAATCAATTAAAAAATTGAAATTATATGAATCTTATAATATTAAATCCCATTTCAAAATATCAATGGCGAATGTAGAAGATAAAATTCCAACGTTTTCAAACAAAATTAAAAAAAATTATAAAATAAAAATTTGTAAAATATCCAAGTGCAACCTCGGACTTAGGATCGATAAGTGGGGTTAAACTAGTTTGATGGCGCCAACCTTCCTCCTACTGCAACTTGGAAAGTTAATCGGAAAATATCCAATTCTCAAAAATTAAAAAATTAAAAAGTTAAAATTAAACCATTAAACTTGAAAAATTAAACTATTCGCCATCACATTCCGAAACATATTATAACATTAAAATATTAAAATTCCAAAACAATTAAGTGCATAATATAAGTGAACCATCGAACACCAAAGATGATGCATCCTTCTTTAAAATAGTTGTATAGGTAGAAAGATAAGATATTATAAGATTCATATAATTTCAATTTTTTAATTGATCATTAAGTTGTGATTAAATTATATATATTTAAATATTTTTCATTCATATGTTGGGCTGCTTTGCGCCTACAAGTGTATGAATTCACTGGTATATAATATCTTAATGATTCGAATACAAATTTTAAGACCAAATATATATATATATCTTGTTCAAATTTTCAATCGTTAATAAAATACTTTCTATTCATCCAGTCAAGTTCAAATGCATTTTTTAAAACTTGTAGTAGATGACACTTGATGTGAATACAGTTTTTTCAAATATTAATTCATTAATTAAATTTAAAAAATGAATAAATAGTAACCAACAAAAATAATAGTCCAACAGCATATATAGAAAGGAAAATCGTTCGTTGTGTCCCTGTAGCGCAATGGATAGCGCATTCTACTTCTAATTCAAAGGTCCTCTGTTCGAATCCCACCTGTGATGGTCTAATTTCTGAGAATGTGATTTCTTTTTGACAATACTACTTTATTAGAATAATTAATGAATGAATAGTAACAAAAAAAAATTAGTCCAACACCCTATTTAGAAAGGAAAATGGGGAAAGTTGCAAGGAAAATTGCTTTCTATTTATCCACTTAATATTGTGATTCTGTCATATGTATATACATTTATAATTATTTAATAAAAAGTAACAAAAATAAAATTTTTCTTTGTTGACCTAAGTAGGAATTGACTTAATTTTTTTTTATATTACTTGTCCTATATAAAAATCCTTGAAACTTTCCAACCTAGAAGTATTTAAGAAATCATGTATTTAAGATATACCTAATCAGCGGTGAACTATTTTTTATACAATGATTGATTTTTTTTTTCATTATAATTATGATGGTACGTAGACAGTACTTTATTCATGACGATAATTTTTTTCTGTTGTATTCTTGTGTGTGTGTGGATTATATAAATACAATATATAGTAAATTAACATGATATATTATTTGGTTACCTTTCAAAATATAAATTAGCTTATTCCAAAAATTGGCAGAATTTCGAGAGAAAAAAACCCAAGGTATTTAAGGTCTCAAAGAGCAGGTTATATGAATTTGCGTGCATACTTAGAGGGATGGGGGAGGGGGAAGGGACTCTCTGGTGACTATATGCAAGAACAACTAATTTTTAAAATATCGTAATGTCTTCAATCAAAACTTCAAGCTTTGTGAAAAACTTCCACACCAACAACAACGCAAGTGTAATATTTTAAAATTTCATGTTTGCAATGATGATTAAAACTGACTTTGGCTGTTCTTGGTCATAAAGATTGGACCAGGAATTTGCAGGATCAAGAATCTCTATATAGTTCTCATATAAAATTGACATATCCTTTTCTTCTAATATTTTCTTTGATTCTCAACAAATTTTGTTCACGCAAAATAATTTGACACAATAAACTAGACAAATGTTTAACTGTGTATGCAAATACAGATAATTTTTTTTTAATAGATAATTATAAAGGAGAAAGGAAAATAGGGATTTTTTTAGTAACACATATTTTCAATAATACCTAGAGGCAGAAGTCTGAAGAGCCTCGATCGTCTGTGTATAGAGCCACATACGGCTCGCGAGCTGTTTTTTGCCAATCCCTGGATTGTCCTTTTAAGTAGCGATGCGACGTTGAACTGAAAGACTGAACTCTGATCTGATGTGGTCATTCATTTACAGTTCAATGGCACGAAATTGATGACGAGATGCTTTTTCAATTCTTTCATTAGCTCTCTTTCTCTCTTTTATAAATTTTTTAAATTTTTTTTAAAAAATTTTTTATTCATCCATTTAAGTTCAAAAAATTTTTTTTTAGGGGGTTAATTTGATTTTTTTTTTTCAAAATTTTTCATTAAAATTTAAATTTTTTTCTTTTTCCTTTTTTTCTGAAAAAAAACAACTTAAAATGGGCCATACTTTTTAACAAAAGGGGAAAAAAATTTTTGGCTTGTTTTGGTATTTACGTTACATTCAAGAAATTGATTGTTAGTTCGACATTTTTCCTTCATTTACCGTTAACTCCATAGTTAACATTTTAAAATCGTTTTATACTTTCTGTAAAACTAGAATTACAAATCTCTTTTATTTATTGCGTGTATGCCAATACATTATTCATCACGCAATCTCCAGATAACACATTTTTGTTTTATTATTGGAAGAAGGGTCTTGTTAATATTCAAAAATATGTAAGCTAACAACAATAATAATAGTTGAATGTCATGCAAAAAGAAGTATTTTATTATTCTACATAATTTTTGTTCATTGTTGTTGGTCAGTTGAAGTAAATTATAGTCGCAATAATGACCTTTATATTTCGATCTGGTTTTTATCCTCGTTTTTGAACATTACATGAGTTGCTTTATTTTTTTTTTTAAATTTTTAATTTGAGGAAGCTATTTGCAATTACTTCAAGATTACTACACAATCATTTAACATTTTTTTTTTAAATTACGAAACAATTATCTTAATTTATGAAAAGTTTATGATCAGTATTAGATTATCTACCTAGAATGTCATTTTCAATATCATCAAGAAAATGATTGTTGAAACGTTATATGTTTGCAAAATTTATTTTAATATTGGAATATATTTTTATTTGAAAACGTGTCCCAAGTGGGGATCCTGCGGCAGCGAAAATAAGTCGTAAGAATAGTATTTAAGAAAAAGAGAAAATTGTGTCTGTTTTCTCTCTAAATGTAAAAGACCTTGATCTAAATTCGGAACATATTTTCTGAGAAAAAATGCCTCAGTTCTCGTAAAATTTCACCCCGTTCTTCTATTATAATATGGCCCTTTTAAAATTTGAAAAAGATTTCATAAATAAATACTTTTACCCTTTAAATTGAAAAGAGAGAACTTATTTAGACGAAAAAATATGAAACACATTTTGTAAAAGAAACAAGTAATATATATATATATATATATAAATAGTTTTTAAGTCAATTCTAGCAGATCAACAACGAAAAATTTTATTTTAGCTACTTTTTATTAAATGGTTATAATTTAATATATAAATATGTATATATAGGACAGAATCACAACATTAAGGAGGTAATTATAATTTTTTAATTTATCATTAAAAGTATCATATTGTCCTTTTGGGGCTCAGTCCAACTGAATGCTTTAACTTACGTGAAAAAAACTTTTTCAAGTTTTTTGACACAAAGTCATAAAGGGGTCAACTAAGTCGTCAACGTGGCTGTATTTGCATAATTCTTTAAATAATTAGTTTTAATCAATTAAAATGTTTATTAGTATAATTAATTATTGTATTGTCATCAAAATGATCCTGTATATAAAATTTTCAGCTCAATTCAGCGCTTTAAATGTATTTTAACAATTGAAAATTCGCAAGCACCAATATAAATATCCAAATATATAAATAAATAAATATATAGACAGAGTGCGAGCTAATAGTGTAGGAATTGAAAAAAGAAGCCAATCAGATAAAACTTGAAGTATAATAAAATATGCTGCTCTCTCTGTTGATATGATAACGAAGTCAGAATATAACATAGTGAAAATCGCTTAACACGAAACTGAGAGGACTGAAATATTTTTTCGTGTTAAAGGACATTGTGAACCCCCATATAACACAATTAAGTTTATTACAGTTTATTTTATTTACATAGATATGTACGCATGCATATTAATAAAAATCAATTTGTAACGAGTCTATCCATGTTCTTCCTACCAATAGTCCTCTTGAGGAATAATAAGTCTTAAAAATTATTCTATTGTAAACATATATCGAAGAAGACGTGATTATGCAAGTAAAGCCTTATGTATAAGATTCAAACTTTCGAGGTTAGAAAAGAGAGTTTAGACTGCTAAAGGATAGCGGTGATTGATTAACGTGAAGCTAGGTGAAGAGCGCTTCGCGAAAAGCATTTTGATTAATATTAAAGATTGACGATTTGGTTATGAGTAAAATGAGATTTAGAATTAGATTTGGTCGATTTGAATTAGAGGTGCTTATTGCCTGGACGTAAGTGATCGATTTATTGTTTATTCTTCTAATCCTCTGTTTTACCTCGCTATTGCTCCCATATTTAACAATTGGTTCATTTCTTATCTTGGGTTGTTGAATTTGTGTCTTTGTTGAGAATAGTTAATAAATAGTGTTTGTTTTGAATATGACTAATCTTCCTTCCGATCCTCTCACACTAATGGATGGCATGGGCCATCCATTACAAATGAAACAAAAACATTTACAAGAACTTGAAGAAATTTGATACGAAATTTTCAAGTTCTTTTGAAAATAAAATATTTATTGTGTTTTTGAAAAATAATATGATATTTTTCTTTGCATTGTCTTTTTTAGCATCAAATTGTCAACAAAATGTTCGATGTCATCCATTTTGTTATGTATTTCCTCATTGGAATGTGCATCTAAATAACTGCGCATACTTTTCATGATGTTCCTCATTTTGGATGACGTGGGAACAAGAGTTGCATTATTCTTTTGATTTTCCTCGTCGGAATCTGCATCGATGATATTTTTTTTTAGCTCTTTGAACAAACTCCAAAATGTCTTTGTATACCATAATTGGAGCTGTACACACATTAGCATAATCTACTGCAATGAATTCTTCCGATGATGAGCATGAGGTTGATATTTTTCGTATTCTGTTCATTCCCAGAAGAGAAATCTTTTTGTGTTAAGCTATTTTCATTTCGTGTTAAGAGAAAAATTGCATGAAAATACACTCATGGACAAAAAAATTAGCGCACCAAGAAGGAGTCATCAAAAATAAGAAACAGAAATTTTACATACATGTGGCTACTTTGATATAAGTAAATATTAGAAAATCAAAGAAAAAGATATAATTTATTTCAGAAAAAGGCAAAAAGAGCGGAGATTTAATATCCTGGTGGAACACTTTTAGCGCGAATGCACGATGCGATACGATCGGGCATTGAGGCATACAAGTTCTGTATGATGTCTTGAGACATTTCGTTTCCATATTTTTCCGTAACCTTTTGCCTCTAGTTCGTTTCAAACTCATTGGGATGCCCAACTCATGATCCCAAATGATCCCATATATGCTCAATTGGAGACGAATCTGGGGTTCAAGGCACGCCAAGGAAGGGTAGTAACAGATTACCTGAACAGTCTTGTGAGCACCACGCTGTGAGGTAGTGTGTCTTGATGAAAAAAGATATCGGGAACCGTTGCGCTTGAGTGTCAACAACATGTGGTTGCAGGATGTCATGGACATACCGCTTGGCTATCATGGTGCTACGGATCAATACTGAGAATTGAACGTGTGTGTAGGCAATGGCACCCCATACCACCATTACACCAGCTGTGGGGGCGGTGTGTCGCTGTAAAGGGAAAGGCGGGATTAAGGCGTTCACCACGGGGGTCTGTACACACACGTGCACGATTGTATCCACTTCACGAGATTGAATCTGGATTCGTCGCTAAAGACGACCTGGTTCCATTCCACTGCAGTCCTCGTGCGCGGCACCACTCCAAACGGAGGCGTCGATAGGTGAGCGTCAAGGGCAGCACACGTAATGTGCACCGCGATCCGAAATGTCCTTCAGCCAGGCGCCCTCGTATGGTTCGAGGCACTGGGGGCCCCTAATTGAAGGTGCTACCGCAATTGCCTGGATGGCAGCCGGTAAACGGTTGGCCTATAAGCGTGCATTTCTTACGATGTGGCAGTCTTCTCGACGACTGGTCTATCGAGGGCGTCCAGAGCCTGGTCTTTGTGTAAATGACATCTCTCGTATCCACTGGTCCCAACACCTCCTCACAACACAATCAGAGCGGCCTAATTGACAAGCTACTCTCCTAGCCGACCACCCAGCTTCCATCATGCCGATGATTCTCCCCCTCTCAAACTGTGACAGCTGCTCGTATTCAAAAACGGCGTAACGGCATGTCTACCTCAGCTCTTTTCTTTGGCAAGCGATTTTAGCACACACTCAAACAAGCTTTGGTTACCTGTTTTATACGGAGAACGACGTTAAACGCCCTCTACCGGCTATACGTAATACGCAATCACGCTGCATATCTAATCATTTGCATATCTCCCCTACAGAAACGGTATGTACCTTTATGCGGATTTCGATTTAAAAGAATCCTGTGAGTATTTCTTAGTGAGCTAATTTTTTTGTCCATGAGTACACACAACAATTTGTTGGGACCGTTGATTATTTTGTGTTAACAGATATTTCGTCTTAAGTGTTTTCGGGTTAAATGTATTTCAGTGTATTAAGGCTTAGGAGCACTTTTCTGTCTGAAAAAATTATTCTGATTTTTTGTCCTGTCCTTTAACATCATGTGAGGACAAATTTATGCTAAATAAACCATTGAAATTACTTAACAAAAATACGAGAATGCATAATAACCAATATCGTTGTTTACAAGCATAATACGTATTAATTTATTACAGCAGAATCTAATTCTGTTATTTATAGTAGTACACAATATGGATGACCTTTTTCTCCTTTAGAGCGTCAAATTCGAGAATTTCAGAAATATAACCAGGTCAAGAATATGTCTCGTCTTCAGTAATTTTACATTGTGTCAGTCAAGTCTGTCTCAAACATTATTGTAAGACTACTTATTTTTGTAATTTATTCCTTTTCTTAAAAGTTGACCCAAATTTTGAGTCCAGTAATTAAAATTTGGGTTCTTCGAAAACTAATTATTTGAGATTCACTTTTGCGAAACAGTAAGAGTATCGTCATCTTCTGGAAGATACGAATTAAGAAATAAATTAGTTATTGTTTTTAGAAAGAAGGTTTCATTGAAATGCTCATATTTGTCTAAAATATCAAATCATTGTTATGAAAATTTCAAGGATATAGTAAATGCTTAGTTCGCGTTTAATGATAGTTTGAGTATAATCATATATGAATTCAGAGCTAATTGTTTTGTTTCATTGTTTAGATATCAATTCACTTAATAACGGGAAATAAAACTTAGAGAAAAGCAGATGTTGAAGCCAAATTTCTTAAAATTAAAACTAAAAAAAAAAATCACATTACGAAAATGAGTTCAACAAAAATGAAATATTACATGTTTGAAAATGACGTTATAGTAGAATTGAATTTTGCAAGAAAAATGGAAATAGATTATTTTGTGTGATTTTTCATAACAAAGAAACCATCTTCAGAAATAAATACGTTTAATAATATAAAATTAACTTTGAATGAAATTTACATTTTTGTCAAGGATATGTGCTATGTACGGTGGAGTTTTGATAAAATATTAAAGAATACACATTTAATTACAGTTAGAGGTAAAAAAAATCTTCGTAAAATTTAAACTTGAATGCGCATTTCTTATTTTGAAAATTGCAATGATGATTCATTGTTTTATTTTTTTTGGATAAAATGTATTTTGAATGTATATTTGACAGTATTTAATGAGTTATTGAAGAAGGGGCTTAAAAAGTGAAGGTCATGGGGGGTTCTGTAGCTTTTTAGATATTATTAACTTGTTTCACAATTTTAAACTACTGTTTAACCAATTCAAATTTGGATTTCATTTTCTCAAAAAAACTTTTCATACATTGCTGTATTTAGGGTAAATCTTTAAATTATCGTATCAAACTTCATATCACTCAAATTATGAAACCTGCTGTTCTATCAGATAGTGCAAGAAATCAATAAAAAAAAAATCTGAATTTTTACGTGAAGTGAGAGTGATATTTACGGCACACCAAATTTCGTGCACGAAGGGCTATTGATGGCGGACCTCTCAATTTTGAACTATATCAAGTGACGAGGACGACACCTGAGTTGGAACTCACCTCTCCTAACTTCCCCACCACCTCAAACGGAGGATATTTGAGCCTCGGCATAGTTAACGTTGATCGGCACCTTCTGAATAGTATGCCATTTTACGTGGGAGAGAGCAAAGTATTTGATTTTAGGTACTGCGCATGAAAAAGGAGTAATTTTCTTCACAAATTGACATCTTATTCAGTGGTACTATTTCCTCTGTATAAATATTGCTCTTCATTCAATTATTCTTTTAACCATGTAATTTTGTAAATCAATTACGCTGATGGATGCATATATATGTAGTATAACCCATCGCTTCTCAAACTGTGGGGCGCTCCCCCTAGGGGTGTGTGATGATTCTACAAGGGGGGCGCGAGCATATTGAAAAGTCAAAAACAAAAGATTATTTAAAAAATTAATTAATTTTTACTGAAGGTAAACAAACAAAATACATTTTTACATAATAAAAAATTAAATACAACATTTATACTGATATAATATACTTATAAAATGCATCACTACTGCCCAATGTGTTTTATAATTAATTTAACAATACTAAGTTAAGAACAAGTTTGATAATTACCAATAACCCCATTGGCTTCTCATATATAAAATTATATACAAAAACTAACTCTTACCTTGACCATTTGTACGGCTTATAATTAATTCCTTAACTTCCAATTAAAAGTTGCATAATTCGCTCCCCAATGGCTCCGTTTACTAAGTAGATGCTTGAATGTGATGTATTGGGGGAGGGGAGGGGAGAAAAAAGGAATAAATAAGCAAAAACCTTTTTAAATAAGTAAATCCTTTTGCAAAACATTTCAATGTCCTTTATTGAATTCCAAGCCAAAATAATTTTATGGATAATAGTGCACAGAAAAGATCATACTTCAGAAAGATGTATATATATACGTCCGAAGCAATTAACGCTTCGGCTGAGTGAGACGTTTATGTACGCCGGTGACACTTAAGAGGTTAAAGCAGTATTGCAACTTTAGCGTCAAAGTATAGTACTATAGAATTCAATAGATTGTTATTGTATGGAGGGCATGATGAAAATTGTGATTGAATATTGGGTCACAAGTATTGAAAGTTTGAGAAGCACTGGTATAACCTTTATCACACATAACATTAGGTAAATCTTATTAGAAATCTGGTATCACACACACACAAAATTGCTTAAATGGTAATAAAAAATATTTTATCAGGCACTCATTGATGATAAGTTTACTGAGTCAATATTTTACATCTTATTTTGTCATCAAGAAGGTATCATTAGAATTTCATGATTTTCATGTTAATTTTATTAAAATATATTTATTAGCTGAAATTGATAAGTTTAATAAAATTCTGTACGTGTTTAAATTTATTGAATCGTATTTTTCAATCTGGTTTCAAGCAATATTTAGTTACGGAAAATTTTATTCCTGTTTCGAAAATTCGATTTGTTTAATCTAAATTACTGCCTTTGTCAATAGCTATATAATAGACCATTGGTGACAAAACCATTACTTGGCGTTGAGGACCGATATTTGAGTTGATATTTAATTCATGGTTTCATAACAGAATTTCGAGACATAGAACACAGGTAATGGAATTAGTCAAAATTCAAAGCCTTAGGATCCAACAATGATAAAGATTTCAATGGTAATAAAGATTTAAAACCTTATTTTGGGATACACTAGTAGGGATTGATCAATTGTTATTAGAGACCTCATGTACCTTCTAGCGCTTGCCTACGCTCGACTAAATAGTTGTTACAATTTGATTAATTGTTCTTCACCGTTCATTGGGAAAGGTCAATGAGGAACATTCTCAAACGACGAGAGTAATTAATAGTAAATAAATAATGCAAATTTATCGGACAATTTATCTGCAGAGATGACCAAAATAGTGAACAAGTTTAGAAATTATGCTTCAAATGTAAAGTTAGGTAAATTACACTACATATTGCATTGAGTTAAAAATTTCGATCTTATAGAAAATTCTAAATGTCTTGGTAGTATATAAATAATTCAATTTATACTATATATCACATAAGGGGTCAAATTTGTGATCTTATAGAAAATTCTAAATGTCTTGGTAGTATATAAATAATTCAATTTATACTATATATCACATAAGGGGTCAAATTTGTGAACACGTTTCGAAATTATGCCTTGAAATTTCGTATGCTTTAAAAAATATCGCAAGTCCATGCTTCAATTGTATATGTTTTTGAATTCAGAATAACATTTTCTAATATCTTTTCATATATTCTCGGGAAATTTGAAGAAATATCTAAAATTCACGAATTCCCTTAATTTTGAGCACCGTTGTCCTTCGTTAAAACTGTGTTTTTAATCATTATAAATCTTGATATTTCTTCATATTGTTATTAACATATGAATTTTCTATTTAATATTTGTCTTTGATTATAAGATAAACAAGGTAACTCTTATTCTTGACTTTATATTTCATAAAAGCAAAAATACGAGTAGTTTTCTATAGAAACCCATTAACGCAGCGTTTCTCAAACTGTGGGGCGCGCCCCTGGGGGGCGTGACAACTCAACAAGGGGGTCGAGGGCAGTCAAAAACAAAAGATTATTTAAAAAAATTATTAATTTATGGAAAGTAAACAAACAAAATACGTTCTGACATAATAAAAAATAAAACACAAATTTACACTGATATATTACACTTATAGTTGTATCAGTGCTACACAATATATTTTATATAATTAATTTAACAATACTAAGTTAAGAACATGTTTAATAACTACCAGTGACCCCATGGAATTCTCGTATATAAAATTATATACAAAAATCATCACTTATCTTGATAATTTGTACGGTTTAGAATTAAATTCTTAATTGCCGATTAAAAGTTACGCGATTGTATTGGGGTGGAGTAAGGAATAAAAAGAAGCAAATAGTCTGAAATAAGTAAATCCTTCGCAAACATTGCCCAAAGGTCCTTTTTTCATTCAAAGCCCGGAATAATTTTATGGATATCGTGAAAAAAGCCTACTTCAAAAAGACATATATATAAAAATTTACGTTTTTGGCTAGCGAGACGTTTAAATACCCGGGGGGTAAAGAGGTTAAAGTCGTATCGTAGTTTTAGCATCAAAGTATAATATTATTGAGTTCAATACATTGTTATTGTATGAGGGGGGCGCGATGAAAATTATGATTGAATATTGGGTCGCGAATATTGAAACTTTGAGAAGCACTGCATTAACGTAAAAGCAGATCCACACCCTCATTTAATTAGCGCTTTACGCGCACACACACATTAACTGATGCAATTAAAGAGCACGAAGGATTCAAAGTATCTTACATATTCTTCAAACAAAATATGCTGCTTAAAGTAAAAATATGAATATATTTTTTCAAAAGAACAAGTTAAGGAATACTCAAAGAGACGCACTACAGAAAGAAATGATACATTGCAAGCACTGAACGCCGAAACGTTTTATTTGAAATTAAGAGTAATAAGGCTATTACATAATTTTCACTATTGTAGTAAAAATATTCTTATTGATAATTATGTTAAAAAATAATCTATCTATTTATATATATATATATATTGAATAAATTTTTTTGACAATCAAGGAATTCCGAATAAAAATTTCATTCCAGAAGTTCAAATGATTTCAGCCACGTGTATGTCTGCCTCTTACACATGACTGTAAACGGGAGTAAGGTACATACCTCACACAGAGCAGAGAATCCAAGTTGTAGAAGTAGCACCACATCATCTTCAGACAATTATGTTTTAGCAGCAGTTTCGTACCTTCAAACAAGATGTGACAAACAAGTAGCAGTAAATACCAATCTTCTAAGACAGGGGTGTCCAACACGCGGCCCGCCAGTACGTAAGATGCTGCCCGCCGACTCTTTTTAAAAAAAATTTTAAATATCAAATTTTAAAGTTTTTAAATTTTGGGTATTTGAGGGTTTTCATATATATAAATCTACAATGTATTTGCCTGTTACCTGTTCTTGTTTTAAAATATATCCTTTTTGATAATAGAAATGCCCTTTAGATTAAAATATATTTATATTTTATTAAACAGTTATACATTTGATTTTACTATAATAAATAACTTTTTTAATAAATTCCGAATTGTGCATTATGCATATCCTTTACTATGGAGGGTACATGATTCTTTGTATGTGCGATTTTCATTTCTCCTTCTCCTTTTCTGTTTGGAGTGCCCAAAAAGCAAGAGGCAGTCAGAGATGTTTTATAAAGTTTTTTAAAAAAATATTCAGGACGGTTAAGGTAAAGGGCAATGTATATTTAATCGTTGGCGAATGACAGCACAATCAAATTTTAACAATGAGTAACGAAAGATCAATTCAAAAGAACGCCGTAATTTTCAAGAAAATGGCAACTGTAATATTTTAAACGTTATTTGATCATTGCATTATTGATTATATATAAACATTATTGTATAATCTATGTCTGTATACATGAAAAATAATGAAAACAATAATAATAATTCATTCTGTTTTAGATTTTCACTCCAATAAATGTTTTTTTGTTTCCAAATCGGATATAAAGGTACGTAATTTTATATGCAGCCCGCGAGACAATAATGTTTTTCCGAAGTGGCCTGGAAGGTCATTTGGGTTGGACACCCCTGTTCTAAGATGTTATTACCATGCTGCAGTTGAGTTTTTCTCTTGAGATGTTAAAATCACGCATAAGTCCACACTTTTTTCGTAGATGGTAACCAAAGACAACATTACACTCTTTCCTAAGGAAGCTATAAGACAATTGAGCACGTGGTAATTGGTTTGTCATGATATGGTTTATGATATGGTTATGTCAGAAACACATAATCCAGACTTTCTCTTGACGTACTTAGGTTAGTAAATAGTCCAGACTTTCACTTGACATATTAATGCTAGATAATGGTCCAAGTCTTCGCTAGGGATATTAATATGAATTAACAGTCCAGGCCTTCATTGTCTTCATAATTTCGGATCGATTAGTATTCAGCAATTTCTGCAAGCATTTCAATTTTTTTTCTCCAGTTGTGTATTTGCGAGAGAGTTAATCACTTCATGATCACTGTTGTGAACTCCTTTTTCCAAATTACGAGATTTCAGTTTGAGGAGTTCGAGAAAATATAATAAGGGATCAAATGAAAGCAATATTGCAAATTAAAATGTCCAAATATCTCAAAAAGGTACCACAAGGAGTGTAGCAAAATAAACGTTGACATAAAAATCACGTCCGCCATTTTTATGACTTTCTTTAGTAGCTAATAACGACTTTAGAAAGAGATTTTTTTGCAATCACACATTTCAACTCTTCACTAGTTAATTGCAAAACTATAAATACTTCAGACACAGTTTTTTTAAAATTATTATTGAGCTTTAACATACATTAATTATTTAGCAACAATGTTTTTTTCTTAATTCTTAGATGTTCGTACAATGTATTATAACAACTGACTTTTGCTGAATTGCTTAGAATATATATTTTACGACAATTTAAATTCTTACAAAGTATATATAGATAGAGCGAAAGGGGTTTTGATATATATCTGTTTTTTCTCACAATTTTTTTTTAAATTTCAGTTATATGTGAATAGTAAAAATTTTTGAATAACAAAAGATAAAAATGCACACATTTTTTTTTTTTTGCATAAGTAGCTCAAGTTTAGGAAAATTTAATTGGTTAAAAATGTTATATAGTAATATTTATTCTAATTTTGAATATATTCCATTTTATAGCTGGATTCAGAGGGATTACCTTATTTTACGAATGATAAAGCTTTTTTTACAATGACTTTTCGTAACGATATGTTCTCAAATCAGATAATTTAGTCAAAAGTTTCAACTGAATTCTTCCTCAGTATGAAAGTCTGGTTATCTTTGCTTTATTATAACGTAAACTAATTTCATTTAAAGTGAAATAATATTAAAAAATCAGGATATATATATTGTTAAATGTTCATGGTACGCAATCTTAATTTAAAATTTAATAAGTACGTAATTAAAGTTCTTCATATTTCGGAAGAAACTTATTGTCTGAGCGAAACTTATTGCTTTAAAACATATATGAATAAGTGTTTCAAGTGAATTTTATTTATAAAACTGTGTTACGCCTTTGGGTTTGACACACTTGCCGTACAAGGATGTCTTATGTAACAGTATTTTAAATACGATGAGGTTAACATTTTTAAGAGATAAATTCGCGATTAAATTCCATTAGTCGGGCAAGCTACAGTTAATTATTTACGAGAGAGTCCTGATAATCATTACGAATTAAAAAGTTGTTTAAGATGAAATTAAAGTGAATTATTGCCCCCACACACACACGGGTTAGTTAATTGTAGTTAGTTATTCAGAAAAATGGGAGAATTTTTTTTTCGAAGTTAATATTACTTTTAACAAAATAAATCCTTTTTTTCTATAAACTATGTCAGTTGGCATTGCGAAAACGTAATTATTCCTTTTTTCATTGAGAAATATATGTATTTTTTTTCTGAATAATTTCAGAAAAGCAGTCTCTTTTTAAAATATTCTTTGATCCCCATATCTGGTTTGGAAAGTTATCAGTTTCAAGTTAAGGTGTATTTTTCTTCTTATTAGTAATGAGTTTTCTTCTACGCACATTGTAACCATGTCCAGGTCGAATCTTGAAAACCTTTTTTCTCGCATTTAAAAGCGCTCAATTGAGTTGAAATTTTCTACACACGATTGTTTTGGATTTTACGATAATTTAAAATTATAATTAATAAAAAATGATTAAAACTAATGATTTATAAAATTAAATTTTACTCATAATTCCAGTTGCTTACAACGCGAAACAGTTGAATATTGAAACCAGTAAATTAAACTATTCCCTCGTAAATTAAATTATTAAAAAATTATTGAACAAATTCCTTTTGACTCAACGTTCCCTTGAAATCTTAAAATTCAAGGTATATAAAAAAATTAAGTTAGGCAAAGTGTGAAGTTTGAAAGAAAACCCATGTGTAAAAAACTCATTTCTTACCGTTTCTATTTTTAGTTGTTTTAGTTTACATCGCTCTCCCAACTTCTGCATTGCATGACTGCTAAAGAGCCAAGTAAGGGAAAGAAAAAGAGAGTGAGCTCGTACAAAACCAACCCATCTTCACCATGTTTTCCAACCCTTTCTCTGTTTTAAGGCTTCATTAAACGGATTAAAAGAGCATTTGGAAAAGAATTCACTAATCACTAGTGCCGTAATGAAGAAGTGGTATATCCGTTAATTATTTTTTTTCCCCCTGTTTTCATAATTTTGTGCAGGAAGCCACACAACGCAGTAGAACCGAATATCATGGCAGATTAAATCTTATTTAAATGAATTAATTAAATAACCACTTCAATTTCATTTTCAAATTCTTTCAAAGATATGGGAAAAAACGATTTTTCCTTTCTTTTTTTTTGTGAAGCAATTTTTTAAATATATATATTCTAATAAGGTGAGTTTTTTTAAATTTGTATTTCATCATAGAAAAATAATTTTACTTCAATGATAATAGTTAAACCAAATAAATTTTGTTGTTGTTGCGTGTAAATAGAGGGGGTAGGCCTAAATGCAGCGGGGTGCCAGCATTAAAAAATTAACGTCGATAGGTTCAAATGAGAGAAAAATGAAGTTAAATCCAAAACAACCATGGATTCATTATCAAAAACATGAGGTAATCAGTATCGACAATATAATTTGTAAGTAAAACATTTTAAGGTATCCGACTACTTGCGACAACTTTTTTTGGAAAAAATGGAGATATAAGGATTTTTTTGTGATTTTTCTTTAGTATATTTTAAGGAAAAAATCGTAAAATTGAAAACAGAAAAACAATTTATTATTATTAAAAGAGGCAAAAACTGGTGAAAATGTACAAAAAAATACATAAACAGGACATATATGACATATGACAGGACTTCCGGTATAGTACGTCCTTTTAGTATGAGAAAAGTCGTGGAAGTGAGAAGTTACAGGGGGCGCCACAAGCGACAATAACGGAAGTGTACCAATAGCGTGCTTAATTTTTTTTTTCTTTTCGCATACTAATATATTAAAAGCGTAAGTTAACAAACCTAAATCGAAAAAATCGTTCAAAATTAGATTTAATTCAGAATTTCAATAATACACAGTATATGTGTGTGGTCAATTCTTGTAAAAAAATTACCACCTAGAACATATTTAAATTAAATATTTTAGAGGTTATTATATCTACTTTCTAGTTTTATTCATAGCATTAAGGTATCCGACTACGTTCGGAATCGTGATTTTAAAAAAGCGCATAAATGGATAATTTTCATGATATGTAATGTCACTCAGGTTAGAATACATGTATAAAATTGTTTTAAGGACATTTTGACAAAAAAAAGAAATTTTTTTAAACACGATATTTCGTCAAAAAATGAACTTAGAATAACCTTTTTTCAAAATGTTCTCCTTTTGTGAAAAATGCTTCTATTATAATAATATTTTGCCTGTCTATAGCTCAGACCTCTGTGCAGAGGCTCAACTATGATTTTTGAAAAATTCACTTTATTTTCAGAGTTACAACCCATTAAAATAATTATCGGCGTTTTTTTTTCTTAAAATTTCTCTCCTCTGTTATCGTAAAACATGGATAAACCCACTTCTAAGTTATATATTTCAAAAATTCTAGTTGAGCCTCTGTAGAGAGATCTGAGCTATGTACAGGCAAAATATTATTATAATAGAAGCATTTTTCACAAAAGGAGAATATTTGAAATGTATTCTATGTTCATTTTTTGTCAAAATAGTGTACTTAAATAATTTTTTATTGTTATAATATTCTTAAAACAATTTTATATATTTTCTAATCTAAGTGACACTAAATATCATAAATATTACCCATTTATACGCTTTTGCAAAATCACGGTTCCGAACGTAGTCGGATACCTTAAGCACACTTTATTACTTTATTGCTTCTGTAAGTGTTTTTTAATATCCTATGCCCGTGTACGACCTTTTGGTCATGCGTTGATGAACAATCACGTCTAAAAGATGTCACTCACTATCAAATTAGCTCCAAAATTATTCTATGCTCAATAAGAAAAGAACTTTGAAAGTTTGTAACATGTTCCCAACCATGGAAAGAGTTTAAAGTTTTACATTTATATTCCTTGTGACACGATTTGTTCTTAAATATGCATATGAAACCATGCAATTTTGCGGTTTACAGCAATAAATATAAATCAAAACGTTTAAGGTTAAGTGGGGCAAATATGAATTCTTGGAAAGAGTTCCACCTGAATACAAACAAGTTTTGATAAATGTAGAAGCTGACATCTTTTGAAACTGATTAAAAGGTATCCTTACCATTAGGTCGACAATCAGAACATCAGAAAATTAACTTGTAATTTAGACTGAGCAAGTAAAAATCCATTACTTTATTAATTCATCTGTTAGGTTCATCCAGGTTATTTATTCTTGGTATTATCATCCAGCTTCTAAAACATACCGATGAGCAAGAAGTTGTTCAATCTAAGTTGGAGACATAATAACTATAATTATTTTCAATAAATCATTTTAAGAACTTGTTTTTTAAAAATGATGTTTGTCCTTTTGTATTAAAAAAAAGCAAGGTAGGGCAAGTGTATTGTAGTAAGAACAAGTTTTATTAAAAATTGCTTTTTTTTTGTTTTTAAAATGGTGAAAATTGGATAACTGGTGACTTAACCAATTCTAAATCACTTTGAAAATTTTTTCCTTATTGCTGCTGTAAAAACAGACATGGCAGAAGCACTTTTTAGAATTTTTTTTAAAATTTGAAATGGAAAGATTTTTTTGTTTTCGCAGAAAAAAGATTTAAAAGAATCAAGAAAAACAAGAAGAGTTGAGTTCATCACTCTTTAAGAAAAAGAGCACGTTTTAAAATGATATGAATTATTTGTTCAAAGCTCAAATATGCTTAAACGAAATAGACTTAAGCAAATTATTCCCCTGTATTAATTTAAATATAACTCGTAAAAGTAAAAAGAGTTACGAAAGTATTCAAAATAACATTTAAATTTTGGATAAATCAGTTTTTGAGGATTTTGAATTCATCATTCTCAGAAATTTTATCATATACCAGATTCCTTAAGCAAAACTAATAGGATTCGATTAAAGAGTCACGGGAATAAAATTACGAAAAAGCGTTCTTTCATGTGAAAACAACAATTATAGACAATTTTCTAACATTTACAATAAAAATTACTTTAATCAAACTAATTTCCCGTCATCAAGTGTTTTTTGTTTTGTTTTTGTAAAGGAATTGTTTCGACCTGTAAAAGGCTCTTTGTATGATCCATTTTCTTAGCAATGCCATTCACTTAAAAAAAAAAATTTTTTTTTTAATTCAGAATGTTTTGTTATTCAAATTTCATGCAGAAATTTATAATAATGCACCATTAGAATTTGATAAGCATTTTCTATATATCTTTCAGTGTATTCAGTATTTTTTTAAATATTTTTCAGTGTGTTCGGCATTTTCTATATTTTTCAGTTTCATTATAGCTGATAATGATATTTCATATACAAATCTTGTTTTTCGAATCTCAGGAAAAATATTTTCTCGATGCATAGAACATATATTGTAACAAGACAGCTATCAGCTAATGACCTCGTAATTTTGATCCTTGGTCAAGTAAGGAAGACACCTGAGCTGCCCCACCCTTTCCATATTGTTACAGCACGCCAACGAGAGGACTTTGAGCCCCGACAGATTTAACGTGTATCAGCTGCTCTACATGGTAGGTCTTCAGCAGCACAAGATTCGTACTCGCGACTCGACGACGTCGACCATGAATTTGTGAAAATGACCACTTGGTTGTCTCACCTTCCCCCTCTCATTCACAGAGAGACTGAAATACTTTTGTGACGGCTCTATCCGCGTCCTTCTTATTAACAAATCCTCTTGGGGTATCTTTGGTCCTTAAAAACTATTTTATTTGAACGCACCCACTGAAGAAAAGAACGTGAACATGTAAATTAGGACTACTATATATAGTCTAGGCTTTCAAGCGAAAGAGAAGGGGAGAGAGATAGGATAGATTGCTAGCGGAACAGTGATTAATCAAATTTATAGTGTAATGCAGATATTTGCTGTTTGATAATTGTAATAATTAAGGTGGAAGCCCAGTGGCTGAGTGGTTAGAGCATCGCGCTTCCACACCACAGATCCGAGGTTCAAACCCAGGGCTGGTCAAGGTTAAATCAGCCTTTCATTCCTTCAATGGGTCGATAAAAGGAGTACCAAGCTTGCTTGGGAACTTAACATTGGGGGTTTCACGTCAGACTGACCACCTGACCGGAAAATCTGCTATGTACCTCAGGGCCCAAGGTCGTATATACTGAGTTGGGCACAGTAGGCCTTGTCCCTCATGGGATGTCGTGACACTGAGTTAAGTTTTTAAGGTATTCGACTACGTTCGGAACCGTGATTTTAAAAATGCGCATAAATGGATAATTTTCATGATATTTAGTGTCACTTGGATTAGAATACATGTAAAAAATTGTTTTAAGGATATTTTGTGACCAAAAGAATTATTTAAATACAATATTTTGGCAAAAAATTAACATAGAATAATCTTTTTTCAAAATGTTCTCCTTTTATAAAAAAAGCTTCTAAAATAATAATATTTCGCGCGCTCTTATATAAAGTAAAGACTTCTCCAGAGAGTCTGAACAACGATTTTTGAAAAATTTACATTATTTTCAGAGTTACAACCCATTGAAATAATTATCGGCTTTTTTTTTTTTTAAAAAATTGCTCCCTCTGTTGTTGTAAAATATGGAAAAACCCCCTTTTTAAGGGGTTATATTTTTAAAAAAAATTTTAGGGGGGACCCTTTAGAGGGGTCTGGGGGCTATATACAGGAAAATTTTTAAAAAAGATGCATTGTTCAAAAAAGGGAATATTTTGAAAATGGGTCATTCATGTTCTTTTTTTTTTAAAAAATATTGTATTAAAAAATTTTTTTTATTGTAATACTATTTTTAAAAAAACAATTTCATATACTTTTTTCTAATCTAAAGTGACACTAAATATCAAAAATATTATCCATTTATACGTTTTTAAAAAATCAGGGTTTCCCAAAACGTAGCCCGGATACCTTAATAAAAAAGGTGACTTTTTGTCACTGGGATTGAATAGAGATTGGGAATAACTGGGAAAGGGGGAATGTATTCAAAACCGGAAGAAAGGGTTTACTGGTATTTAGTCTTTTCATATTTCGCTTACCTTGTTAATTACCTCCATAAAAGCTTTATTTGGGGGCCAAATCGGTTTGATTATTGAATTTGCCCGTTGTTGTAAAAAAAATAGATTAACTGTTTTTTTGAAAATGGGGGGGCTTCCTTCCCTTTCTTCCACTTCTTTTGCCGTGGATCCGAGATTCTTACACATTTTTCTCTCTTTTAAAAATTTGTAGGAATCTTATGATCTTGGGATGGGAGAAAAAAAAGGTTATTAACTTTTCCTATCTAAAATTTTGAACGATCAGGTAAAAAAATAAATAAATAAAATCCACCCACAAAACATAGCGGGGGAAACGGAATAAAAAGCAGCCCCGAGAAAAAAAAGGGTAATAAAAAAAATTTTTTTTTGGAAAAGGGAGAAAAAATTTTCGAAATAAAAAAAAATAAATGGGGCCAAACCCAAAAATTATAAATCCCCAACCAACTCCCCTTCCTCGGGGAAAAAAGTTTTTCCCTTTTTTCTGATTTTTTTATAGATGAAGTTCGCCTCAAAAAAATTGTCGCCAATTCGCAGGGAAGTGACCCGTTCGGTAAGCTAAGGTCATGAAGTTCACTCGAAGTCGCAGAATGTTGACGTTTAACAGAGCAGAATAATAACTTTTAGTTTCGTCGGTGATGATGCTGAACTCGGAGAAAAATGTCATTCGTCAAGGAGTGTGACGACGAAGTGAATCATCATAATATTTGCAGCTACAGCAGCTTGAAATTAGGTGCAGGCTGTATTTAAGAGATCCCCCTTTCGCCATTGTCATTTATTCCAGTGACTTGTAATATATACTTATGCTGTTAGAACATTCGAGTTATAATGTTGTTGCAATATTTTTTTGTAAATTATAGCTTGTGGTGTTGGGGAAAAAAAGCAGATGGAAAAATCTGAAGTAGCCATGTGTAATATAGCTGAGGGCACAACTCATGCTTGAAATTGCATATTTTCCCCATCTTGTAATCACATTTTTTTATTGAATCTTATTGATGATTAGCAAGTCAAAATAATGTTTAATAATATTTATTTTAAAAATATACAACTATTTTAGTTTTTTTTATCGTTCTATCTAATATTAATCAAGTTCAGAGGTTTTTTTTCTGGTTCTTATTATTGATTTTATTTTAATATACCTGTAGCTATTCAAAATAGATCTTTCTGAAAAGTAACAACGCATTCATTTATAGTTTTTGTTTAATGATTACTTCTGTTGTAATCTAACAATTTCCGTAGACAAGTTTAAAAGTATAATAACAGGGAACAATATACGAGAGTTACTTCCTTGTGCAGTATAATAAACATTCAAATAACAATGCTAATTTCAGAACTAAAACAGCAGGGAAAAAATCCAGAGAGTATTAGAAATTACGGAATAGTGCCTTTAATTGGAAAAAGAAATTGCCTGTTGTGCATAAAACAGGAAAAATTTACGTTAGCTTACAGTATGGTAGGTGAAATCCTATACGCCTCTAACATAACATAGTAATAATATTAGCATAACAATTTTACTTTTTACTATAAAATAGAGTAGTAGTTCTTAAGCGTTTACCTCACAGTGCCTGTGTACCTGTTGTACCACCCGCTAGTTATATTGTAGTTAAAAATAATACTCTAAAAATACGATGCCCACAACGAACATTTTTGCGATCCGGTCAGTATATATCAGCATTCAATAATATATAATAAAATAGCAAATTTTCTCCCGAATTAAGACAGATAGTAGAAAAGAAGAAATGTCAAGTGTCAGGACGTAAACACTACATTTTTTCTTCTTTTATTTATGTTTATTATAAAAAAATATTATTCGAAATAAACTTACATTTCTATGAATATTGATTTTTTTGCGGTCCACCTAAAGTTAAACTTTGTTTGTTTGGGCCAAGTTAGCTTATGAGTTTAACACCCTTGTCCTAAGCAGAGATTTTCGGATTTCAGTGACGAAAGCTTACGGTTGTGGTTAAAACCTTTTGAATGCTGAATGATTTTAATTGATATGATGTCATTTATATAATCAAGAATATGTATGACGCCTAAGGTATTGTTTCTTTTCTTTGGAAGTAATTACGTTTTTCAGAAGCCTATTCGAAATTTACTTTCCTTAATAATCTGAAAATCATTTACATCGGACAAAATTTCAACGGTATTCTAGTACTTAAATTACTAATACAATTACTATTCTTTCTGAAATAATGGGATACAGTTTTCATAGTAACAATAGTAGTTTCGTAATTATAGGAAGTTATAAATAATTATAATAATAGTTTCCATACAACAATCACACACACACATTTTGAATTTTCATGCAAGTAATTTGGATATTGTTTTCAGATATTAATCTTTTGCTGAAAGCCCTCCTTTTTTTGTCAGGACAGTTGCGTATTCTCTAGAAATTACCATTATCTAAGAAACCGCGTACAACAGTTTATGAATTATTGGAATAGGGTATTAAACAAAACAACAAAAACTGGATAGCCAGGGAAAAAAAAACTAAAAACATTTAATCGTTTTTCCCCTTGAAATGGGGTTAAAAAAGAAAGTCGCTTGGATCAAGATTAGATAAAAAGCGCATATTATATTTGAGGCGAAGAAAAAATCAGTGTTTAATAGGATATTACTTGGAATCTTATCTAGATTCTAGTAATTCAAGGTAATATTAGCTGCTGATCACGTCAATAGAAATAAAAACAAAAGTAAATATATTTAATCAATGTCTGTTTCAAAAGCAAAACGAATACTCCGAGGGAGAAATGGAGTTGACAAGAAATATAAAAAAATAGTTTTTAAGTCAATTCCTACTTAGATCAACAACGAAAATTTTTATTTCAGTTACTTTTTATTAAATAATTACAATTAATATAAATATTTATATATATAGGAAAAGAACACAACATTAAGTGGATAGTTTTTAATTATCATTAAAAGTATCGATTGTCCTTTAATTTCAGTCCAACTGAATGCTTTAACACGTGAGAAAAACCTTTTCACACAATTTTTTGACAAAAGTCGCCAAAAGGGTCCTAAGTCGCCAACGTGGCTGTATTTGTAATTCTTTAAATAATTAGTTTTAATGAATTAATTTTATTAATTATAATTAAATGAGATTGATTGTCACCCAAAATGTCCTGTATATAAAATTTCAGCTCAATTCAGCGTTTTTAAAATGTATTTTATTAACGATAGAAAATTCCACCAAGATAAATAAATAAATATACAAATATATAAATAAATAAATATATAGTCAGTGCGAGCTAATAGTAGGAATTGAAAAATGACATTTCTTAAATAACAAAGTTTTAAAAATTAATTATAAATAAAAATCGACTTTCAAGAGTGTTGATATTTCCCAAGGCATAAGAATGTAATACAAAGGTACCACGTAAAAAAATTAGCCTAAAATCTTGAATTTTTTCAAAATTTAATTTTAAAATATTAACTTTTTTTTTACTGAAAAAACCCGTTTCAGAATTTTATGCGGTATATTCTGACAGTTTACATATTAGTATACTAACGAAAACGACTATTGTGATTTTAAAAGATATTACATTTCATTTATATTCCCGATGTTTTGGGGGAGAAAAAAATTTGAACTTTGATTTCATCTCATTACAAGATGAATAATTTCACGCAATTAAATCATGGCCTGGAATTTAACTTCAATAAACTTTTAATAACTTATTCTTAATTAATTTATTGAATTTCAAACGGCAATTTATGTATCTCTCACACATGTACTCAAATCACTAACATACACACAAGATGAATTGTTTCGAATCATCTTTAGAAATTGCGGAAAGTATAGAACAGTATTTATGTACATAAAACCGTAGGTTTTTAAGCATCCTTCACGACCTTATTGTAGTTAGGTACACTTTTCTGGTTATTCACTAAGTATAGGATTATCCAGTACATACAATCTTTATATATATCGCTTTTTTCACGTTATATTTGTTTAATAAATGATAAGTACAATAGTTCCCGGATATTTATTTAATATTCTTAAAAAATATTAAAATTCCTTTTTTAAACAAAAGATTTCTTTGTCTGTTAATGTACTTCATTAAAAATAGCTTTGTATCCAATAAATATTTCTTCTTTTCAAATTAATGCACCTATTTAAGAAAGATGAGATCATTCATAATTATTATTATTCTTTTCTTTTTTTTTACCATGTTTGTATTAACTCGCTTTTTTTGTCTGTTCGGGTGGAATTTTGTAATTGATTTTGTAGTCCGTTATAAAAATGGTACATTAAAAGCTTTTAATTCGAACATGTTAATTTCTTTTCCTTAAATTCCCCTTTCTAATCAAGGAATTAGTATTTTCCATGAGGATGCCAGGACTATTAGTTTTGGCGAATAAAGGAATTGTGTTAATAATAATTATACCACTTGAATCGCAATCGAAAATGGGTAAGTGATGCCACACATTGTTTTAGCTTATTTACTAATATCATCTTTAATTAATAATTACTTTAATTCGAATAAAATAATCTAAAACAAAGAAAAAGCAATTTCTGAATTTTAAGTCTTTTCAGTATATATATAAGTATAAGAAAACAAAAAAAAATTTTTTTGTCAAGGATAAAAACAAATAGAACAAAAAATCTCACACAACGAAAACGAAATTTTTGATTCTCAAAGAATACATCGATTCAAAACAAGAGCAAGGTTTAAAAAAATAATGAATTTCATTCAGGAAGCAGACATTCATTTCGTCACAGGCTTATTCTTTAGGAATGGAAAACAATATATTCCAAAATATAAGCACTTTTGCCTTTTGCACCCAAGAGCTATTTGTTGAGCCACCTGTCACGAATTTAGAGAACAATTTGACTTCGTCTGCATTCTTCGCAAATAACGAATTTTCTAAATTTCTAAGCAAAGTCACGTGCTTTAAAAATAAATATTGTTTTATATTCCGGTTATACTCGAGACTGAACTTTTATTGAAGTTTTTAAAATGTACGTTAAACTGAACAAATACAAAATATGTATGGAACAATTTAACTAAAGCCATGTTATTTGTTTTAAATTTAAATAACCATAATAAATTTTAAAGGATAAACAAAATTTAAAAATAATAAGCACTGAAATAGAAGATACATTAAACTTAAGAAATATTTTTCTTTTTTATATTTTTTAGTTGCTTAGATTTATTTGTGTATAACAATTTAGATGATATTTTGTTGTAAGTAATTTTTCATTTTGAAACTTTTTAGTTAAAAAAAAATTAACTAGTTTTCTCTTAAATAAAACTTTTTCTATCAGACTAAACATTGTATAATTTATTAAAAAATATTCTTTAAAAAAACTAGTTTAAATTATTTGATTTTTATTTCCATATCATTAATGTAACACTTTCGCCGTATAACAATAAAAAATTCTGAACTTTAAGAATTTTGTTTAAAAATATATAAGTATCAGTATTTTCAAAAATATTTATTTTGTAGAATGTATATGAGTCTATAAATGTATTAAATTCAAATTAAACATTATTTGATATATAATTATTTATAATACTTATGAAAAGTAGCAAATATGTGACATATTTAGACCAAACGATTTCTAGTTCAGTATCGTAACCCCGATGTTATATTATATTACAAACCTGTTGAAAAAACTAGAACGATAAAATACGATTTTCTAGAGAATATCTCAGAATTGTATAACTTTATTCTTGAAAATTTGTTATATTTATGCTTTCCTATAGCGTTATTTTTTATTTATATGAACTAAAATTTACATACATTAAGTTTAATTTAACAAAAAATGCTTTTGAGAATACTATTTATCTATATGCTCTAAATCTGTTTTTCTATGCTCTATACACAGTGCTTTAAAATGTAATTTTGAAATGTATGAAATATTCAAACAAAATTCGATATTTTAACTACATAAATAAATAAAATTGTTAAAAGTATAAGATTATACCCATTAATCTTATCAGCTGAAACTTGTGTGATACTTTGGAAATAATTATAATTATGGAAACAATTGAACACAAAACGAATGCCACAATTTTATTTTTTATTAAAATATTTTATTTACAATTTTAGATTGAGAAAAAAATCTATGTATATTATAATTACAATTTCCTTTCAATTCTATATTTTTTCAAACATCATTGTCATTTATTATAATGAGAAAAATGCTTTAGATATGTTTCTTACAGATGCAGTGGGATAGTATTTTTTATTCATTACTTTAAAAAAAGTAAAAAAAATTTATTCAAACTCAAAATATTACTTACAATCTAATTGCCCAAACTTTTTTTGCGGGGAAAAAATTTTCCACCCCATACTAAAACGGGGTTTTTTCAAATTTTTTTGGTTTAAAAAACAAAGCAATTTTCAAACTAAAATATAAAATAGATTTTTTTTCATAAACAAAAGCATTATTTGAACATTTTCTATTCTGTTATATAACACGAATCGATTTAAGAAAAAAACAAAGGGATTTCTCTCTTCCGGGAAAAATTCTTTTGGTTTTAATTAGGGGACTAAAAAAGTATACAGTTATACTTAAACCCAAAAGAACAATGTAAAAAAAATACAGTTCCTGAAAAAAATTTTAGGGGGTTATTTTAAGTTTTGTTAAGGCATTCATACAGAAAATTCATTTAAACCCTCATAAATGATATGCATCACCCCCTTTTCCCCCCCAAAGTTGTTAAGGTATCAGTCAGGGGGCTTTGTGCTGTTTACTCCCCTAGATCATTCATCAAAATTTTTTTCCCCCGGGAAATTTTCGAACGAAGGGGTTTTTTTGGGAAATGAACTGGGTGGGGTTTTCTTGGAAAACCCATTCCAAACCCCTTCGAAGAATAAACTAAAATATTTAAAGTAAATCACATTTATGGGCCCTTTATTAAAGGTAATTAAAAAAAAATATTTTTTATATTAAAAATAATCTAATTTTTTTTAATATAGTTTACTCATTAATAATATTAATTTATGATTCAAGTATCACTTACCCATGCAATATATTTAGTAACTGGGATATATGCTAGATTTTTTCACAACTGTCGAAATTTGGTCTTTAAAATAAATTGCAATATTCTGAGTTTTTTTGTTTTTAAAAATTTTTTTTTCCACTTACTTTGAAAATTGTTTAATTAAACACAATGTTCTGAAAGGGTTAAAAATTTTAATTGGTGAAAACCGTAGTTTGTAATTTGCAGGGAGTTTTTGAGAGGCTGTTCTTGCCTAAATTTAAATTTTAATATCAACTCTGTTGAAATGTTGTTTCCTCTCCTTCAAGGACTTTTTTCCACAAATACAAAAGATGTATTTTCCATTAGAAAAATATTTTGTTTTGCAAGACATTATGCTAACTAAAGAGTATAAAATTACCTCGTCGAAACCGAGGTAGTAAACAATAAAATATTCATAATCTAGTGGGAAGTACTTACGTATATATATATATATATATATATATATATATATATATATAATATATATATATATATAATATATATATATATATATATATATATATATATATATATAATATATATATATATATAATATATATATATATATATATATATATATATATATATATAATATATATATATATATATATATATATATATATAAATATATATAAATAAAGATAAAACGTTTTAATATTCTAGTATTACATTGTAATAAAGGTTTAAAAAGTGTTGCAAAATAAAGTTATTACACATAAATAAAATTTTCACTTTCAATGAACAGGATGTGCTTTAGATACTTGTAACTATACAAACTTCATAGAGAACGTGAATCCATTTTGCATACATATTCGTTTCTTCTCGATTTTTTTATTGTGACTCATGGAACCCCTAAGTATGCCTTGTGGAACCCCAGGGTTCCGTGGAACACAGTTTGAAGACCACTGCTTTAGATCAACAGGGAAGGAAGGGACGAACACCTTGCAAAGTGTTGCACCTTGTCTCTAACGTACTCCTGCAGAACGAAATCACAAGGTGTTAAGTCAGGACCGGTTGGTCACTGGGTACGTGACATGTTGTAGTCCGTGGCTCGCCCAATCCATATGGGAGGGAGATGTTCATTGAAGTTATCTCGCAAGTAGGCCGATCAGTGTGGACGTGTACCATCCAATTGGAAAATGAAGTTTTCAATACCGTTCTGCAACTGTGGCATCAATTAAAGACTTAGCATATCCAAAAAAGTGGCTTCGTTGAATGGTGGTGCAAACACTACCAGCGACTTCTTGCGATACAGTCGATCGTCAAAGACTTTTACTTCTGCACAAAACAGCCCGTAGTTTTAAATTTGTCATCAATACGATGTTCTTGATTTCATCAAGTCGATGTCGATTTTCTACTTGGGGTACTTTTTCAAAACGTGATAAAATGCCGTCTCAGAGCAGTTGTGGATTCTGTTTTGTTAAATTCAAGAACTTAAAAAGCCCTTTCCACTGCAGGTGCCGCCATTTCGACTGACTAGCCACGTGATATGCCTTTTATTGCTAAGTCACATCTATCAGGGTAAGACTCAAACTTTAAGAGTACATCTACCTTGCGGTTCGCTGAGGTGGTGTGTGTGTCTTAAGACTGTTATTGTTTTACAGCATCTGGAAAGTGTATACTTCCTTATAAATCACCCTATAACATGAACTTTCATGATTTAACTATCACAAATTTAAAACATTGTAAACATGTAAAAAGTAACAGATTTATTAGAATAAAGATTTGCTTTAAAAACAACTAATTTGAAACTAAATACTTTGGAAGGAAAGTTTAAAGACAGTAAAAACGATTTGTATAGCTTTTTTGATGGTGATTCATGTTTTCTTCAAAAAAGAAAATTTTTTATCACTAATATGAATTTTATAAAATACAGACTCTCTGATATATTAAGTACATAAATCATGCTCATACATAAGAAAATAAAGTGTATCTAGAGTAACTATCATAACAAAAATGAAAAAAAAAAGTCTTTTAAGTTTTCTTCATTTTTCATATCATTTCGTAAACATAAAAAAAAAATGAAGAAATATAATATAAATGGAACTCTAACAAACGCTTTTGAAGACATTTGTGGTTATCCAGGCAATATGTTCGGCTTTTTCCTAACCTGTCTTAGACTTTGAAAAAAGTCAGTATGTCGATGAACGGTGAACTTTCTAGTATTTTCCGTGATTTTTGCAATCACCTCATTAAGAACCGGTGTGTTATGAATAAAGAAAAGCAGCATGAAAACAATTTTATTAATGCCACTTACAGCTCAGTGCAGAAAACAACAAAACCATCTTCCGAAGCAAATGTTGCAATACTTTGTAACGAGTGAGTATATCCTGAATCCACAAAATTCAACTTTATTTATTTATTTTTTATTTCTACAATTATTTTTCTGTATTTTTTTATTGATTTAAAATATAGTTTTATGATTCTTTTCAATGTAAAAATTTTACCTAAATATGTCATAGAAATTTAATGGGGTAAATTCATGTGACGTCATGTCATATGCTAACTACAAACACGTGTTTCCATCTAATCATTTCAGAGATTTATTAATGTCACTGTCACATGATAAATGCTATTGCGTGTTCCAGCCTTGTGCTTCACCGTTGCCAACTTTTACTTCTTACAAAAAACAATAATAATGCACATAAATAAATAAAATGCATTTGATTTAAAAGTACACGTATAATAAGAAGTACTTTATTTTAATTTTGAAAAACTTTTTGAAGAATCTTGATATTTGAATATTTTTTAACAAATAACCAAATTTGAAATTTTATCTAAATTTTGCGAGTAGAACAACAAGTCAGTTTTGAATTCAATGGAGAACACGTGATTGTATTTATCGTGTGACGTCACGAATTTAACCCATTTAGGGACTTGAAGGAAGATTCCAATCCTATTTAAAACTACTTTCCCTAATACAAAAATTGTTGTCGAAGATCGAGATTTACAATCAGGTACTTTTGTATTCTACTTTCTACATCACAGTACATCTAAATCATAGACATAATTTTTTTTCTCCTCTACGCCATGAATTCTTCAATCTGTCATCCAACTAGACGAAAGAAAAAAAGATCGCAGCAACCGTTACACTTCCTGTTCGATAACTCTGGTTACAAATATACAATGCACTTTATATTACAATAACGATAATAATAATAAAAAGGGATCTCCAATTTTACGGTCCGTTACGCATGCGACTCTTGCGGAATGTCCAGATCCGCCTGTATCTCCTCCTGACTTCTCAGGTCGATGGCGAACTTCCGGGGAGGTGGCAGCCCTTTAACTGACCTGCTATAGTCCTGGAATGCCTTTGCCAGCGTCAGTGTGAGTGACCTAGCATTCTGTCGACTATCACACACAAAGGCGTGGCACAAAAAGGGGTGCTTCTCAAGCATGTTACCACTATCTCTGACAACGATCATGGCGAACACTCTTGTGTAAACCAAGTCTTGCACACCATATGAGATGGATTCTATTGGGTAAAGACCCGGTTCGAAGTTCTGGTTTTGATTCTGGGGCATAGGGGAGAGATGAACACCTTTGCCAGAGACTTCCAATCGTAGATATGGTAGGGTGGTTCCTGGTTGTAGTGATCGGGCAGCAGCTACTAGTTCGTCCACAGGGTGACGAGTGTGTTTGATTCCCCAGAGACCTCTGGCATCTCGGCTGCCTAAGTATTTGACAACGTATGTTTGAGGTAGGACGATGTCTCCCGTCTGCCCTAAAAAAGATAAAAGATACATGTGATTTAATCTCTCATTCAATACATTAAAACTCTAAAATATCACTGTAGGGCTCGTACATCAATCTATATATTAATAAAGTAACTTTATCCTAATTTTACACTTTTTTTTGTAATAACTTGTTTTATGCAATAAGTTGTTCGCTATATAAAATATAAAAGGTGTACGAACGGAAAAAGTTAAAACTAATATAATCTTTAAATTTCAAGTGATATATAAGATAATAATCATTTCAGCCGATTGACATCACATATAACAGGATTGTTTTAATCAAAATTTATATTTTGGAAATAATAGTACATTTGTAATCGTTTTTACTTCCTGATGGAAAAATTAATAGCAGTTTAGATTTAAAAAATTAGCATTGCATTTAACTAAGAAGTTATATTTCATTAAAATAAAGCAGAAATAATTGTAAAGCATTGGTGAAACAAGAAATGGAGCGAAGAATTATAAAATAAGCAGAATCAAAAAATGTACAACTATTAACATTTTTCTAGTTACTCATTTTAATACTTTAATCTAAATTTTCATTTATATGTCTGATTCAAACATTCCTTTTTTCAGAATTGTAACAGAATAAATGCGTAAAAATATTTTCAATAGACCTTATAAACATTGAAATTAAATCGCCTTACTAATAACTATTTCACATATTGTTTCTTTCAATATATAAAATATAAACCATCAAAAGTATTTCACTTCATTGTACTTGATTTGAAATCATTTGTGACTGTTATTTTATGTTTTAGAAGTTTTAATTTTTCTTCGTATACGATATTTTGCTACATTAAGAAAGTATATTCAAATAGTTACGAGTAAGGTGATTTTTGAAGAATTTTTAACTAGAGTAAACAAGAATTGAAAACTTCATCCTCCCCCCACCCCCACAAGATTTTTTTTGTTTTCCTCAGAGTATATAAAAACATTTAAAAAAAAATAAAACTTTATAAATTCATGTTTTTCGTGAAAAATCTCCCAATTTTTTTTTACATTAAACAGATTTTAAAAAATTCATGTTCCAAATTACGCATATCTCCACAGGCCAGTCTATGAAACCAGACTTGGCAAAATATCAAATCAAGGACAACAAGGAAGTGAAGGCCTTTTCGAATTGTATGATTCCAGGAATTAACTGGAACTACATGAAAGATGTGTAAACGAACAATAGGGAAGGAAAACAGTTGTCAAAACGACCTTTGCGCAACATTCACGGCTTCCTTTTGGTGAGGATTCACAACATTAAATTTATTTTGAAAAAATTGTCTGCGAACCAACAAAAATTCGAAAAAATGTACTATCATTAATAAAGATGATTTTTGTTATGTTATGAGTTTTGTTATATTTTCCACTCTTCTTCCTCCCTTTCGTAATAGAAGTAATACATTTAAAAATGCGGCTTAAGTTAAGGTCACTAAAAAGATTTACTTAAATCTTACATTTGGATATGGATCGTGGTGTACAAAGAATGCTCAACCAGGCATTTTAAAAACGTTAAAGTTTTGGGAATTTAAAAAAAAATAAGCTTTTTTAAGCTAAGTTTTTATAAATTTTTTTTTCTCTCTGTATATCACGGTTCAAGAAACAAAGGAAGCGGTCACCATCAAAAACAAAATTTACACTAAAACATTATCTTTCTGCAAATACAAATTCGTTTTTCCCCTTACAAAAAGAAAATAAACTATTAAAGTTTAGTTTCTCATGCTCTACTGCACGCCGCTATCAGTTCATAATTACATACAGGATATTTTTTTAATCACTTTTTATCCGTTTGTTGATGACAAAGTAAGAAACAAGTAACATGAAAAAATAGTTTTTAAGTCAATTCCTACTTAGATCAACAACGAACAATTTTATTTTAGCTACTTTTAATTAAATAGTTACAACTAATATAAATATGTATATACATAGGACAGAATCACAACATTAAGTGGTCATTAGTTTTTTTTAATTATCATTAAAGTATCGTATTGTCCTTTTAATTTCAGTCCAACTGAATGCTTTAACACGTAAGAAAAAAACTTTTCAAGTTTTGACACAAGTCGCCAAAAGGGTCGCTAAGTCGCCAACGTGGCTGTATTTGTAATTCTTTAAATAATTAGTTTTAATCAATTAATTTTTATTAATTATAATTAAATTATTGTGTTGTCATCCAAAATGATCCTGTATATAAAATTTCAACTCAATTCAGCGCTTTAAAATGTATTTTATTAACGATTGAGAATTCCACCAAGATAAATAAATAAATATACAAATATATAAATATATAGACAGTGCGCGAGCTAATAGTAGGAAAAATGCCTTTAGAGATTGAAATCTTTGATTAAATAATTAGTTAAAAATATTTATAAGTTATACAACGAATATTTAAGGAATACTTAAACGAAACAATCTAAAAGTTCTTGCTAATAAAATAAACGATAACGAATTTAATATTTACGAAGTATAGAAAAATTTTAAATCACTCCGGCAAGAAATTTTTTTAAGCAAAAATTATGGTAATAAATAACTATAATAGTTACTTTAATGTTTAACCGAGATGTGATGAAATGAAAATTTTGTTCCTTTTCTGAAATTTTTATTTAGGATCATCAATTTTCCTCCCAATTAATGTTGCATCTATTTTTATTTTTATATTCAATTTCAAAAACGAAAATTTTAGATATTATTAGAAAAAAATTCTTAACAATAATTCAAAATATAATGTATTTGAATAAGAAAAAAAATATAGTAACAGATGTATTTTAAAAATATACAAAGAACAAAGAATTACAAATACAACCACGTTGGCATCATTTTTGGTGACTTAGCGACTCTTTTGGCGACTTGTGTCAAAACTTGGAAAAGGTTTTTTCTCACGTGTTAAAGTGTTCAGTTGAAATGAAATTTATATACACGATTGTTTTGGATGACAATGCGATATTTTAATGATAATTAATAAAAATAAATGACCACTTAATGTTGTGATTCTTTCATATGTATATACATATTTATATTAATTGTAACTATGTAATAAAAAGTAACTAAAATAAAATTTTTCTTTGTTGATCTAAGTAGGAATTCACTTGCATTTTTTATATTACTTGTTTTGTAATAATCCCTTTAGTAAATGAACGATATCTTTATTTTTAGTAAAAGAAGATTTTACTGGATATTTAACACATGCTTTTACATGTGATAAAGAGAAATTTTATAAAAATGCAAACATCATTACGATTTTAACTTGTAAATTGCAAAATATATTCAGTAATGAAAGTATTTTAGTTGTAAAAAAGTTAAAATTGAAAACCATTTTTAATTTTTACTAACAAGAAATTTGGTATAACATCAACATTAAAATTTATGTAATACATAGCATATTTTTGTTATTCCAAATAGAAATAAAAATAATAAATACATTGGGAAAATAATGTGTTCATGTTCTTAAAACATGAAAGCATTTTGTGATTGCATGCTTCTATTCAAAATATTTTTTTAAGCAAAGAATTGCAAACACTAAAAAAATGTATGTTATACAAAATATTAATTTCATTTTAGTATAGTAGAAACGTTCGATGAACCGTTTTATGTTATGGTATGCTCGCATGAGAGAATAGTTTACTTTTTGGATTACGTTACAAGCAACAAATATAATATGTTTGACATGTTATTCTTAATTTGTAAAATCAATTTAAGTCTCATTCGTCAGCATGGAAAAACAGTCTAAGTAAAATGCTCGATTCTCAGAATCTGCCATAAACTTAAAAAAAGTTAAGAAGGAAGATAATGAAGGAAAACGATCTTCAAATTTATTTATGGAACAAACTAAGATAAAAGTTTATTGTATTAAATGACACACACGTGTATACATAAACACTTGCATATGGGGTTTTAATTTGTGTGTGTGTGTGTGTGTAGTATATTCAAATATTTCACTGTTAGATATATCAACTGATAATCTTACACAATCTTTATTCATTTGTAATTTAAATAAACTAATTATATATACATATAATGTTGTGTAAAACAAAACCTTTTCCAGAATCGCAGGAATCACATTAAGAATAATTTTTAGACGTGGAATATTTCAGAACATATGGATGGAATATATAATCTTGAAAAACATATCTTGTATTAAATACGCTTTTTCAATTATATTTTCTAGCTTCAGTTCATTGATTAAAATAATCATTTAAACTGCAGAGGGTTTAATATGTCTTAATAATTCTAAATTTACATTTACGATATCTCAAATATTGAAGATCTGTTATTCTATTCCACAGTTATTTTTTCAGTACTGAAATTTTAATTCTTTTTTAACGTACTTCTATAGGAAATCCTTGTAACTTCTGGTTAAAATTTGAGGAAAAGTAGCTCCAGGAAATTAATCGGAACCTTCGAGACATAATTAAAAAATTTATCCTTTTCTCAAACTCTTTTGGAGTCTTTTCTCCTGACCTTTCGCTTACATTTTGAATTAAAAGGAAAAAATGAGACCAAATTATTGCATCATAGTAATAAAAAAAAAGTACACGCCCTAAGCTGCAGTCTTTTTATGTTTTTTCATTCTTCCATGTGAGCCAGGAGGAAAAATATCGCGGGCACTCCTTTCACACATAACAACCAAGGACTTCCCACACAGACATGTCACACACATCAATGTCTTACCTTTAAAAGATATCATTCGACTAAACAACATTCGAGTTCCTTCTTATGGAATTAATAGATTCAGGGGTGAAAAAATAAGTTTAAAAGGACCGTATTTGTGCTGGTTAAAAATCGTATTGCGTCGTTTTTTAAGTGTAGGTTTGTTTGCACGTCTTTTTTGAAGCATTTATGGTAGGTGCAGATGAGATCTCAAACTAAGCATTTAAGATTTTATCATAAGGTCTAATTAGGTTTTATGTAAATTTTTAGTTAATAATAGTCTTTAAAACTGAAGAATTCAATGAATTCCTTCATTAAAAGTTTTATTGTTTCATATAATATCTAATTTTACAGATATCTTCGTTTTAAATTTAAGAACAGGCTTCAGCACTTGAAGAGCTCTATTACTAATGTATAAAAGTTAGAAAATCATTATATTAATAAATAACTATCTACTACGAAATGATGAACATCACAATAATTATTTTTAAACGAAATTGTATGATAGTATTTATTTACAAAGAAATAATAAGATAATTATAAAATTTCTCATAGATACGTAGAATTCTTTTTTAAAAACTTTTTTCAGTCTAATGAGTTTATCTTTCTATGGTTACAAGATATAAGTTTGTTCATCAATTGTATTTCTTCAGTTTTTCCCTTTTAGCATGTAAAGTTAGAACTCTGTCCTTCACGAAAATATAGAAAAAAAGAATCGGAAAGTATAATATGTTCAGTAAAAGAAATTAATTGATTCTAACAGAAATGAATTGTATATCCCACACAAATACGATGATTTCGAAAAGCTGGTGAAACAAAAATAATATTAAACATAAAACGACTTTCTATCTGTGAAAAATTCATCCATTTCTTTTCATTATCTATTCTTTAGTATTAGATCCTTTCTTTAACATTAGATGAGTGAAAGTTCATTAATGCCGCACTTTAACCCTGCATTTGGTGGAGGGCGAAGAGGTCGAAAAAAAACGTTTTAAATAACTATTAATTTACTGAAAGGCAGCAAAACAAAATAAAATCCACAAAATAAAATACACATTTACATGGATATACTTATAAGTGTATCAGTATTGCACAATGTATCTGATAAATAATTTATCAATACTAAATTAAAAACAAAGATAATGATTACTAGTGACTCCCATGGGTTTGTCATATACAAAATTATATATAATATTTAATACTTATCTTGATAGATTATACGGTTTATAATTAAAATCGTATTGTAGCTTTAGCGTCATAGTACATTATTCTTATATTCAATACATAGTTACTGTATGGAGGGGGGGGGCGTGAAGAAAATTATGACTGAAAATTGGGTCTCAAACATTGAAAGTTTGAGAAGCACTGCAGTAATAGTTTTAGAAAAAATAAAATTGCATAAATTCTTCTTAGAAAGTAATATATTAATTGCTTTTGCTTTGGGAAGGAAGTCAAAATAATAGCAAAAGTCAATTATTCAGAAGAATTTTGTTTATTTATACAACTGCTCTTTAACGCTATATTCCCTTTAAAATTATTTACGTAGCATTTCAAAACTAATATTTTCCTTTCATTGCGTTCTTCGAGAGGGTGAATGTCCACTTTATACTCCTCATCTAAATAATAAGACATCAAAGCAAGACAATGTATGACGTAATTACGAGAATCATGACTTCCAGCTTTCAGCGTGAGTCACGGGTCTATTAATTATTCGGGGAGTTCATGGAACCAGAAACACGTGCTACGAAAATTACCGGATGTTGCACGTTGAATGGGGCCGACACGAGATACAACTATTCGTTCACCGACGGTGGAGTCGACATTTAATTAATCAAAATGATTTAATTTTCGTCGAGGTGCCAGACGTCACGCCACAGCAGTACATTTGTATACACTCTTAGTTTACACAAAAGCAGAGCTTACACGTCATTAATTTGAGTATTTTTCTTAAGCATTTTTGTATGCTATTAGTATTTGTTAACGTTGGCGTTTGTTCTCTGTTGCATACATTACTCATATGGCTTGATCTCTTGATTCTATTAAGAAATTCAATCTTGTGGAGATAGATTTTATGAAATATGAAAATGACTGTGGGAATGCACAGCTTGGAATATTTATTCTGTTTGTGAATAAAAGGTTTTGTGCTTTTAAAATTATATTTATTTTTTAGAGATTATGTTGGATTAAATAAACTTTATGAATTGTAATTTGAATATTCACATATTTTAATTTACTTTTAATAGAAATCTGGAAAATTATCTGGAATAAGATCAAATAAATACATAATTTTCAAGGTGAATTAATACATAATTTCACGATAAGGCCACTTTTATTTTCTTAAGGCTTTTTTATCCTAATTTGGCAACCTGCTCTACATGTTTAAGGGGAAAGAAGTTAAAGTTATTTTTCGATTATATTGTGATGTTATATCTTCAAATTGCAGTATATTTCTAATTCTTGATTCAATTGTAAAATTTCCAATTTAAATCCCTCTAATTTGGCAACATGCTTTACATGTTTTAGGTGAAAACAGTCGGAGTTTTTTTTACGAGTATGTTGTGATATGGTTTGTTTTGTTTTTTCAAATGACACTATTTCCAATGAATTTGACCATTGCAACATTTCAAATTTAAATCACTCTACATAAGAGAAATACCTCCTTCAATGTGAATATATGTCTATATAATCGTACTTTAATAATGAATATAAGTTTTTCAAAAAAAAAAAAAAATTCACTTCAGTAACTTTTAGAATCTTCGTCCTTGGTGGATTTCGAAAATAAAAATAAAAAATTCATGCAATGTAAATAAAAATATTTTTCTAATTATTGTTGAAATAGAAGATTACGTACTTAAGAATATTTTATTTCGTTCTGCGAAGCCACAGCAATTCTAAAACAATAAGATAAGAAAGTTGTTCAGTTATAAATTTGTTCTCTATAAAAATAAATGGATTTAAGCTAACATTAATATCTTGCCACTACTCTATATGTTTTGTCTTATGATTAGACTAGTTTTATTTTTTAAAACCCCGTCAAAATATAAACCAATCAAATGTTTGAAAAACTGCTTCAAACAACAGTTTTAGAATGATTTGAGATTTTAATGTGGCAATTGCCTGTAGAATATTTTTTCCCCATCTTCCTATTTTCTAATGTATTAATTTGATATTATCTAAGCAAAACACAAAATGCATTACATGAATATCATTAGGGGGTTCAAGTTTTTTTGACGTTATTCTAATTAATAGTAGTTATTAAATGTAAGTAATAATTTGATTACATGATTTCTTCATTTTAATAATTAACTTTAATTAATATTTCCATCATTAAAAAAAAGCACGAATAGCATGTCGGTGAATAATTTACATGAACGTGCAGTGAAAAACTACATAAAGAGAAACATTTTATGTTTACTGGAACTGATTTTATCTTCTAATAATAAAATTCAAGGTTTACATTATTTTCTTCAAAATTCTACATCAACAGATTTAAATTCCTAATTTAAATCAACTTAACTTTATATATAAATAAAAAAAAATAAAAAAGAAAGAGACAACATATATATGCATACTGTTCATACACCCCTTAGCCCGCCTGAATCCTAAACCTGTGATTTTTTTTCAACACATTGTTTTTCAAGGAATCCATCTCATAAATTTTCTCGCAACTTCAAATTACTCTCCTTTTTATTTACATTTCTTTTTATTACCAACTATAAAAAGAACAACAACGATTCATCTTGCAATGCTCAATTTAACACAATGGGTTTCAATTGGAGATATCATGTTGCATTATTCTTCACAAAGGCCTCACGCTTCGCAGCAATTTGGGAGGCGAACGAAAGGGCATTCACGATCCAACCCAAGCCAAGCGGCGCGGTTACTCCTTGACCCACATCACTAGCCACAGAGTGACCGCTGATAGAAGAGGGTGTGGGTGATGGGAATATGGCCAGTAGGTCAAGTTGGATGCTGTCTCTGAAGATAGTGGGCGGTGGGTTAGAAATAGCCTTCACAAAAGACGATATCTATCCGCTGCGGAGTTAATACTTCCTTTTTCTGATAACATCTGATGCTTATAAAAACTCCCCTAAGTGATTTTTGATGAGTAGTTTCGGTTACATTAAATATATGTATACAATATTTGCAGAAAAATTGACTTGGACGCAAACGCTTGGAATAGACTTGTTTGAAAAGTTCGTATTATATATATATGATCATTTGGCCGAGTAGAAGTGAGTGTAAAATATTTTTGGACGAACGAGGAATCATTTTGTAGCAGAATATTCTATTTTTTATTACACTTAGGAGACGACACAACAAAGAATACAAAAGAACATATATATAATCAGCAGATATTAACACAACATTATGATAAATACAAGGCGTTCCGGGCCTTTTCCAGAGAGTCTCGATTTTTATATGAAACACAGACCAGAAATTCCAAAGTTCATATGACTTCTGTGAATGGATCTTGTGATTGGTGGAAAGATACCGTACGACAGAGGTGTCACACTCGTACCCACAACGAGCATTTTTGCAGCCCGGTCAATATATTGGCACACAATAATATATATAATAAATACACAATAATATATATAATAAAATATTAAAATTTCACCCGAAATAGGAAAGATAGTAGCAGAGAAGAGGTTTTAAGTGTCAGGACGTACATATTAAATTTTTCTTTTTTTATATTTGTTTATTATAATGTATCACATTCGAAATAAACCAACTTTTCTAAGAATTTTGATTTTCTTTGCGGCCCACCTTAAGTTAAACCTAATTTATTTGGCCCAAGTCAGCCTTTGAGTTTGACACCCTTGCCGTTCGAGGATATCTTATGTAACAGTACTTTCAAGTACGACGAGGTTTTAATTTTTAGAGATAAAGTCACGATTAAATCCTTTTAGTCGGGCAAGCTGCAGTTAATTATTTACGGGCGAGCCCTGAAGGGTCAAATCCTTTACAAATTAAAAAGTTGTTTAAGATGAAATTAAAGTGAATAATTATAACACGCACGCGCACCCACACCAAATTGCCATAAATCTAAAAAAGCAATGCAACAAAAAGAAATATAACAAGTTACTATAGATAAAAAAGTCCTCAGTAGTATAATAGAAAACTCTTAGCCATAGGAACTAAGATTGTACAGTTAAACATATTTTTACCAACCTTGCCCTATATTTGCCTATACTACTGGACAACAAAGAAAAGAAAAGAAAGTAAGAATAAGATTCCATTAATGCTAAAGATATAAGAATGATAGCACTAGAATAATAATACTAAAAATACTATACATAAGAATATACTTTTGACACAAATATAAAATAATTTTGGCTTTTAAAAAAAAGGAATAAAAAATTTAATAAATAAATTTGTTATTTACTTCAATTTCATGAGTGCAAAAAGTAAAAGTTCTAAGCAAGCTTAGAAGTTGTATTATGTTGATCAGGAAATTTTTTATTTCATCTTGCTTTGTAAAAAAAAGTAAAACTTATTTAATTAATTAAGATTAATTAAGTAATTAATCTAAGCGTTTTAAATGAAATTTTAATTAGAAAGGTATCTATTTTGAGTTCTCTTAGACATTCAAGAATCATTCAAAGAAACATTCCTTTTTATGAAATGATTAATTTAAAGAAAAATGTACAATTTTAGTACATACATTTTATTTGAGGATTTTTCGTATGATTCACTCATGAAACCTTTTTCATTTACACGCATTTATAAAATTAATAAGTTTGATATTCTTTTTTACGTTATAACCACGACAAAAGTTCTACTTTTCTTAAAAGAAAATACAATCCTCATATTGAAGCTGGATATTGGGACATTTGAAAACAAACATGATTACCTCGTTAAAAATCAGACAAACCACTAACTTTTTCAATGTTTTAAAGTACGCCTATTGAAAAAAATAAATAAAGTAATACTGAGTATTTTTAAGTGCATATTTTTATGCACATTTGCAATTGTTTATTTATTTTTTTTTTAGGGTTTTTTTATATGTATTCTTAAGCAGATATAAGTACACAAGAAAAAAATCATTTATAACAGTATGGAAACGAATGTGGGTAAATATTTATTCGGTACTGCATATACATACAAAGATAAATTGCAATTTAAAGATCAAAAACTTAAAACATGAAATAAATTTTGAAAAACTTTAAGTTAAAGAACACATTTTACGGTTCAAATCCCTAGAACTCGAGAGATTGTATTCTTTTCAAAGTAACTAATTCTAAATAAGACATTCTATAAAATGTTTCATATTTTCGCAGATCGGTAGGTAGTTCTTCATGTTCACGTCACAAATTAGAATTTCAAATGACACAAAATGGTCGGATTTTCACCATTTTTCTTTTAGGAGAAAACGACACATGTCTTTTGTGTACAAGTGACCTTATTATATTCACTGCGCAGAGCAACAGTTGAATAAACACAAATATTCAGATGTCCAGCTATAGCATAATAAATGGCTCTTAAGACGCGATAGTTTATGATTTTGCTCTTTCAGCCAACAGAAGAGATGCCGATGCTCGTGACTGCATTATAATGCAAGTAAATAATTATTCACTGCATTTTAAAGTTCATGACATGTTTTTCTAATAAGTTTTAAATTATGACAACTACGTGCAAGCGGAGACGGAAATCTAGCAAAAAATTGCGCTTGTGAAATATTGAAATTTGTGCGTAGCAGATGTCATTCGAATATTGGTATTCTAAATACAGCCTCGATGTTAAAATGTTAACTACGACAACAGAATTTACAGTCTTGTCTAGCAAAGTGATGACGAGAAATTTCAAGTTATTTAAATTTGTCTCTCATAAAACATGCTTAAAGCTTTATGGAACAAGTAAAAAAAAAAATTTGTAAGTCAATTCCTACTCAGACCAAAGAAAATTTTTATTTTAGCTACTTTTTATTAAATAGTTACAATTAATACATAAATATGTATATACATAAGACAGAATCATAATATTAGTGGTAGTTAATTTTTATTAATTATCATTAAAGTATCGTATTGTCATCCAAAACAATTGTTTATAAAATTTCAGTTCAACTGAATGCTTTAAAACGGAGAAAAAAACCTTTTCAATTTTTTGACACAAGTCGCCAAAAATGATGCCAACGTGGCTGTATTTGTAATTCTTTAAATAATTAGTTTTAATCAATTAATTTTATTAATTAAAATTAAATTATTGTATTGTCATCCAAAATAATCATGTATATAAAATTTCAGCTCAATTGAGAGCTTTAAAATGCATTTTATTAACGATTGAAAATTACACCAAGATAAATAAATAAATAAATAAATAGAGAGTGTGAGTTAATAGTAGGAATTGAAAAAGAATGTCTGTAAGAAGCTGAACTACTTTAAATAACCATTTTATATAGAAAACATCAAATTTAAAGGTTTTCGAATTATTTTGTGAATTTCAAATTAATTGCGTTTTACTTTGCCGAATTTGAATATCTGCTAGTAAATAATTGTAAATTAATTTATTTTAATTATGTATTTTATTATTATTTCAATGCTTTTACTGACAGGAAATATCCTAAAATTTATGTATGTATATGATTAAATGAATGTATTGCTAACTCATCATTACCTTTGTAATTTTTTTAGAAAACTTGTTTACTTTTTGGAATTTACCATGTACTTAAGAAGCATATTTCATACATAAATATTATGTAGAGAGAAAATTATTATTTTTTAAATATAGAAACTGTATAATTTAATAATGAGTAGATCTATAGATAAGCCAATTTTTTTTATAAGAATATTTCTATATTACGAATTTTATAATACCATTACTCTATATTTCGGAGAAATAAAACTGAACTACTAATATAAATATAAGTTATTTTGTTTTTACTTTGGTGATTTATGATTTACAAAAGTAAAGTCAAAAATCAATTATGTTTAAAAACTAAAAACGAATAAATATAGCTAGCCAAAATTTTTTTGAGCCGAATTTGAAAGAGAGAAATTGTAAATGCAAGTAAAGAGTTTGACTTGAATTTTGATGTACAAATTACAGTTATTTGGTCTCAAAGACGCTTTATTTAGTTGTCTTTCAAGGAACCTTGAAAAATATCCATAATTTTCCGTCAACTTAAAATTTTAAATTCTCGTTATCTTCAAAAATAGCTATATATATATATATGACAGGCCCCAGGCCTGTGGAAAAATGGGGGAAGGATCATCTCTGTAATAACTTCTTTTTTTCCCTTTCAACAAAAAAACCAACATGGGGCCCTTGGCGAGCAAACGGTAGAACATTAACAATATTTGGACAAGAGTCACCAGCTGCCTTTTTCGAATATACGTTTTCTCAGCGCTTTTTTTATAGTATATATATAAGAGACACCAAAATATATACATGTGGGGTGTGTCTTAAAAATTGCCCCAAAATTTCTTTTTTTCAAAAGGGTTTAAAGAACAAAAGTAAAAAAATATTGTCGATATGTGAATGAGAGAGAAAAAGTATCTAAAAATTCACATTTAGATACCTTAAAAGATGTTTGAAAGATAACAATAATATCCATTCAGTGATATAAGCCACTACTATAAGATAGGATTTTCAATTCTTTGTAACGCTGTGGGAATTTGACATCCACACATATATTTTATTTCATATTAGAGTCTGAGAGTTGAAGCAGAATGGTTTTTAATGCGATGAAAAAGTGTGTTTTCCAAAAGGAAGATTTTCGAATTGATGAATAATAGAGCGTGAGTTTATCATCTCTTTTTCGACACCATGACCTTTAAAACCGTATTGCACAGTTTTCTTTTACTTACCAATAAAAAGCATCATTTGCTACATTACTGTCTTCCGGCATGATCTTCGAAAAATACTGTCTACTGATACTGGAAAGGTTCAAGGAATGTCTAAATGTTTTAAGAATGTTAAGTATTCTATAAGACGATAATTCAAATCTTGCAACCATTTTAGTGAATGTTCTCTCGAACATCTACAGCAAAAATAGAATGTATTAAACTATTTGTTACTTTTTATTTTATTGGCCTTTGTTTCATTTTCTCATTCCTTGCGAACGATGTTAGAAACGTGAGATATTTATATGAAGAAAAAAATGTTCTTCCATTTTGATGTCGACCATTTCTTAAAATTTGACTAGATATTTTCAAAGCACCTAATGGGCAATATCGAACTACTATACGGTGATTCGTCATAAAATAATCTTTCAGAGTTCTAAATATGTTAACAAGAATATGTTTCGAAAAGTATTTTAGGGTAAAAAACCTCAAAAAGTAAAAATGGTATGAAACGTAAGGAAGCTTGATTGAAAGTTTGGATTGATATGTGACTATAGAAAAAGCTGTATGACTTCAGAAATCAGAAAATTTTGAAACTAATTTTTAGGAGGCATTATTTTTATGAAAACGTAGATGTAAGTTTACAATCGCTCCATGAATCATAAACATATTTTTTTGCAGCATAAATTACTACATGTAAACATAAAATCTCTCTAATTTTTTTCTTAAAATACTTATCAAAGATAATTAAATACGATTTTTCGCTTCATAGCACTAAACTTTATTCCAAGATGAGTAATATGAATAATGGATTGATTGATTGTATATTAATCTCTCATTCAGAAGTTCCACAAGACTATTGGCGATGGACCTGTAATTTTAAAACGTGATCAAGGGATGATGACGATTCCTGAGTTACCCACCTAATCTACAAACTTCCATCCTACGCTCCTGTTGGAGTGGTGTGGTAGTTAGGAGAGAGGTGCCAGCTCAGGTGTCCTCCACGTCACTTGACCATGGTTCAAAATTACGTGGTCCGACACCAAAAGCCTTCGTGTAGCTGAACAGTACGACGTTAATATTCACTCACTCACTCCATCCTACGCTAATGTGAGGGTTTTGAGCCTAGATACAGATAAACTGCATTCAACTTCTCTACACGGCGGGTCTTTATTGACACCAAGGTTTGAACCCATGATAAAAAACACCATCGGTTGCAAGTTTATCACCGTGACCTTGAGTAATATAAAAGGCAGACCTAACTCTTTAAAAAAGCAATAATATTTTTTAAAAAATGGGGAAAATCTATTTGATATGTATCTGCAAATTCAATTTCCAATTACGGCTCTAAATGTTTTCAATAAATATTTTACAAAAATAAAAAATAATAAATAATTCTGAGCAACAAAGCTATAATATTTCATTTTCCTCTAATACAGTGAAATAATTTATAAGATTTTCTGCAGTTTACAGTAAGTAGACATGAAATAAAATTGATCTTGCTCCATATTTTTTAAATGAGCTTAGAAACGGCTATTTTCTTTTATTGCGGAGATAAAATATAAAATAAGAGCATAGATAAAGAAGGACGTTCAGTGAATGGTATGTAATCTAAAGTATGCTTACAGATAAAATTATTTTACCCATTTCATTTCCTTTAGAATATATTGTCCACACTATTTCAATTGATGTCTGCAGCAACCATAAAAAAGTAGTTTTCTTGTAAGCTTTCGCCACATCCATCCAAGCTTGAAAAAAATAAATATCATGGACATATGGTGAATATCCACTGCGCTGATGCAGAGATTTGCTATTAAACTGAGCATTGCTTTGCGCTACCAACAGAACAGAACAAGCGTGGGATCACTTTACCATTGTTCAGTTCTTTAGAATGAGCAATGGTAATGCGCATCTGTGCTGACAGAATAGTGGAAAAGTAGTTTTGGAGCTTGTGTTGAAATCTTCCGCTTTAAAAGACATGGACATATGGTGATATAATGATATTTTCCCGCTCTTTTTGATAAAAAATAACTCCTAAATAGTTCGAATTCGGTGAATTCTTCACCTTCTTCTGGATAAATAGTGGATGACTATTGTGTACGTATTGAATCTTGTTAAATAGCAAGAGAAAAAGATTTTTGCTTATAAAAATAACTAGTATGGGAAAGGGAAAATTCTTCAATTGGATATAAATAGTAGATATTTCTATCGATTTCTGAAGCATAGCAAGAAAAATGCTTGGGCTTAAAATTCTTTAGAAGGAAAATCTTGAAATTAATAAATGAGAAATTCTTAATTTAGTAATTAGGTATTTTATTTTACTTTTCTTTAATAAAATTTACAAAATGAACATTAGAGCTTAAATTCAGCATCATGAGATCTTTTTAAAGATTTAAAGGAAATTTTACTTTGATCTTCCAAAGGTTTTGCCTTATAAAATATTTTTTAAAAAATATTGATCCAATAAAGTATTTTTCATGAAAAGTAAATCTCAGTAATTAAAGAATAACATTTTAGTATTTAACGGAAACAGTCTAGAAAAAATCGAATCGAAAAAAAATTTTTTTTTTAGGATTTCGAAAATTATCTAAGCGGAAAAGATGTTCTTTGGAATATACATGAAGGGAAAAATAAAGTAAAAATTAATTTATATGTTAAATATTGCCACAAGGGAAATGAAATTTAGGTATGAGCTTTTTTACGGTGAAAAGTCAAAGTTTTGTTAAAGAAAACAGGTGCATTTAACTGATCCTTTAGAATTAAATTTTTTTAAAAAACCTACTATCAAAATTGCAGTATACGATGAAGCCAAAGAAGGGAAAAAAGCTTGGATCGGAATGATTCAACAATGTGGGAAGAGAGAGCTGGGGTTGTGAAATGTTGCAATGTACTATATTTGCACTTACCAATAATCATCGCTTATGGTTATTTATGTTGAAGAAAAATAATTTGATTTTCAGTTTAAAATCACCTAATCAAAATTACGTGAATTTCCAATGTTTCAAAACTTCAACCCCTCTGTCGTAATATTAAGTTTTGAAATAATTTTTTTAAATAATTTTTTTTTCTTATCTTTATGCAATAGAATATCTTTTCTGCATAGGTAGGTTTCAATTAATAATAATTTTTATCCTCCATATAAACGGGATCCACCCTAGGAAACACTGTACCGAAAATGATAGTACCACATAAGATAAAAATCACCTAATCTTTTAGCATAAATGTTTCATTTACGTTGAGTATATCTTGCAACAAATAACAGCATGGATTAGAGATAAATTAGGTGTAGAATTAAATAATTGAAATTTATTTGTTTTAGTTACGAAATATACTTTTTGAATCATAGCAATATCTTTGAAGCTACTAAGTGTATATTTTGAACTTATTTTCTGTATCACTAAATTAAACGAAAAATCATTTAAATAAATATGTGTTCCTTTTCTTGCTGTGTACTTGAATGTTATCGTTATCTGTAATATTAAACATTTAATGATCTGTTGTTTTCTCTTACTACCTTGATAAAAAATTACGTTACGTAGTTGTTCATTAGATAAGCTTACAAACAAATACAAGACGTTACCGAATTTAGGTTGGAGAAGATTGGTTCAATAGAAGGATAAGATTATTCAATGGCGACATAATGTTTTATCGATATTGCGCATCTCGAGGAAATAAACAATCCTTAGAAACGAAGAAAATTCACATCTGTTTATAAATAGATAAATATTCATTAGTAAAATTTCATATATTATTAATATAATTACTATTACAATTTATTTAATTATGAATATTATGAAAATTCAAAACTTTTCGAAACAGGATTTAATTTATTTACATTGAAATGGCATCAGTCAAAATTTCGTTCCAACTTCCAATTACTTCCAACCAACTAAAAAAAATGAAAGCAAAATAGCTTGTTTTTAGCTATTTTTATCAGTAAACTCTAATGAATGCTCAGATGAATCATTTGTGTGATTAAATTAATAAGCATTAAAACTTTCTTTTTTTGTACATGAATATATTTATCATTTCTTATTTTTTAAAACTGATGAAGCACTGTCGTTAAGTTATAGTTTTTACTTACAAATTTAAGTTTATTTAATGAATTAGTTCTGGTATTAAAATATAAAAAGTTAACTTTAAGAGTTCACCATAAAAAGTGAGAATTTATCATTCAGAATTCCATTTTTCAAAGGATACATAAAAGGTGTAACTTCAACTTAATCAGTTTAATAAAAATTTTTAAGGTATATATAACTTAAAAAATAATATAATTTAAGCGAAAAAGTATAAAATGCGCAAAGAAAGCTCAATTTTTTCTTATAAATAAAATGAATCGATTAATGATAACACTCAAAATTTCTGAATTTTTTTAATAGGTAAAATTAATTTTGTGAAAATTTAAAAGCCTTTTTAATAAACCGCCATCAAAGTCTCACATTACGAATGTACATTTTGCGTCAGAAAATATGTATTATATTACTAATTTAATTATAAAATATAATTCATACAATTTTAAAACATAAAATATATATATATATATATATATATATATATATATATATATTCTATTCTTTTTATACTTTTGTTAAGTGCTACATTTCAACCATTCACATGATTAAATCTGCATTAGGGTCCAGAATCTAATAACATTTATTGCACTCGATTCGCGCGGGTCTGCATTTTAATGCAATTTTAGGTAAGTTACCTCTATCTTGTAATGGATTTAGAAATTCCTATCCATAGCTTTCAAAGCTTGAGTCAGTATTATTTATATAAAAGGGGAAGTTGGCTGGCCAAAACATGTTCAACCCCACTTTTTATATAAATTATTTATATCTCTGTCCTAAGTCAGCAATGTTTATAATACTGCAGCATCATTTTATAATTTTAATCTCGGTTACTCATATGACCCATTTGATTTTCCTACATCTAATTTTGTTTTTCAAACGTGATTGTTGGATGTTATCTCTTGTTTGTAGAGAATAAGCCTATATATATATATATATATATATTTTTTAAATTAGATTAACACGTTCAAATTTTATGCCTTACGATTTTATCAATCATGGTTTATATTCTTCAATTTTTCTTGCTCAATTACGCATAAATTTTCTAATGCAGGTGAAGGTTAGAGTCTTGTAAAGCAAGCTTAACCCTACTTCTCTGCCCCAAGTAAGAGGCAGTTTCGGAAAACAATCGTTTTACATTTTTTTTCTTCGTATTTTGGTTTTTTTGTCCTTAGTTCTTGATATATCAGAATTTAAACTTCCTCTGATTTGTAAAATATTTAATCTATCCACATTTTTTTCTTTCATTATTCATATGTGTGTGTGTTGGATTATAGTTTTATTCAACTAATCAGCATGTTTCAGATTCTTCAAAACTTACGAGTCTCTTAAAATATACCATTAAATATATCTCCAATGACTAACCCGAAATATATTTTTTTTGTACTTTATACAATGTGAAATTTTTACCAAAACATAGACATTCAATTCAGTAACTGCGATTAGTATATTAAGTTTTCAAAATTTTACTAATCGTGATAGCATTGTGACAGATTTAATCAAAGATCAAGATCGGATTTTCTTTCATGATTGAAGATAAATATAAAATAGGCCAACATCTATGTTATGTCATACGAGTAAAATAATAAAGAGAAAAATAAATTTCCTTTCTTTGAGTTTTAAAATGCTTGATTAAAAAAAAATAAATTCTATTAAAAAGGATAAAAATAAGAAAAAATAAGGCTTATTTTTTGGGAAAAAAAAAACCTTAAAGCAAAATTTATTTTTTTTATTCTGCTGAACGTGTATAGTTTTAGAATAAGCCCATTTTTAGCAAAGAAATATTTTTGAAAAACAAAGAAAGAAATATTTTTCGAATATTAACGATAAAAAATTTCGATACATCTCCCAAACAAAAAATGTGAAATCAATATCCTAAATCTCCTTCGCGAAATGTGATTTGTTTCAATAAAGAATCTCCTGGAGAGATATATCCTGAAAACATAAGCGTCAAAAAATGTGCTTTGATATTTTTTTTTTTTTTTAACCCCCGGGTTTAAAAATTATAATCTTTTGGATAAATTTCAAATTTTGGGAGTTTCGGGGTTTTGTTTTTGAAACCCTTTTTTTACAAAAAATTATAAACCATTTCGAACAAATTTGGGATTTCCCGGAAATTAAAGGGAAAAACCTTGGAATAAAAACGCAGGAAAAAAAAAATTTTTTTCGTTTTTTTTCGTTCAGATGAAAATCTAATATCGAAAAAATTTAGATCATAATTTAAATTAAAAAATCTTTAAAATCAATTTAACTCTGTTCTTCTTTTTGTTTTAATTTTTAAAAATTTAAAAATTTAAAAAAGTTTTTTTTAAAAAATTATTAACAAAGGAAATTCTAGATTTTCTTATATAAATATGTTTTATAATATTTATATTTAAATACAAATAAAACTAGGCATAATTTTTATCTTTTCTATTCCACTCAAAGTTATTCAATGAAATCGAACGATATTGCTTTTATCAATTATTCTGTTTCAATATATTTTCAGCAAAACTATTAATTTTAATTTAAAAGGATAAAGTATTACATAAGTTGAAAGTAAATGTTAATTCTTGGGTGATAAGATTAAATGGTGCTATACATTGGGTGCTATATTTGGGTGTTATATGTTTCTATTTGGTGTTATATACTCTGTTTGAGTATTATAATATTATTGGTGTTACAGTTATAAAAATTGAGGCTAGATAATACATGTAGTATATTTCCATACATGTATTTCATTTAAGAGATACATAACACAACGTATCTTTATATTTACTTTTATTTGAAAGAAAGATGTAACCAGATATTTTATTAATTTTAAAGAACAAAACTGATAGACTCTAAAAAGTGGATGTTATTTTTTCCCTTTACTATTTTTATAAAAAAATTTCCGTAAAAAAAAAAAATCACTGAAATCATCGGCGTAGCTAGTCTTTAGTGGGCCCTGTATCAAAAATTCCTTGGGGGCACTTTTCAGGCCTCCTTACTATTTTACGATTTTACCTCACACATGTTGGGGCCCTGTGTCATTGATTTGATTGATACGGAGGTAGCTACGCCCCTGACTAAAATCAATAGAAAAAAATGAGGAAGAATTCCAAGAGATTCTTTCATAAATTTATTTTAAAAAACATTACATTCTTATTTTCAATTCCTAACACACACACTATTAGCTCACACTTTCTGTATATTTTTTATTTATCTTCGTGGAATTTTCATTCGTTAATAAAATACATTTTAAAGCGCTCAATTGAGATGAAATTTTATATACATTTTTATTTTGGAAGGCAATACAATAATTTAATTATTAATAAAATTAATTAATGAAAATTAATTAATTATAACTAATTATTTAAAGAATTACAAATACAGTTACGTTGGCATCATTTTTGGTGACCCTTTTGGCGACTTGTGTCAAAACTTGAAAAGGTTTTTTTCTCACGTATTAAAGCATTCAGTTGAACTGAAATTTTATATACACGATTGTTTTGGATGACAATACGATACTTTAATGATAATTAATAAAAATTAATTATCATTTAATGTTTATTTTGTATATGTATATACATATTTATATTAATTGTAACTATTTAATGAAAAACAGTTAAAATAAAATTTTTCTTTGTTGATCTAAGTAGGAATTGACTTAAAATATTTTTATATTACTTGTTAAAACTCTATTGTTAAACATCGATAAGAATAAACTATTTGAAGGTAACTAGAATTCCGTAATCATGAAAAATATGATATCGTAAAATTGATTTATATTTAAGAGATAATAAAAGGCTTACTAAAAGCATAAGCATACAAGCAAATTTAAAATATTGAAACATGCAAAACAATTTTGATATAAAATTGAATAAATATTCTTCAAAATACAGAAGTACTTGCATGCAATTTTTACAAAAGGTATAAGCATATTCAACTTATGCTCAATAACAACATTCCAATACTCTATCGGAAACGATAAATATCGATATTATTAGCGAAAATTTCCCATAACATATAAAACAAAATTTATTCTTTGACTCTAGACATTTTGTATAATGAATGGCATCAAATGTTCTAAATACCAATAATTAAATCAGCCCTTGTTTTTAGGTTGAATACAGATTTGTCTTGACATATAAAATATTATTTATTATCAGAAGGCCTAGCAAAATCATTATCGATACAACTTCAGGGTAGATAACACTTTTCAGCCAATTATCATAGGAAACTCTAAGGGTAATAAATAAAAAACGACATCTTTTTAGCATTGAGAGAACGTTTTCTTCTTTTTTTATATAATCAATTTGACAAAGCGTTGTCGATCGTTCTGCTTGCCTTGAGTATGTAATAAGGGCACGACCTCGGGCATAGGCAAGGGCGAAATCCCAACGAATGTCAAGGGCTGGAATGTCACGACTTGCTTAAATATTCATTATAGCGGGATTACGGAAAGAAACTAAGTGAGAAGGTAAATTATCCCTTAAAGGGAGTGTCTCTGGTTTAGTTAGGAAATACCTGAAGAAAAATCATTTTTTTGTGGTAGAGTTCTGAATTATTCTATTAGAAAAAAAATTTACTCTTCTGTATGTAATTGTACTTTTAATAATATTTATTTTAAAGGTTTCGTTTGAGTGAAATAGTTTCATAAAAATTGACAATTGATATTTATTCATTTAAACTGATGTTAAATTTTAAATTTCATTAGTTTAAAAAATAGATAATTTATAAGTTGGTAATTTACATTAGTTTATATATAAGTAAGGATAATTAAATTAGATTAAAAATTAAATTCCCTATATAGCAATTCACTTTTATATTTTCTCCTCACCTTTCAAGTATCAAAATAACCACCCATTTATTTCTTCCGAACATATGGCCTAGCCAATAAACATGTCTAAGTCCAGATCGTTACATTTAATAGCTCTATATGTCAGCATTAACTTTCAAGACCACTCATGATTGCCGCGATCGGTGTTTTAAGTGTTTAACCCACTTAAAATATTTGGTGGCGTTCTTTTTTACTTTAAGATTATTTTAAGAATATATTTAAATTTAAATTCTGAAATGCGTTTTCAGGAATCCTGCCGGCTTTATTTCTGACATGATTTTAGAGTCAGAAACAGACTAAGTTTTAAACAAGGTCTTTATTTGATCAAAGTTAGACATCATCTGACGCAAGAGGCAGAGAGAGGAAAAAAAAACGCCACCGAATATCTTAAGTGGGTTAAAAACTTAAAACACAGATCGCGGCGTTCAGAGTGCTCTTGTTAATGCTGACAAACTATTAAATGTAACGTCTGAATAGAATGTTTATTCTACCTATGTTCGGAAGAAATAAATGGGTGGTTAATTTGATACTTGAAAGAAACATAGAAGTGAATTTCTAGATAGGGAATTTAATTTTTAATCTAATTTAACTATCCTTACACACACACATATATATATAAATAAAAAAAATTAGAAAGGCAACCACTTTTGTCATAATCACAATAACTAACTGTACCAAGCAGCAGAAGTGTCCTCTAGCGACTACACATCTTTCGTAGAGGTCAAGTGAGGAAAGGAGGTGACCATATAGAAAACCGTTCTTGCTACTTTGTCCAATTTTGTTTTTGTTTTTTGTTAACGACATGTGTTGTCATTGTGTAACTTAAATAATTGTAACACTAATGAGACTACATTGAACCCACCCCCAAATTTACCCCACATTTAGTTTTATCTTCTAGCGCACTACACAGAAAAATTTCAAGGGGAAAAAATTATATGTTTGTTTTTGTCTAACAATTCTCAAAACATTTCAAAACATTTCTTTTAAAAATTTTGGTCTTTTTCCCTGCCATATTTTCTAATGAAAGAAAATAAGCCAAACCATGGTATTGGCATGAACTTTTACTAAGTTACATATTTTTTTCATTTGATTGATTGTACTTTTTGATTATTTTGTACAGCCTTTGCCTCATTGTTAAAGGATTCCCTCTTATTTTTAATTTTACATATATAATTTAGAAAATATTACTTTATTAAATTCTATCTATACTACTTCTTCAAGTGAGTCTACAGTCATTTTCCTAAATTGCTTATGCAAATACATTTTTGAATTTAGTACTTAATAACGTTCTTGAATGTAATCGAAAATATGAAATGATATTTTGAATTTTTCAACTTCTTAAAAGAGGAATAACCGTCAAAAACCTTTGTAGTTATTGAGGAAGTTTAGTAGTATTTTCCGGATTACACTGGAATCGATTTTGCAAAAGCGTATAAATGATGTTAATATGTTTATATATTAGTGTCACTCTTAGATTAGAAAATGTACATAAAATTGTTTAAGAATATATTATTAAAAATATGTTGTTTAAGTACAATATTTTGATTAAAATGTGAACATAGAATTTATCTTATTTTTCAAACTATTTGCTTTCTGGGGAAAATGCTCCTATAATAATAATATTTTGCCTGTCTATAGCCTGCAGACCTCTGTACAGGCTCAACTAGAATTTTGAAATATATAAATCCTAGAAATGGGTTTATCCGCGTTTTACCAACAGAGGGAGAAATTTTTAAAAATAAACGCTTGAAGATAATTATTTCCAATGGGTTGTAACTCTGAAAATAAATATGAATTTTTCAAAAATAGTTCAGACTCTCTCTGGATAAGTCTTACTCTTTATATAAGCGAAATATTATTATTTTAGAAGCATTTTTTATAAAAGGAGAACATTTTGAAGAAAGGTTATTCTAAGTTAATTTTTTTCCAAAATATTGTATTTAAATAAATTTTTTTTGTTAAAATGTCCCTAAAACAGTTTTATACATGTATTCTAATCTATAAGTGACACTAAATATCACGAAAACTATCCATTTATACGCTTTTTTAAAATCACGGTTCCGAACGTAGTCGGATACCTTAATTTGAAGTAAGGCGACTCTTTTAGATGGCTCTAGTTTTGCGAATTATTTAGTTGTAAATCGCATAATCATACCATGTCTTATTTAAGTTGTTTATTAATTCTATTTAACTCGAGCTATGAACCTTGTTATTATTTTTTTCATCTCAGCCGATGCAATATTTTAATTAACAGGACTATTTCAGTTCAGTTCTTTTTCTGAATGAGAATTTTACTTTTTACGAGTTATTCAAGCGATTAAAACTTAAACTAGATTTAACATATTTTTTTTATCAGAAAGAGCTGCATATATTCAATATTAGATTTTCCAATCAAAATCTATGTATTTTTTGAGTAGCACAATCACCAATTTTAGTTAATAACTGTGGAAGCGTGCAACACAAAATGATATGGATTTCGTTATATAGTTATTTCATTATCATAATCATATGTTATCATTCTTCGATAACATGGTATGAAAAATTATCAAAATTACTACACTGGTTATATGTCGCTATATAGAAAATCCAAGCAACATAATTCTTCTGCATCATTTCCTTTCTATTTTTTTGTTTTTGTTTTTTTTTGTTAAAAGTGTCTTTTTATTTCATAATTACCGTAAAATCCGGCGTATAACGCGCACTTTTAATACAAAAAATAAGACAGAAAACTTAAGGGTGCGAGTTATACGCCGGGGATAAAAGCGATAGCATTAAAAATAACAAAAAATTAGTATAAAAAAATTGCTTCTATATGTATAGAAACACTGTTTTATTTAAAAGAAATGACTTGCCTTATGAACTAAAACAGTCGTAGCTCTAGAAGTATATTATTCTTTCAAAAGTCTGGGGTAATACTTCGAATAAATGACTTCAAACATATATAAATGTATACCAATATTTCAGGATTTCTTCTGTAAAAAAAAGGTGCGCGTTATGCGGCGATTGATTGAATATTAACGTCACAACGGTTCAGCTACACGAGGGCTTTGGCGACGGACCACGTAATTTTGAACCATGGTCAAGGACGTGGACGACCCCCGAGCTGGCACCCCCCCCCAACTCCCACACCACACCAACGGGAGGACGTTTCAGCTCTCGACGTTTAACGGCACGCGCCCCACAGGGCGGGTTTTTATGAATGGGCTCGAACCGTGACAGGCAACCACGGTCCGATACCTATACCACTCGGCTATGGGCCACATTATGGGCAATATACCAAAAATTAAAAAAATTCATCTTGAAAGTATAGGTGCGCGTTATACGCCGGATTTTTTACGGTATACTGATACATAAATACAATCAATAGCTATTTTAAAAAAATGATAAAAAAATCTATTGAACCTAATTTTTAAAATTTCTTAATGAAGTAATAATTAAATTAAAGAATACAGATTTATTTATAAACATTTAAAGCTTCTAATTTTAAAGAATTAATGCTTTGATTTTTACGAATATTACTAGAGCCATCTTTCATTTTGATGATGTTTTTCTACTACATTCTATTTTGGGGTTTTTCTAATACATGATAGATAAAAAATTTTTATTAAGGATCCGACTACGTTCGGGAAAGTGATTTTCAAAAGCTGTAAATGGATAATGTTTTTGAATTATGTCCCTTTGATTGAAATGTATATAAAATTGTTTTAAGAATAGTATTGCAATAAAAAATTATTTAAGTACAATATTTTGACAAAAAATGAACTTAGAATGACCCATTTTCAAAATATTCTCCTTTAGTGAAAAATGCTTCTATTACTATAATAAGATTTTGCCTGTATATAGCTCAGACCTCTGTACAGAGGTTCAATTAGAATTTTTGAAATATACAACTTCGAAGGGGGTTTATCCATGTTTTACGAAAACAGAGGGGAGAAATTTTAAGAAAAAAAAACGCCGATAATTATTTCAAATGGTTGTAACTCTGAAAATAATGTGAATTTTTCAAAAATCATAGTTGAGCCTCTGTACAGAGGTCTCAGCTATATACAAGCAAAATATTATTATAATAGAAGCATTTTTCACAAAAAGAGAACATTTTGAAAAAAGGTTATTCTAAGTTAATTTTTTTGCCGAAATATTGTATTTAAATAATGTTTTTTGTCAAAATGTTCTTAAAACAATGTTATACATGTATTCTAATCTAAGTGACACTAAATATCATGAAAATGATCAATTTATGCGCTTTTTTAAAATCACGGTTCCGAACGTAGTCGGATACCTTAAACCTATTTATCCGTATAACTGGTCCAATAGATATTTGAGAAGTTTAAAATGCATCGATTAGTAATCAACAAACATGTGTTACATATAAATTTAATCACCATTTTGAAAATTCCTGAATAGCTATGGGCTTGTTTTATGATAGAAACATTCACTTAAAAGAGAATTATGCAAGTCCTTTCACTGAGGCAACACTTTTATTAATTTAGTCACATAAGAAATAGGATAAATATCTCTTACAAGTATTATTTATTTTGATTTTGTCACATGCATACAAATTCCATTAGCTGCGTTGTAAAGTGAAAAACCTGTTATTTAATTTAAATATTGGTTCTAACAATAGAAAATATCTACATCCATATTAGGTGATTTAAAAACGCACATTTTCTAATGTATAATTTTACTGCAATCAACGTAGCTTCTCTCCAACCGTCAAAAATAAAACTGAGGTTTCGTTAGTGAATATTCAAAATACATTTTCTGGTCTACCTGGTCAACGAAATTACGTGTAGCAATTTTCCAAATTGGAAGTTATTTTTGCTAGAAGACTCAATATTTTTACATTACCGTAAATTACACTAGAAGCAATTCAAGGAAACGAGTTTTACTGTGTTCTTGCAACGATAAAGCATAATTTTTTCGTTACGTCATAGAGCAATTTTAAATTTAGAAATTGTATATATATACAGCCGCGACTCTATACAACGAAACTCTACATTACGAATTTTTCTATATAGCGAACTTTTTCCTGGAACCTTGAACATTTCACGATGTTCTTCGTAAAAAATCTCTTTATAACGAAATGCATTTTATATATAACGAATTTTTTCTTTTGTGATTCAATATTTGTTCTCCCTATTTTTCTTTAAGTATTTCTGAACATTTCAAGTTATTCTCTTTTTAACACATTTTATGGTGATCATAAATCTTAAACTGGTTTTGTTAGATCCTAACTCACCGAGAGCAATAGAGTTCTGAACGTTTCATTCAAGAAGTGCAACCTTTAACCTTTGTCCAGTTTACTAGAAACATCTTCGATATCCCTTTTACCCTCAGTGTCCCAGGTATAAAATAATGTATGTTTAATATTACTTGTATGCTTTAAATTAGAAAATGTCCTTAAAATTCGTTGATTTTAATATAAAATTATTTCCTTAGTACTGAAAAAGCAGTGTATTCTTCAACATTCTTTTTTCTTGTTTTCTTTACAGTTTTTCTTTCTTTTATTTGATGGGTAAGATATATAAAATAAACACATATTAATTTTAAAAAAGGTGTGAATAATTTTTTTTTAATATAAAGAGTTCGTGAATTTAAAATTTCTTTTATGTGGTTTATAAAGTACATTAAAAGATGAACTTCTATATAACGAACTTTTCCCCCGGATTTAGAAACTTCGTTATATAGAGGTCCTACTGTTTATTTTGATCTAGAATCCCCATAATAGCGCGTGATACTTTATTATTTTTATTTACCCGTATAACGAAAAATATATTTTTATAACTGTTATTTTAGTTCTTAAAAAGTGCCGTTTCCCAAACTTCTGTGGCAGGATGACGCAATATCAGCCACTGGATTCAACCAATTAACATACTAAGAATAAAAAATCACGTGAAAAAAAAACTTTTAAAAATTTCTTTGATAAAAATACAAACTGAAGATTTTGGATCAAGAAAGACATTACTATCGTCCATCATAAGCTTCAATCCTGCGTTTGGGTGTTGTCGCTGATGTATTTTTTTTGTGTGAATTCTTGTATAACGTGCCGTCTAAAGAATCATTGTAAATAAAAGTAATCAACATGTCCTTCTGAAAATCTTTTGGCCACAATTATACCAAAAATGTCAAAACCCGCGATCTTCGTAGATTTATACATAATTCACAAGTGTATAGAAAATAAAAACTATAAGAATGATGATATCATTGATGTAAGAGATATTTGTCTTTACAAAATGAAAACGTTACCTTAGATTTCTATTTTTATAAAAAAATACACTATAAAATGTCATTTGCTCACAAAAAGATAAAAACAATGCTGAATGTTAATTGTATTCCATATCTCAGTTTTATACAATACTTGCTTTGATATAAAGTGTTTTAAGTATATAAATAGAAATAATCAGAATTAAACTTATCAGAAATGATGAAAATCATCATCAAATATAAATTAACTTTTGAGAAGTATATACAAATTTTCAACTATACTCATATTAGATAAGAATATTTCCATAAATACATATAACTAGTGAATAGTTTTTATTGAGAAGAAGATAAAATTTAGGGAATTGATTAAAATTCTAAAAGGGAAAGAAAATAATTATCTTTTGCTGAAGAAGACATATTATCAACTTATTTCAACGTTTTTGATAAAAGGGCAACAAGCTTTGAGTTTTACTACAAATGCGCTTATATCTTTAACGGTATATAAAGTTATTTATAACTCATAAAACTTAAAAATATAAAATACTATTATCGAAAACAAAGCACATTAGTTTTGTTTTATCATTAAACATACTGATTTTTTCCAAAAAAAAAAATCATTTTCTGCGTTTTTAAAAATAAAGATAGGTGAACGAAAAATTTTCATTTTATCACATAGTAATTTGAAAAAAACAAGTTAACACCTATTTTTTCGGAATCACAATCATATAATGTGATAAAATGCATAAGAAAGGATTTTTTATATGAACAACATAAAATATCTAGGTGATTTCCTTATTTGCAAAGAAATAAAAACAATCTTTGAGAGAGATAAAATCAGTAAAAAGGGGTTATTTAATGATAATACATAAAACATACAAATGTGAATCTAAAAAATAAGATTTCACGCAATATAATCAAAACAAATTATAAATAAAAAAAACTAAAAACCCAAACTGGCCCCCAAAACCAAAAATAACCAAAAAAAAATCAGAAAAAATTGACTATACCTGGGCCGAAACGGAAAAAGAAATTAATATTTTGATCATTTGTGATTGTGAATAATGTTTTTTTTGGGGAATATGGGGTTATTTAAAAGGATTTTTGGGGGGTCGGGTTTTTTTTTCCGAATGCCTTTTTGAAAAATGTTTATTTAATATTTTCCCTTGAAAGCCCCGGCCCTTCTGTACAGGGGCAAATAAAATTTTTTGAAACGCATAACTTGGAATTTTGGTTTATCCATGTTTTACGAAAACAAAAGGGGGAAAAAATTTTAAGAAAATACGCCGATAATTTTTTAAAAATGGTTGTAACTCTGAAAAAAAATTTGAATTTTTTTTTCAATAATCATAGTTAAAAGCCTCTGTCAGAGGTCTGAGTTATATACAGGCAAAATATTAAAAACAATAGAAGCTTTTTTAAAAAAAAGAAGAACTTTTGGGAAAAAAAGGTTATTCTAAGTTAATTTTTTGCCAAAATATTGTATTTAAATAATTTTTTTTGTCAAAATATATATCCTTACAACAATTTTATGCATACATTCTAATCTAAGTGACACTAAATATCATAAATATTATCCATTTACACGCTTTTGCAAAATCACGGTTCCGAACGTAGTCGGATACCTTAAAGAATTAAAAAAAACTGCTCGAACTATCGAAAAGAATACGCACTGAAATCAGGTATAAAATCAAAGAGGAACTCCCTGTTATCTCAATATATGATATTACAGTAGATTTGGTATAAATATCCCTCCTATTCATTGCTCACTAGTAGTTGATTTTATAAGTATTCTTCAAATACGGCTTCTCTACGGATTTAACTCATAGAATATTCAAAGAACAATTCATGTTCATTCTAACACTAAGCTCTACTTTCAAATAAGAATTTACTCATCCGGTAGATTTTTCCGATTTTTTTTGGCTAGTTATTTGTCTAACAAGAGAACATTTTAAGTTTTATTAGTTTGTTGAATAAATTAGAATAAAAAAAGAAGACTCGAGAAAAAAACAATTTTGAAAGATTTGAATCGATAAAGACTTCGAATCCCAGATAAAAAAATTAAAAAAAAAAAAGATAAGAAAATAAATAGTTTTCGGATAAAACTGCCAGGTTTTTAAAAATCTGAAAAGAGTTCAGTTAAATATTTGCTTAACTAGCCTTATAATCCTACAAATATAAATGCTTTATGGTATTACAGGCTAATTCTAGTGGCATGCACGAAGAATATAGAGTAAGGTCTACTAATTTCAACCAATTGCTTCCAGAGGAAGTCCGCTTAAGGCTGATGCTCTTCTTTTCGCTTCTGTGGTCATTTCTGTTCATACGTGCGCAGAATTTCACTTTTTATGCACTGATTGCACAGTGAAAAAAAAAAACGCATCCGGTGAAGATAAAAAAAATAATAATGTTTTGTGTATTAGATGTTAAAATCAAATCCTTTAATGTAAAAAATAAAAAAATAAAATACGTATATACAATACGTAACATTATAGCTTAATTAACCATCATTCAGATATTGAATTGAATATAAGAACAAAAAAGTGGCTACATATTCTCGAGTGCCAAGAAAAATTCAAAATAATTGTAAACTTAAAATTTAAGGCGGGGGGGATACTTACTTTTTTCGTGTATTTGTATTTTATGATAATATTTATACAATAAATATACAAATTAGTTCTAAAAAATTTAAATTTAAAATTTAAATAGTTAGAAAGAAACGCAAAATCAGATAATTTAACGAAATTCCGTATGGAACATTCTATTCATTATTCATTGTTTACAAATGTATTTTGTGAAACTAACCATCAAGGTAGTTAAGTCAAAATTGGCTCACTTTTGGGGTGTTTTAGGAATGAAAGCATTGTCGAATTGTTTGATACTACACTGCTGTGGCCACAGTAAATGCAACATTAAGAAAGACAAGAGATAGCACAACAAAATTTATTTTGTAGATAACATGTTGACCAAGTATCAAATGATTAAATTTTAGATTCCCGTGAAGTGGGGGGTTCCCCCAGAATCAGTAGCGAGAGTAGCCGCCATTTGTTGGGGATCACCGCCGCCACACGCCTCGGCATTGATTCAAAGAAACTTTTGGGGTTTTTCTTGGGCAGCTTCCACACGTACCCAAAGTTGATCTGGTGTGGCAGCTGGGTGTGTAATCTGGGTCAACCGTTGAGCAACCATGGACCATAGTTTTCAATCGGCAAAGACCCGGGAAAGCGAGGCCCAGGGAAGCAATTCCATCTGGTGATTGATGAAGAATCTTTTTGGGCAATGCGTGCCCGTGGGGTAGCGCATTATCCTGTTGAAATATGGCTGTGGCCAAACCCTGAAGTTAAAGGGAAAGGGCAACTGGCTCCAACACCCGGGGATGTAGCGCTGGCGTTTAAAGTACCGGCAATGCGTACTAAAAAGTGCAAGAGTGATATCCAAACCGCCCCTACCATAATACCCGGTGCAGGACCGTGTGGGGGTGCATAACGCATGTTCAGCATCCCTCTCCACGGTGTTCCCGACTCGAATCCAACCATCGTGGTGTTGCGACAGATGCGTGACTCGTCAGTAAAGACAACTTCATTCCCCTTTGCCGCCCACATCCCTTTTATCGCACCATTGGCGGCGGAGCGTCTGTGGTTCTGCGTAAAGTAGACTAAGCAATGGACGTCTTGCGGACAACCACTATGCTGTAAACGTCATCGAATGGTACGCGCAGACACTGAATGATGCGTTACAGACTCAATGTGATGTGCTATGTGATGTGACTGAACGATTGGTCACTGCCATGCGTACAATTTGCCTGTCCTCGTGAAGTGGTGCACTGAGGTGGATGCGATCGACCACGTCGGTCCGTCGTACCCTCCTGCATTCAACGGTCACATATCCGCATTACAGTTGTTTGGTTTCGTCCAACACGACTACCGATTTCCCTGAAAGATAATGCACCATCTCGGTAGGCCACTATCCTTCCTTTGTCGAACTCGGATACTTGATCAAAAGCTGATTGCTGCTTTCTACGAGACATAACTGATCGTTTTTTGAAAAAAACTACTAGAAAAACACAATTGCCGAACTTGAAATCGTCGAAATCTTCAAGCCTTAAATAGCGATTTGAGGTGGCGCCACAGGCGCGAGTGATGTGTGTCTGCGCTGAAATTCTAATCATTTGCATATCTCACCTCCGCTAATGAATGTTGTAAATTTCATGTTATTTGCATGATTCCTTCAGGGTGTTGCATTTACGGTGGCCAGCAGTGTAGTTTAAAAAATGTGCGTTCTAGATACGTAAATGACAGGTGTCTTAAGATTTATATGGGTATTATTAATAATCTTCAATGAGAACTATCGTGCCCAATGTGCCGCACCTTTAGAAAACAGTAAAAGTAAATAGTTAAATAGAAACCATTTCCTTGATATCATTTAAAAAACATATTGTGTAAACTTCTGACAAGTTTTGATCCACACATTTAGGTTCCTCTTTTCAAAAATTATTTATAATGTGTTGGAGAAAATCAGAGTATCTCCTTTTCAGAAATTCATCACTAAAATAACATAAATTGTTTCCATGGATTTATATGATGACTGTGTGACTTTATGTTGATTACACAGAATGGGTTCGAATACTGCTAAAACATAGAAACTGGCATTGTGGTGTTAAGATAGCAATAACACGTTTTAAATTCTTTGTTGCATAAAATTTTATAAAAATCTAATTAGAAACGCGAGAACTGGAGTTGAGGTACACAAGAATATATTTTGTATTGAATTACAATTTAAGAAGTGTTATGATCTTGAATCTTAATAAACATGTTTATTATATTTCACATTAACATTTTGAACAATCTATTTAAAAAAAAATCCATAAGAAGTCTTATATACTTTTGGAAACATGAAAAAAGTACGTAATTTGACATGTGTACATTGATGTGACAAATTAAGAGTTAATTTCATTTTTTATAATAATTTCAAAAAATGAAAAAAAAATTTATTTGTAAATTTTTTTGTTTAAACATGTCTAAAAATAGGGTGGTAAGGGTTTTTTTAAAATTCGAAGTCGTTATAAAGAAGCAGGTGTTGAAAGCAGCTGTTCGTAGGCCAAGTTAAGATTTTCATTGTTTTAATCGGATTTTTAAAATTTAACCGTTTTTTTCAAAAATGTGTTTTCAAAATTTCATCATATATCTCAAGACTTTGACCGAAGACACATTTATAGGTAGACTCAAATATATACCAGAAAAGGATAGATTTTTCAAAATTCAAAATATTTCTATTTTTAAAACAAAACATAAAAAATACCCCCATGAAATTCGAAACTTTTTCTTCAAAAGTCTACCAATATTCCAATTTTTGATATTTTCAATTGAGCACAATTCATTCGCTGTATTTAAGCTTATAGATTAAAATGCCGTTAATTTTCTTTTATTTCAGATAAGAATCGTAGAGGAAATGAATGTCCATTTTTTCGAAGTGGGTGTGTTCTGAGCGTTATAATTCAGGTTCTATTGGATATTTTGGCCCTAAACTTTTTATATAATACCTTAAAAACATATAAATAATGATAAAAATTTAAATTTTTTATTTTTTACTGGTCGTAAAAAAATTCCCTAAGAATGCTTAAAAAACAGGCCGTCGCATGAGTGAACCCCCTTAAACAAAAATAACCTAAAAATTTCTTAAAACAGATTTCCTTAAGGAAACGTAACTCAGCATAAGAAATTTAAGGAGAAATACGATAAAATACTTCAATTTAAAATTTTCTTCTATTGTACACAAGATTATCAAATTTTTTAGAAAAAATCAATCATTTTTTACATCGAATATATGCAAGCTTTGTGTCAAATTCAGAAAAGATTTCAGCATAAAAAGCATCTCTCCATGTATTTAGAAAAATAAAAATGCCGTTTTTAGCAATTTAAAGACAACAACAGAAACATTTCAGCTGTGACTGATATTTGAAAGGAGAGGAACAATAGTCCAATAACAACTGGCCTTCAACCGCGCTGCATAAACGATTATACATATAGAAAAAGGACGACACTTGTAAAAAAAGCAACAGCAACAAAATATATACTGTAAAGATCGTAAATTTTCGTTTAAACGAAAACATTGCTCAGGAGTTTGACACAATTTATAGGGATTTTAAGCATTTTAGTTTTCAGGGAGATTTTTTTTAAACAAATATATATAAAGTGCTGGGAAACTTAATCTTTTTATATAAATAATTTATATAAAGGAAAGTTCCCCATGTGAAATTTATAGAAATCATTGGTAATTAACAAAAAACACAAACATAAAATTTTGAGCCGATTTATTTGCAAGAATCTATTTAAGGTATCCGACTACGTTCGGAACCGTTATTTTAAAAAGGCGCATAAATGGATAATTTTCATGTTATTTAGAGTCACTTAGATTAGAATACATGTATAAAATGGTTTTAAGGACATTTTGACAGATAAAAGTTATTTAAATACAATATTTCGGCAAAAAAATTAACTTAGAATAAACTTTTTTTTAAAATGTTCTCCTTTGGTGAAAAATGCTTCTATTATAATAATATTTTGTCTATTATATAGCTCAGAGCTCTCTACAGAGGCTCAACTAGAATTTTTGAAAAATTCACATTATTCTGAGTTACAATCATTTAAAATAATTATCGGCGTTTTTCTTCTTAAAGTTGCTCCCCTCTGTTGTCGTAAAACACGGATAAACCCACTTCTAAGTCATATATTTCAAAAATTCTAGTTGAGTCTCTGTACAGAGGTCTGAGATATATAAAGGCAAAATATTATTATAATAGAGGCATTTTTCACAAAAGGAGAAGATTTTGAAAAATTTTTATTCTAAGTTAATTTTTAGCCGAAATATTGTACTTAAATAAATTTTTATTGTAATTCTATTCTTAAAACAGTTTTATATACATTTCTTAATGTAAGTGACACTAAATATATCATAAATATTATCCATTTATACGTTTTTGCAAAATCACGGTTCCGAACGTAGTCGGATACCTTAAAGTACACACACGCACAAGGTCATGAAATAAATGATAGAAATTTAACTTTATGTAAAAATGAATATATATATATATATATATACCCGTCTTCCACTTAAAATTATGGAAGAATAGTTGAATGTGCTACATTTAGCAAGTATTTGCGAGAAACGTATTTTTTCATCTTCCTCAGTGCCATTATAGAAATAATAATATTGTGTCAAGGCCAAAATAGCCAATTTTAACTTAAGCTTTCTTTTAAAGTCTTTTTTCCTTCTATTAAGGTACTGGAGCGTGGAGATTTAGTCCTGCTTTATTGGTACTAACAGCTTTCATTTAAATTACAAGCATGTATCCATACTGAGCCAGATAATGGTCTAATAAAGAAGATACGCTAAGAGGATTGTTATTCTAAATAAAGAAAGTGAATAAGAGGGACAGAGAGAAATAAGATCATTCAAAATATTCTTCAAAAAGTACTACCGATTACCTCGCAGTAAATGGTCCCGAACAATGCTTAAAATGTCGAACAATTTCTTTCTTTTTTTTCTTTTTTAAAATAATAATAAGAAGATAAAAGAAAATGCCCAGTTACATTTTTTCTAGTAAAATGACTTTTTAAAATCTTCGCGAACGATAAATGTTTTATGTTTTCCTTCTTGTGTGATCTTTGTTTATATATGCTTTGATTCTAACAAGTCTGAACATATTTTTTTTCTTCTGAATTTATTTTGTTTACAACACATCCATTTTTGATAAGTGTGTTTATTAAAGCACTCAAAAAAGTTTCAAGTGGATTTGTAATTTTACTCTAGGTCAAATGACTAGACGACACCTTTGCTGGCATCCCCTCTCCTAACTTACACCCCACGCCAACGCGAGGACTTTGAGTCACGAGCAGATTCAAAGTACATTAGCTCTTTCTACACAGCGGGTCTTTAGTGGCATCAGGAATTGAACTCGTGACTAGATAACGCCGGTTATAAGTCCGTGACCTGACCACAAGGCTTCGGGGAACATAACATATTTTGTACTTTCCTTTTTTAACTTCCTTTTCCATGATGCCATTAACCACCCAAGCACTTTTTGTATCATTATTGCAATAAAACTTGATTTGAATAAACTGGCAAAATGAAAGTCAGATTTCTTATGTTTTAGTAACTCAGTTAGTACAGCTATATAATAATGGACTATATGTCATGGCAGTTAAAAGTATTTAACTTTAAAGTTTGGTCTTGTGCAGTTCTAATGTTCCAACGGTTCTTTGCAATTAAGTAAAGTACAATTTCAAAATGAGTCATTATCCGCGATTTTCATTATAAGAATACAATATATTGTTTATAAAATTTTTAGATTATGTATTAGCAGCTCTCACAAAAGCAATGCATGTATTAAAGTGTATACCTCGTTAAAAAGTTTACGGATAAGAAAATTACTATAATTCTTAAAATTAAACTAAATATTGCAATATTTCCGATTTTCAACATAACGTTTGTACTAGTACGTTGGCCTTTTATCTCGTACAACTACATGTTTACCATAACGTCTATGATAAGTGCAAAAAATAGCAATAAACAATTTACAGATCTTTTGAACTTGAGCAGAGTATCCGTGAGACGTCTCTTGGATTATTTCTGATGGATCTCAAGTTCAAACCTGCTTTCAGCTGGAGATTTTGTTGTGAAATAATAAAAATGGATACATGTATCAAATATAGACTTCAGGGTTAATGTATGAAGTAAGGAGAATGATCCTCATCTCGTATATTTCCAAATTACTTAACCCATTACGTGACCACGTGCCCCATTTGGGGATATTAGAAATTTACGTTCTCCACTCCGTTATAATGTAATATAATTGTATAATATAATATAATACAATGTAATAAAATATAAAAATTTCAATAATATTAAATATTTTCAAAGCAGAAAAACATAATTGGATATAATTATACCACTACACAACTTTTTATACACATATATAATTTAAGGGAAATTTTTTAAAAGAAATGGCAGTTAATTGGTTAAATATGATTTAAAATTACAAAATAAACCGCATGTTTTTGAACAGGTAACTTGACACAACGAATTCTGACTTTTCTAAGTACATCATCAAAAGGGCAACAATGAATGATATAAAATAACAATAAATATACATATAAATATACTATTTGTTTATATACAGAATTTAATACCTATTGTTACGAATAGTAAATATAGTTTTAATAATCTGTATAACTAAAATACACCATTTACATAATTTTAGAGATTTCATGGAACATATAACCTTGAATCACATTGCCGCTAAATTAACATACAAAAGCCCAAACCTTTTATTATCGAAATTAAAAAAGATTAAATTAAAAGTCCGGAATAAAAGCATTTAGTATTTGGAGGAAATTTAACTATATTATCTTTAATTACACACATTCAACTAATGTTTAGAAAGAATTGTTCAAAGACTGATTTTATCAACTCAAAACGTATTTGGAATTCACCAAGTAATTCCTTCCATTGCATGCAACATTTGTTCAACGAGAAAGAAAAATAGATAGACCTTGAAGAAAGTCGGATTAGATCTCTAGAGTGATAGCTGAGAAAGAGACGATTAACTTCTACTGCATAATTACTTCTTTGGGGATTCATCAACTGGAAGCGAAGTTAAAGAAGCTACTTAACTTGAAAGGACCACGTTTCAGCAGTTGTAGATATAAACTTTACATTTTTATTTTTATGTACCAACTGAAGCAGAAAGATGTCTGATAAACTTTCTCAGCAACATAATAATAGTTTATTAAAAAGCAGGTAGTTTTTGAATTACAATTATTACATCTTAAAATAACTATGCTTTAATATATTGATTTTAATCCTTTGTGAAAAAAAAATACTTCGGATTAAAAAAGTAATAATAAATGAATGTGCTTGTGTGTGTTTATTAGATAGTTCACCCAATTTTTGTGACTGTAAATTTTATTATGCATTGTAATTCTAAAATTAATAAATAAAAGTGATAGAACAGAATCATAAGTGATAATTAACAAAAAAATTAATCATTAAGAAAACATTTCTGGAAGAAAATTATTTATAGATAATTATTACATTTAGAGCACTTAGTAAGTGAAATCATTCAATAAAAAACTAAAAAGCTTTTTGGTGTAAGCGGGGAAATTTAAATTATTTTTTTAAATTTTTTTTTTAAATATTTTTTTAGAATACAGAAATTTAAAAATTTTAAAAATTAAAGGGAATTTATATAAGCTAAATTTCTTTTAAATAATAAGCGCAGAAAATATATGTAATGTCAAATCATTTAAATAATTTTGATTTGTAATAATGTCAACTTAATACAAAACTACAATATGTTTTAGAGCAGCCAAGTAATCTGAAATATATTATATTTCTTTAAATGTTTCAATAAATAAACTGAAAACATTGATTCATTAAAATGTTTTAAAATAGTATAGGCATTTATATAAAATAGGCATTTTAAATGATTTACTTCAGGATAGAAAAAAAAATTAATTTTTTAGAGATTTGTAACTTCATGGGATAAAAAAAGCCTCCCCTAAAAAAAATTTATCCCGATCCCCTATTGAAAAAAAAATATTTTATTTTTATTAATATTTTGCTGTTATAGTTTATCAGCGAATAATGTTACCCCATTTCATTAACTATAATTCATTTCGATTCCTCAAAGACTATTAAATCCTCATTGAGTTGATACAAACCTATTAGGTTTAAAGTGTATATGTGTCACACTAAAATTTCTGTAACATATGTTAAGGAATTGATTGATATCTTCACCACGTAAGAGTGGAAATAAAGAGATCCATACGAACACATAATAGCAAAATTTCTAAAGTTCTTACATTTTTTTTTTTTGGCATATTTTCAGATTATTTTGTTTTGTTTAAATTAACGTCGCATTAGAGAATTATGCAAATTTGTGCCGCTTTCAACGTACCTCATAATAACTAATCCCAGTTAAGAATGAGGACACACTTGTGGAGTTGATTTCTAATTTCTCTATCTCATGAAGAAAAACCAAGGCTATGTTTAACGTGCAGGATATTCAATATTCAACATTAAGTATTTTGTTGAAATCATGACTTGAACCTGATGCACGTCTGGAACATCGTCGGTCATGAAACGTGACCATGAATATTGGAGTACAGCAACACCAATAAATGCAGCTTCTTGAGATTACAGATAATTTAGTACGTCCTTTTATATCCTTTTTTATTACATGAATTATTTGTTATTTATAACACATATTTGTCCTAAATTCATTTTCCTTTTTTTGGAAATGTGATTAAGATTTGGGGTTAAAATAATTTCCCCGGGGATTTCTCAAATTTTAGCCACATAGATTTTGGAAAAAACTTTTTTTTTAAAAAAAGCTCTTTTTTTCTTTAAGCATATTTTTTTTTTCTGAAGTTTTTGAGGTTATTTTATCCTTTTTTTTTAATGTATCGACTATTTGAACGGGGTTTTGCAAAAGCTATAAATGGATAGTATTTTTAAAATTTAGTGTCCCTTTAATTGTTTTATAAAACTGTTTTGAATATTATTTAAAATTATTTAAGTACAAATTTTTAATAAAATGAACATAGGCCATTTTCAAAATATTGCCCGTGAAAAATGCTTCATTATAATAATATTTTTCCTGTATATGCTCAGACCTCTCACAGAGACTCAACTAAATTTTTGAAATATATAACTTAGAAGTGGGTTTATCCATATTTTACGACAACAAAGGGAGCAATTTTAAGAAAAAAACGCCGATAATTATGTGTGATAACTCTGAAAATAATGTGAATTTTTTAAAACTCCTGGCAGACTCTTAAAAGCTTTTTTTTTATATAAGCAAATATTATTTTTTAGAAGCATTTTTTATAAAAAGGGGAGCATTTTGAAAAAAGATCATTCTAAGTTAATTTTCCAAAATTTGTATTTAAATAATTTTCGTCAAAATGTCCTTAAAAATTTTTCATTTTCTAATCTAAGTGACACTAAATATCATGAAAATTATACATTTATGCACTTTTTTAAACCGATTCCGAACGTAGTGGATACCTTAAGTTATCATAGGCTGGTTAGTGTTGTTGGTATAGATAAGCTTCAGAGTTATGGTATTAGTATATAACTTAGAATTATATTTAGCACTTTCAAGTTGCTACTTTCGATGGTTGTCAATTTAATTTAAAACTTAATTAAATTTTTAACTCTGAAGATTTCACTACAAAAAATTTCTCCCCCTGTGTTAACTAGTTGATTTTGTTAGATATTAAAAAAAAAAAAAGGTGAAATATT
>BMAV01026069.1:0-29489 GCA_019973955.1 Trichonephila inaurata madagascariensis | reverse complement strand
CGAACACCTGTTGTAGTACAACCTTTCAATAAAATGTTTTCTGTCCCATTAATTTGTTGCGGTTTCCGCTCTTTTTCTTTGCTTCTTTTCACCAATAGCTCGCAACTATGGCATTTCGATCCTGCCTTCCATGTGATTCAGTCCTCTCTGTCCCCTACACACTCTACAAGTTGGTCGGTCTGGTAGCGAATCATCCTGTACAGCTTATTAAGATTTTGCTTTGATTTTTTTTCTTAATTTTACCGTTTTTAGTATTATTTAACAATATGTAAAAATGGATATTAAATAAGAACATGTAAGACTTATAAAACGAAACAAGATTTTTAAAATAAAAATTACATGGCTATTTCATTCACATTTTTTTATTATTAAATCGTACCGGAAAGGGTTAATTACGTAAATTAATGATTATAAATCGAACGCATCACACTACATCTATTTTAGTGAGGGGTGGCGAACCTTTATGGATCAACGTGCCATTTTTTCTGAAGAAGTGTTTAAAGAGGTATAGACGTGCCGTCAAATAATTTTGACTTGTGATTATTGGGAAAATAATAAAACTAAATACTAAAACTAATACTCCTACAGATAGCATCGATACACACAGTCAGTGGATGCAGTTATTTCCGTGTAAATCCTCATGGGGGTTGCAATTTTGCCAGAAGGGCAGTACAGATGTTTGGTGTTAAGCTCCGTATCGTGACAGTGTTTGCAGAAAATGTAGTCTGGCGCTCTTATCCAGAAGACAGAACCCGCAACCTTCAGTTCCGCTAGCACATAACAAACCACTGAACCCAAATGATCACTTTAATCCGGAGGTTGTTACTGGCTTATATAGATGATACCGAAACACACCTATTCCGAGGCATTGGAACTTCTTTTTTTCATAGATAGTAATATTGATATAAAGTCAATTCTTAACTTGAAAAATATAATCAAGTTATGCTAATTATTAGAATTGAAGCAAAGCTTCATTTCAAATAATGTTCCGGCTTCCGTTTCTATTTGAAATAATTCACTGTGCAATAATTCTCAGTGTCTCAGACATTAATATAGAATTCACTAAAGTAAGCAAATCTCTCTTACAACTCACATTAATGAAATTCTACTATTCTTAGGCAACCTAAAAACATTAATGATATCCCAAAACACTTTCCTCCTTAACACATTATCAAGTATCCTATTGGTTGTGGTACCCTGGTGGTCACGAATTCATGGTCAGCGTATCATGGGGTTATGACATTGAAGACCCGCTGTGTAGAGGGCTGATGCACATTAAATTTGTCGAGGCTCAAAGCCTTCCTGTTGGCATGGTGTGGTAATTTGGAGTGGGGGTGGGGGAGCCAACTCACAGGTGTCGTCCTCGTCACTTGATCACGGTTTAAAGTTATGAAGTCCATCGCCAATAGCCTTCTTGATATTTTATAGGAGACGTTAATAAATGCTCATTCATTCGCAAAGAATCTTTTGCACAAGATTAGAAGATGTAGTTCTTTTTGATTTTAATTTTTTTTCATGAGCTAACTTTTTGGAAAAATGAATCGACAGAATTGATTAAAACTCTGCGTGTGCAAAATGAAGTAATTAAAATACGAGTGAACCTTACTAAAAAAATAACTCTTTGATTTAGAAAAGGTAAACAAAAAATCAAAAAATCACTCTCTCACATCAAGTATCAAAACAAGCGAAGGAATCAGTATTTTATATTTTTCTAATAAGATTGTACTGCCGACACAAAAATAAATGAAAAGTAAAAAAAAAAAGAAAAACAACTTTTTTCCAACAACTAACAAAAGTTTCATCCACATACGAATAAAATTGAAATCTTTCACGTGCTGCCATCTGCCGGCCCTTTTGAATTCGTAAATGTTATGTTAATCCATAAATATTTTTCCAAGGGAAAAATGCCCCTTTTCCGCTTTTTGGGAAAAAACCCCTAAAAAGGAGAGGGAACAACATCGACATATCAACTGATTCGATTTTAAAAAAATTTTTAATTAAAGGTATCCGAATACCCAAACCCTTTGATTTTAAAAACGCATAAAAAGGATAATTTTTTGATTTTGTGTCACACATTAGTCATTATACAATATTTTTAAAGGAAATTTTTACAAAAAAATTTTTTTAAATAAAAATTTTTAAAAAATTTAAAAGAATAATTTTTTTTTAAAAGCTCCTTTTTGGGAAAAAAGCTTTATTATAATAATATTTTGCCGTATAGGCTGACATCTCTACAGAGGCTCAACAAATTTTTGAAATATATAACTTAGATTGGGTTTATCCATATTTTACGACAACAGAGGGGAGAAATTTTAAGAAAAAAAAAGCCCATAATTTTTCAATGGGTTTTTTAACTGAAAAAAATTGAATTTTTCAACAATTATAGTTGAGCCTCTGAAAAAGTTCTGAGCTATACAGGCAAAATATTATTAAAAAGAAGATTTTTCACAAAAAGAAACATTTTGAAAAAAAAATTATTCTAAGAATTTTTTCCCAAAATTTATTTAAAAAGTAAAAAATTTTTTAAAACAATTTTCCCCTGTAGTCAATCAAAATAATAAATATCAAAAATCCCCTTATGAGCTCTTTTTTTAAAACACGGCCGAAAGTAGTCGATACTTTTCAAAACAACTTTTAAATTTTATGTTACAAATTCATGCAAAATACACAGTACTTCTCTAAGTATTTTGATGCCCTCCATAACAATAGATGACAAATATTTCTCAACGTGAGTGACTACAAAAACAAAGTATAGAGACAAATTAAACTCAGGATATGCAATGCGATTGGAGTTAATCTCAACAGACCTAGACTTCGACAGTTTGGAAGGGGTGCAAGCACATATCCCAGTTACTAAACATAATGTATGGATCACAAATTAATATTATTAAGGTATCCGACTACGTTCGGAACCGTGATTTTAAAAAAAGCGCATAAATAGATAATTTTCATAATATTTAGTGTCACTTAGATTAAACTACATGTATAAAATTGTTTTAAGGACACACACACACATTTTGACAAAAAAAATATTTAAATACAATATTTTGGCAAAAAATTAACTTAGAATAATCTTTTTTCAAAATGTTCTCCTTTTGTGAAAAATACTTCTATTATAATAATATTTTGCCTGTATATAGCTCAGACCTCTTTACAGAGGCTCAACTATGAGTTTTGAAATATTCACATTATTTTCAGAGTTAGAAACAATTGAAATAATTATCGGTGTTTTTTTCTTAAAATTTCTCCCCTTTGTTGTCGTAAAACATGAATAAACCCACTTCTAAGTTATATATTTCTAAAATTCTAGTTGAGCCTTTGTAGAAGGTCTGAGCTATATACAGGCAAAATATTATTATAATAGAAGCATTTTTTTACAAAAGGAGGGAAATTTTGAAAAAATTATTCTAAGTTAATTTTTTGCCAAAATATTGTATTTAAATGAATTTTTTTTTGTCAAAATGTCCTTAAAACAATTGTATACATGTATTCTAATCTAAGTGACACTACATATCATAAAAATTATCCATTTTTGCACTTTTGCAAAATCACGGTTCCGAACGTAGTCGGATACCTTAATGAGTAAATTATATTCAAAGTAGATTAAAAATTTCATGCAATACTTTTTTAATTGCCTTTACATAAAGTATCTATAATATGTTGATCTACTTTAAATATTATTTTAAGATATATTCTTCTAAATGTGTGTGCGGAATAGGGTTCTACGAAAATACTTTCTAGTTTTAGGAGTTCCACGAAAACACCTTCTTGTTTTAGGGGATCCGTGAGTTGAAAAAGTTTGAACACCACTGATTTAAAGGAACGCAAGTGCATCCAAAATAATAATAAATAATGAAGTTTATCCTCTCTAAATGTATTTTTATTCCTTTTAATTTTTGAAAATACTTTTGTGTCGGTTTTAATGATTCATTTGTGAGTTTTTCAAATTTTTAAGAAATATTTTTAGAAATAGGAGGGAAAAAAATGTGACTTCTAAGGGAAACCTCTTATATTATTATTGTCATTTTATTCTTTCGTAAGAACTTTGTTTTATTCAAATCAAAGTAATGGTTTGGATATGAGATAAAAGTAGAAATTCGTAGGTTTAATATTGCATTCACAAATTCGAAATAGACGGCAGATACAGGAGATTTAATTACTTAAAAAAAACTTAATTAAAAAAAAAAACTAACGCGTCCTAAACTTAATCAAGTTAACTACCATAGTTAATTAAATTGACAAAGTTAATTTCTAAAAAAATTTCGTACAGTTTTTATTTGTTTTCGAAAATCTGATTTTTTGGAATATTTTTTTTTAAAAAAATTTTAAAAAGTTAGAATTGCTAGTTTTTTATTTTCTTGCCCATCTGTGATATGTTTCTGTCTCCGACACAAAAAAATTGAAAAAAAAAAAATTATCTTTCCCGTAATCCAAACCCCTCTGTACAAAATTTGGGGAATCCCTTTTGAGAATATTGGGAAAAAAATTGTTCAAAAAAAATTTTTAAAATTTGTAGTAAAAAATTAAATAAAATATTAAAAATTTTTTTAAAAATTTTAAAAAATTTAAATTCATTGTTTTTTTAAAACGGTGTTTTTTGCCCGGGAAAATATAAAATATACTTTCTTTTTTGCGGGGGGTTAAAAAAAAATAAAGGTTTAAAAATTTTTTAAAAAAAAACATTTTTTTTTCCCAAACTTGAAATTTTAATATTAAAAACAAAAATTTTTCGTTTTAAAGGGTTTTGGGAAAATTTGAAAAACTAAATAAAAAAAAATTTTCTTTTAAAAAAGTAATTTTTTAATTTTAGTAAAAGGGTAAAATTTTTAAAATTTAAAATATTAAAAAAAAAATTTTTTTTAAAATTTAACTTCTGGGAAGAAAAAAATTTCCCTCTAAAAGTTTCAGGAAAATAATTATTCATAGTCCAATTTTTAAAATTAATTTAAGAGGAAAATTTAAAAAGTTTTTTTTAAGCAGTATTTAAGGGTTGTAAAAATTTAAAAAAAATTTTTTTTTTTTTTAAAATTTTGAAATTTAAAAAAAGGGAAATTTAAACGAAAGATTTTTAAAAGAATTAAATTAAGTTTTTATGGGGGGTTTAGAAAATTTGTTAAAAAGGTAAGTTAAAAATTTTTGGGGCAGGGACTTACGTTTGTAAGAAATAAGTTGGTCTTTTTTCTCCTTACAGCCGGAAAGAGGGTTTTTGCGGGGAAAAAGAATGAAATACCCTGTAAACAATTCTGAATCTTTTAAAAAAATTTGGTAAAAATGAACAAGGGAAAAAAAAATTCTTCAGAAAAAACTAAAAAGGGGTCTAAGCCGGGGGGATTACGTCGATCGCGATCGACCGGAGGAAAAACCAAAAACCCAAATTTTGGGGGTTTCCCCCTGGAAAATTTTGGGAGTTTTGGGGAATTTTTTGGTTTCCTTGCTGGACAAAAGGCCAAATTTTTGCTATAATTTTTGCCAAAAATTTAAAATTTTGGGTTTTACAAAAGGAAGAAGTTTTTTAAAAAATGGATCAAAATTTAAAAGGTCCCAAATTTTAAGTTTGAACCCTTTTTTTTTAAAACCGGAAAAAGTAAACCCCCGGGAAAAAAAAGATTTTTTTTGGGTTTTTTAAAATTTTTGATTTTTCCTTTCCCCCCTAAAATTTGGCACGGTGGGAATTTTTTGGAAAAATTTTTAAAAGGCTGCTGTAGGGGTTAAGTCTTCCTTCTCTAATTTTTCCCAAAAAGGAAAAAAACTTTTTTGATTTAAAAAAAAAAAAATTTTTTTTCTTTAAAATTTTTTTTTTTAATTTTTTTTGTAATAAATGGGGACCCGAAATATTTTTTAATTTGGGGGGCCATTATTATTAAATGGTTTTGATTTGGGGTTTTGTAAACCTTTTAAAGGATTTATTTTAAAAAGGGGAAATCATATTCCCTTTATTGGGGGTTTAATAAAAATATTTTAAACCCTTTTTTACCTCCTTTCGCCACAAAACCTTTTTTCCGAGGCCCCTTTAACATTTGTGGGGAATTTTTCAAAAGGCCGCACCCTGGAGGCGGTTCAATGTCCTAAAATTTCATTCCTCCAAATAGGGGGAAACCAAACATAAAAATTTTTTTTTCAAATTTTTGTTGTGGGAACAAAAACCCGGAAAAGTTTTTAAAAAAAATTTTCCATTTTTTAAAAATGGGTTTTATTTTTAAAAATTTTTTTATTTCAATGTTTCTTTTGGAACCGGCGGATTTTTATTTGGTTTCCCCCTTAAAACCCGGGGGGAAAAATTTAAAACCCCCCTTGGAAAAATTTTTTTGAAAATTTTGGGGGAATTTTCCCCCTATAATTATATATATATTTATCCTAGAACTGCATAAATTACCTTGTTTACAGTAAATAAATTATTTAGCCCCGAAGGGGAATAAATTTCAAAACTAATGATCTATCCATTCATTTCCCCGCGTGCTAAAGCATTAATTAATTAAAAAAATTTTAATTTAAAAAACATTTGTTAAATTTTACGTACTTATATACAAAAGGGTTATAATAGGGGGAAGGAAGAAAAATCATGGGCTACGTAGGAAGGTCAGGACCCGTGGAACCTCCCCACCCCCTTTGTGCGTACCACCGATACTGGGTGGACCACAACCTTGAAAAAAATTTGAAGTAGTCCGTCCCTGGAAAAATCTGCCCCCCCTTTATCTAGAGCAGTGATACTTTTAAACCCGCGGGTCGCGGCCTTTTGAGTGGTCCGGGCATGGGCCCATGCACTAAAAAATACTTATTGGAGAACAATTACAAAAAAAAATTTAACAGGAAATTCTATCAATCAACAATCAAATGTATCAAATTTTTCTATCAATTTGTTTTTAATAGTAAAAAAAAGCAAGAGGTTTTGGGCATAGGGAAAAAAAGAAATTATCCCCTAACTTAGTAAAAAATTTATAAAAAAAATGTTTTTGTGTTGTGATAGAAAAATTTAATATAATATTATAATAAAAGTCCAAAAATTTTGGAGAGAAGGTTTTTAAAATTTTTATCAAATTTTTTTTGTCGATATTGCTTTTCTTTTAAAGTTTCCTTTTTCCATTATTTTCCCCCATGTGCCGGCCCGCAAAAAACTATCCTTGTATCGGCCCCGCGGGAAAAAGGGTTTAAATAACCCCGATCCAAAAGTGTTACTTTAAGACAATGGTCTTCAAATTGTATTTCACGGAACCATGAAGTTCGAAATCGAAAAGAAAATTATAAATGTGTATGCAAAAGTAAAGAATAGAAAAGTTATCACTCGTAATATAAGGCATTATTTAAGAAACCAATTATAAATAATAGTGATACAACAACAATAACCTATTAGGGGTCAGCAGCTATTTCCTCACGATTGATATAAATATTTTCATAACAAGCAAAATACTACCATATATTTGACCGCTTTCATTAATAAAAATACCCGTATATGATGAGGTAGGAGTGTAATTATTTTTCGGTTAAATTTTAATAATTTCAATTAGTAAAAGTAAAACGTACATTACAGTGCAATCTTTCTTTGCAATTACCCAAATAATTCAGCGTGCAAGTTTCTTCAAAAATTTTAATCAGAGAATTTTATCAGGGTAAACTTTAATTCTTAGATAAATAACAAGATAAATATGTCCCACAAAATAGAATGCATACACCGTAGCGAATTTCTCCAAGCCTCAAACTCATTGATTGTGGTTCCTGCTGTTCTAGAATTAAGCAGGAGATAGTTTCCATAACTGTCCACAAAATTCAAAACTTAGGAATGAAAGAAGGCACAGATGGCTTTTCACTATTTGCCCTTGTGAATATGGTTTGAAAAAAACAAGGTCGATCTCAAGATCCGACGAAGCTCTTGTGTTTACTCGATTTGATTTCAATTTACGTCACACTATGACGCAACACGAGGGCTATTGGCAACGGGTTTCGTAAGTGTCGAGGATGCACCTGAGCTGGCGAGTTACCCGGCATTCCTCACGCGAAAAAAACAAACGAATTTCAAGCGCAGGGTATCTCATACCCATAGGTGTTTATATTCTGTTTTTACAGAGAATTTGTATACAAAGGTTGTGACATCTCTCGCGTTCTTCTTCTAACATAACTCCTACGTTCTTTGACGGCCACGATTAATGGCAAAACTTTTCCAACCCAATTCCAAGAGGAAAAACGAAGCAACAATGCAAATAAGATAACCTTTAAAAGGATAGAAAGTTTAGTGAGAAAGGATGGCAATCTTAGAGAAAGCTTAGTGTGGAACAGTTGGAAGTGTGTTTAGACGGCCTACTCAGAAATCACGGAGACGCCCACCCTCGCTAATATTTACAAGGAGCAACTATTGCACACGAGCACATATCAGTCTACCTGCAAGTATCAGTATTGTTGAGCTTTCAACCAAGGTAGGAGGATTATATTCTGAACGTTAGTAAATTATTGAATTGAGATTAGGTGGAGATAATTAGTTATATTGATAAGTGATCTAATTGCGCGATCTGACTTAGTTAAACGGCCATACTTTGGTTTATTCTCACTTAATATAAGTTTGTTCGTTATATAAGTAATTTAAGTTAAATTCTTAATAAAAGTCGTATTAAGAATTATAGAATGTCTCATCCTTCCGATAATCCCACACCTCTAACTTACGCGGAACCCCCAAGACATAGCTATCGACAGATGGCTATGTCACAAGGTGAAAAAAAAAGTAGAAAATACAATATGTTTATTACACTTATCACGCATAAATTTAGGTGTTTTTTTTTGGTTCTCTTTATTAGGGTATTCAGTACATTGTTTATACACTCCTTTAGTTTTTCGTCGCGAGTAAGCGCGATGTTTTCACCGATATTTAATTTTTTTTTAAAATTTCGTGAGCTATCTTGCTGTTTTCCGCATTTTTTACATTCTTCTATAAATCGAATTCGTAAACCCTTCAGAAATCAGGTTTGGGTTCGATGTGTAGTAAGTGGTTTTTGAGCACGTATCAAAATAATTTGCGCATTTATCACCGCAACGTTCAGAAATACTAAAAAATATTGCCATAGGCTAACGATTACATTTTCTAGCCAATGAATATGATGTGGTTATTTTATCAAGGATGATAATTGCTCCCTCAGTTAAATTAAGGAAGATATTATTTCAGATTTCAACCAAACCCGATCTGGATGGTATTGCAGATAAATCCATTGTATCATCACTATGTATTGTTGAAAGTAGAAGACAATTCCAATTTTTCTTGAGTGTATATGTGAACCAATTGTTATATCTTTTTAAAACTAAACATAAGAGTAAACTTCTCTATTGTTTAAAATAAAAAAAATTGCTATTTCTTTTTATTTTCTCTTATTTTTCCAGCAATATTTGTTTCTTTTTTAAAAGTTCATTTGGAAGAGGATAAGATGTTTACCAGTTGTCTCCTTTAAAATTGCGTTCTTCCCAGATGTTTTTGTGTCTTTACATATAAAGCATTTATTTTCAACAGTGTCTCCCTCGGTTCAGACCTAGGAGAGCCTACACCCTTGGCGCAAATTATTTTAGATTGGCGATAATTGTGCCATCTTGGTAACCCTACTGATACACTAGATATGGTAAACCTAACTATTTCTGAAATTTCTGCATTTTGCCGGCGGGCATTTTGAATTTCATTTTGTTTGGGGAACCGGGCTGAAATGGTTGCGTGTGTGAAGGAATATATCTTAGAATTTTTACTTATTGAATGCAGTGCTGTTAGAAAGAATTGCTTGAATAGTGTATGAAGGAAGGATTGATTGCTTAGAGTTATATATATATATATATGAATGTCCTAAATGTAACGATCGGCATGATGTTACATGGTCGACAGTAAAACGCTTTCGAATTTGCACCAGCCACGTTGAAAGTATGTTCGACCATTACCTCGCAGAATAAAAGTGGGGGTGCTCACACGATCATTCACTTAGCGATGAGACCTTCAAGACTTTTTTAAAATCTATTGTTATGCTCCACTCGAAAAAGATCAGCAGTAAGAAAGTAAATGCTGTTTTTATATATATATTTTTTTATCTTAAATGTTTAATTTCTGTATTGTTTACATATTTTCATTACGCATCCACCTTATCTCTTATTCACTCTGCCGCCATTGTCGGTTTCTGCTTGGCCATGAGTCGTTCTGCCTGGCGCTTTTTTCGTTTAGTCGCCAAGGGTGTGGCTCTCCTAGATTTTACCTCTTCTAAATCTGGATTTCAGATTTTTAGGAGGAATTTACTTTGTGTAGCGGTATCTTCTATATGCTTTCAGTAACAGCATCTGACTGAAATGAACATATTTTGGTCTAGTGGTATACATGCTTACGGTACCGAAGGTGTGTGGTTCTAAAGTTCGAATATGCATCTATACACTTGCAGCTATACTATTCCTTACTTGATTCTTCCTCATCATCACCAATAAAGAGATCTTTCTTCATCCGGAAAAAATACTGTTATACTCATATCTATTAAAATAATTTAACTAAGGAAATTACTAAAAATATCATATTTCTTCATCACGGCTACAATGCGCCATAGCATATGAAAGATTTAAAGCGTACCCCTATGCATTCAGTACTGTAACGGCAATTGTGCGAGTATTAAGACATACCCGAAGAGGCAGTATCCAAAAATATATAGCTAAAATTTGCCTACAAGCTAAGGCCTATCAAAGTATATGACCTTAAAGTCAGCTACACGAGAAACTATCCTTTTTCCAAAAAAGGTTTAGAAGAGCGTTGAAAAAAAATTAGTAGTTGGTATGAAATAACCTGCGAGAAGTTCCAAGTTACTAAATTAAGAGGTTCCCCACAGGGGTGTTAAATTCTCTAGAGGTCTGAAAATATAAAACAATTTTCAAAACAGGTATATAAATTTTTAAATTTAAATTAAATAATTCGAATATTTTACACATTATTTATAAAGAGAATACTCATAAAAGTATAAATGTTTAAAATATAATCATAATTTTAAAGTAAAATTATAAGCATATGAAAATAAGAAACTTTCTATAAGGAAATATTTATTAAGTTTACGCGTCGCGCATGCTATTTTCTAAAAATAGCAGCTTTAATTACTAGCTATAAGTTGATTAATACAGTTAAATGTAATCTCATTACACACTTTAGCTATTTTTATATAAATAGAATAATAACTTACATAATTTAATAAATTTTAAAAAAAATGCTTTTTTTAAAAATATTTAAAAAATTGCAATGTTTTATAAATATTTTGAAACACAAAAGATATATAATACTAAAATTAGGTAGGGCTTAAAGAGTATGATGCATTTTATAATTCTATAAAGTTTTGTACATCAGAGTCTAATATTTTAGAAAATAGCATGCGTAACGCAAAAAATACTTAATATTTATCATAAAATTTTCATATGCTATGATTTTAAAATTATTATTATATTTCACATTTTATACTTCTTTCTGAAGCCCACCTTTTATAAATAATGTGTACAAGATTCTAGCTCACTGAATTTAAATTTAAAAGAATTATACCTGTTTGGAGTAATTTGCGACATGGCCATCTGTCGATAGCTATGTCTTGGGGCTCATGTAAGTTAGAGGTGTGTGGGATTATCGAAGCGATGAGACATTCTATACTTTAATATGATTTTTTATAAAGAATTTAACTTAAATTACTTAGATATTGAAAATTTATTTTAAATGAGAATAAACCAAAGTAGGGCCCGAACAAGTAATCGCAATTAGATCACTTATCAATATAACTAATTATCTCCACCTAATCTCGATTCAATAATATACTAGTGTTCAGAATACAATCTTCCTACCTTGGAGGAATACTCAAAGGTCCAATCAACTTCAGATATTCAGGTTAGGCACGAGTGCAATAGTATGCACCTTGTACAACTGGCGGGATCTCCGTGATTCCTGGGTAGGCCTTCTAATTACACCTCCACCTTTTCCGAACTAAGCTTTTTTAAATTGCCATCGTTGCTCACTAAACTTTATATCCTTTAAAGGTTATCTTATTTGCATTTTTGCTTCGTTTTACTTCTTGGATTTGGGTTGGAAAAGTTTTGCCATTAATCGTGGCCGTCAAAGAACGTAGGAGTTATGTTAGAAGAAGAACGCGAGAGATGTCACAACCCTCAAGAAGAAAAACGTGATTTATTCAAGGGTTCTCAAACCCTTAATAAATTACGTGCCTAAATTTTATTTCTGAATCTCCTCGCTTTTAAGTTTTATTTAAATTTTAACCTTGAATTATTTAACTTCTATACCAATATTTAACTTAACGGGTAATTTTCATTATTCATCTTAGAATAAATTTAATATTAAACTTAAATTTAAATTTAAACTCGTGACCGCTCTACAATAAATTTTACCCATTAACTAGGCCAACATTAACATTTTGCTGTTTAATCATGGTATATTCACTGCCGATTCCTTTTGATTATGAACTTCATTGACTTTCACAACATTCCAATCGTCCCCTTTGCATCCTATCGCCTCGACTGAAATTTTCACTCGAACCCTATTTCTACGGTCCCTCTACTAAAATTATCATTTCGAAAGTTGGTATCCCCTTTCGTTAAATCTCTGATCATCATTCTGAAATCTATTCCTCCTCTCGGACCACCTATTACTTTGACGGCTATTCTCATAAGTACCTCTAAAATCATTTCTGCCATTATTTGGTCTACGCCCAACCTCAGAATTTCTCCAGTTTCTGCGATTAGCATCAAATTAGGCATCCTATGCGCGTTTTGACCGTCTTTCCACATTATCACTATTCTGCGAACCCCTTTTTAATTTGTAAGAATACCTCTCTTCAAATTTAGCCAATATTTCCAAAAGTTGTACCGTGTTCTGCGGATTGCGAACTTCCCCATAGTCCTGGACTTGTGGTTCGAGTCTAACAAAATGTGATCAACCAATTCCGCCTGCGACATCCTTAGCTCTAAACTCATGTATTTTAGCAAATCGTAAACAAAAATCTGTTGGTTCCTGATTTCTTCCCTGCTGTGACGCGAAAAACCTAGCCTCCAATTCTTTCTTATTTTTGATTTCGGAAAAGCTTTCGCTAATTCAGCTTACTGCGCGAAATCCGTGGCTGTATCTTACTCAGCACCCGATCCAAATATTGAGTACCAATCTTGAGTCCTTCCCTGAGATGACTTTTCAAATAAGCATAGCTAAGTTACTTGGTATTTCAAGTAACTGTATTTGATTGTCTATGGCCTCGAGAAATTCGTAACATTCTCAGACCCGGAAAAGCCATTTCTGGTAAAATACCAAACCCTCCTGCATTACCTAAGCCAGAATTATAAAAATTGTTCGGGCGCCATTGCGACATGGCCATCTGTCGATAGCTATGTCTTGGGGTTTCCGCGTAAGTTAGAGGTGTGGGATTATCCCCGGAAGGATGAGACATTCTATAATTCTTAATATGACTTTTATTAAGAATTTAACTTAAATTACTTAGAATATTGAAAAACTTTATATTAAGTGAGAATAAACCAAAGTACGGCCGTTAACTAAGTCAGATCGCGCAATTAGATCACTTATCAATATAACTAATTATCTCCACCTAATCTCGATTCAATAATATACTAGCGTTCAGAATACAATCTTCCTACCTTGGAGGAATACTCAAAGGTCCAATCAACTTCAGATATTCAGGTTAGGCTCGAGTGCAATAGTAAGCACCTTGTACAACTGGCGGGATCTCCGTGATTTCTTGGTAGGCCTTCTAATTACACCTCCACCTTTTCCGAACTAAGCTTTCTCTAAATTGCCATCGTTGCTCACTAAACTTTATATCCTTTTAAAGGTTATCTTATTTGCATTTTTGCTTCGTTTTTACTTCTTGGATTTGGGTTGGAAAAGTTTTGCCATTAATCGTGGCCGTCAAAGAACGTAGGAGTAATGTTAGAAGAAGAACGCGAGAGATGTCACAACCCTCCAAGAAGAAAAACGTGATTTATTCAAGGGTTCTCAACACCCTTAATAAATTACGTGCCTAAATTTTTATTTCTGAATCTCCTCGCTTTCTAAGTTTTATTTAAATTTTAACCTTGAATCCTCATTTTAACTTCTATAATTTCCAATATTTAACTTAACTGTAATTTTCATTATTCATCTTAGAATTAAATTTAATATTAAACTTAAATTTAAATTTAAACTCGTGACCGACACACAATAAATTTTACTCCATTAACTAGGCCAACATTAACAATTTTGCTGTTTAATCATGGTATATTCACTGCCGATTCCTTTTGAGTATGAACTTCATTGACTTTCACAACATTCAATCGTCCCCTTTGCATCCTATCGCCTCGACTGAAATTTTCACTCGAACCCCTATTTCTACGGTCCCCTCTACTAAAATTATCATTTCGAAATTGGTATCCCCTTTCGTTGAATCTCTGATCATCATTCTGAAATCTATTCCTCCTCTCGAACCACCTATTACTTTGACGGCTATTCTCATAAGTACCTCTATAATCATTTCTGCCATTATTTGGTCTACGCCCAACCTCAGAATTTCTCCAGTTTCTGCGATTAGCATCAAAATTAGGCATCCTATGCGCGTTTTGACTCCGTCTTTCCACATTATCACTATTCTGCGAACCCCTTTTTAATTTGTAAGAATACCTCTCTTCAAATTTAGCCAATATTTCCAAAAGTTGTACCGTGTTCTGCGGATTGCGAACTTCCACATAGTCCTGGACTTGTGGTTCGAGTCTAACAAAAATGTGATCAACCAATTCCGCCTGCGACATCCTTAGCTCTAAACTCATGTATTTTTAGCAAATCGTAAACAAAGTCTGTTGGTTCCTGATTTCTTCCCTGCTGGGACGCGAAAAACCTAGCCTCCAATTCTTTCTTATTTTTGATTGCGGGAAAAGCTTTCGCTAATTCAGCCTTTAACTGCGCGAAATCCGTGGCTGTATCTTGCACTAGCACCGATCCAAATATTGAGTACCAATCTTGAGTCCTTCCCCTGAGATGACTTTTCAAATAAGCACATGCTAAGTTACTTGGTATTTCAAGTAACTGTATTTGATTGTCTATGGCCTCGAGAAATTCGGTAACATTCTCAGACCCGGAAAAGCACATTTCTGGTAAAATACCAAACCCTCCTGCATTACCTAACCCAGAATTATAAAAATTGTTCGGGCGCCATTGCGACATGGCCATCTGTCGATAGCTATGTCTTGGGGTTTCCGCGTAAGTTAGAGGTGTGGGATTATCGGAAGGATGAGACATTCTATAATTCTTAATATGACTTTTATAAAGAATTTAACTTAAATTACTTAGATATTGAAAACTTATATTAAGTGAGAATAAACCAAAGTACGGCCGTGTAACTAAGTCAGATCGCGCAATTAGATCACTTATCAATATAACTAATTATCTCCACCTAATCTCGATTCAATAATATACTAGCGTTCAGAATACAATCTTCCTACCTTGGAGGAATACTCAAAGGTCCAATCAACTTCAGATATTCAGGTTAGGCTCGAGTGCAATAGTAAGCACCTTGTACAACTGGCGGGATCTCCGTGATTTCTTGGTAGGCCTTCTAATTACACCTCCACCTTTTCCGAACTAAGCTTTCTCTAAATTGCCATCGTTGCTCACTAAACTTTATATCCTTTTAAAGGTTATCTTATTTGCATTTTTGCTTCGTTTTTACTTCTTGGATTTGGGTTGGAAAAGTTTTGCCATTAATCGTGGCCGTCAAAGAACGTAGGAGTTATGTTAGAAGAACGCGAGAGATGTCACAAATTGTTTACATTTTTAGACCTCTAGAAAAATTTAACACCCCTGAGACCTTTTAAAAGTAAAAAAAAAAACTTTTTAAAAACAAGTTTTTATTTAAATGCTCTAAAAAGAATAAAATAAACTTTATTTTAAAAAATTTTTCGCTATCTACTTATAACTTCATTACACAATTTATGATATAAAAGCTTGTCGCGAAATTTACCTGCGTAGATAAATAATCAAATTAAATAGCTTGATCTGATTGATTTTAATTTTTAAAAATTTTAAACAAAGTAAATACGTGTACGTAAATCTCGGGACAAGCTTTTATATTATAAATTGTTTAATGACATTATAAGTTGATAGCAAACAAATTTTTTAAAGAAAAGTTTATTTTATTCTTTTCAGAAAATTTAAATAAAAGCTTGTTTTTAAAAAGTTTTTTTATTTTACTTTTAATTTATTTTTAACTTTCTAGCTATCGCTGGACAGGTTTTTCAGTCTATTCATCTCATTCAACGCATCATTGTTGCAAGATCGTTTGCCAGTTAATTTTGAACAGGCTAGCTCAGGTGTACTCAGTCTTTTTTCCCGCCATGCCACGTACATATGATAAATATTTTACTCGAGCCGCAACAAGAGGATAATGGGGGACGGGATAAACATTGTAATACCAAAACAACATTGGAGAAAGCAAAATTAATCAAAATATTAAAACTCATTTTTTTTTTCTTTCTTTTTTTTTTTTGCTTTTACTATAATACTACATTAAAAAAGAAAAACCCAATTTTTTTTAAATCCGTAATTTTAAACCAATTTTTTTAAATCTTTGTGCAGAATTTGGATAATACTATTCTACAAACGAAAAAAAGTTTCGTACGATTATCTTTAAAAATAACGAAGTTTTTAAATGTTTTATTAAAAATTTGAGTAATTTTTGCAAAATCGTAGAAAAAAGTTTTCGGTATTTTATTTTTTAAATGACAGATTCTATAAAAGAGAAAAGACAGACTTTTTTAGTGCAGAATATCAATTCATTAAAACAAACAAAAAAAATTCATACGGAACGATTAAAAAATCATTTTCATGAAAATGCATTTTAGGAAAAATCGTAAAAAATAGAAAAGATCATTATTTTTTAAAAAGAAATACACCATATATTGACGAAATAAATGATCTTTCCGAATATGTAATTATTTTCTGTCTCAGTTTGATAGAAAGTATAAGATGGGTTTTTAAAAAAGGTCGAAAAATCGGAACTTCTTTAAGCCCGATCCGAAAAGATGCTAGGCAGAATAAAAAGCTAAACGGGTAAAGGGTTTTTTATTAATATATTTTTAACTGATTGCGATATCAGACTATAAATGGTCAAAACATGTATTGTCATCCAAACTAAATGTGTATACAAAATTTCAGCTCAATCTGTTGAAGACATCAGCTTCAAAATTGAGTTGTAAGATTGCACCCGAACAAATTATTTTTAATTAATATTTTTTTAACAAATTGATCCCGGGAATATAAATGGCCAGGATGCATTGTCATCCAAACTAAACTTTTATACAAAATTTCAGTCAATCAGTTGAAGGCATCAGATTCAAAATTGAGTTGCAAGATTCCACCCGAACAAATTACATTTTTAAATATTTGTTTAACTAATTGCGTTATGGGGTATAAAGAAAAAAACATGAGAAATAAACCAAACTTTATACAAAATTTCAGCTCATTCGGTTGAAAAATCATTTTCAAAATTGAATTGCAAGTTTCCCCCCGAACAAATTACTTTTTTTAAAATCTTTTAACAATTGCGATATCGGAGTATAAATAGTCCAAGCATTGTCATCCAAAAAAAACGTGTATACAAAATTTTCAGCTCAACGGGGAAGACATCATTTTCAAAATTGAATTGCAAGATTCCACCCGAACAAATTACATTTTTAAATATCTTTTTAACTAATTGCGATATCGGAGTATAAATAGTCAAAACAAGCATTGTCATCCAAACTAAACGAGTATACAAAATTTCAGCTCAATCGGTTGAAGACATCAACTTTAAAATTAGTTTGCAAGATTCAACCCGAACAAATTACTTTAATTAATATCTTTTTAACTCCTTCTGATATCCGAATATAAATGGTCAGAGCATGCATTGTCATCCAAACTAAACGTGTATACAAAATTGCAGCTCAATCAGTTGAAGACATCAGATTCAAAATTGAGTTGCAAGATTCCACCCGAACAAATTACATTTTTAAATATTTGTTTAACTAATTGCGTTATCGGAGTATAAAGAGATAAAACATGCATTGCTACCAAACCAAACGTGTATACAAAATTTCAGCTCATTCGGTTGAAGACATCATTTTCAAAATTGAATTGCAAGATTCCACCCGAACAAATTACAAAATTCTTTTAACAATTGCGATATCGGAGATAAATAGTCAAAACAAGCATTGTCATCCAAACTAAACGTGTATACAAAATTTCAGCTCAATCGGTGGAAGACATCATTTTCAAAATTGAATTGCAAGATTCCACCCGAACAAATTACATTTTTAAATATCTTTTTAACTAATTGCGATATCGGAGTATAAATAGTCAAAACAAGCATTGTCATCCAAACTATAAACGAGTATAAAAAATTTTTAGCTCAATCGGTTGAAGAACCTTTAAAATTATTTTGCAAGATTCAACCCGAACAAATTACTTTAATTAATATCTTTTAACTCCTTCTGATATCCGAATATAAATGGGCATACCACCGAAACCGTGTACACAAATTCTCAGGCCTGGGGCGGTTGAAGACATCAGCTTCAAAAAACTGAGCTGTAAGATCTCACCTGAACTCCAGAGCATTGCAAGCTGCGTTTGTAAATGCAAGCATAGAAAGAATGTGGATATTTGTTCTTATCAACAAAATGAATGTTGCTCCAAAGAATAAAAGCGTACCTTCGGGAGTGAGCTCCCGGGAATAGAATCCGGCGCAATTCATTTGAAATCAGCTTCTTTAACCATTAGGCCACGAGGGTTCGTTGAAGGAATAGAGGGTGGAATAAGTAACAATATGTTTAGAGCAGTCGGTACCTCCTATACCGACAGTGTTAAATTGAGTCATTTTAGTAACCTGTTTCTCAGAAACTGTTAAATATAAAAACTTCAAATTTTGTCAGTATATTAATTATGCTTTTTTATTTAAATAAAGGTAAAATATTTAAAATATATTGTTTAATTTTTTTAAAAAAAAAATTCATCGTAAAAGTATTGCTTTGAAATTTTTGAAAATTGTCATTTTTTTTACGATAACTACTATTCAGCAAAATATTTTGGGAAAATCTCTAAAAAAGTAGCTCCATTATATATAGTTACATATTATTTATGTTCTGTAAAAATTGAAAGTAACTTCATTCAGTAAATTCTGTGTAAAAGGTACAAACGGATTGAAAACAATCATTTTGGAGAAAATTTACTTTGTGTAAAAGGCACTTCATCACAAAAAATAATGAATTACAAATACGTATTTGCCCTATTTTACTACATTGTGAATCTTTCTTTCTTCTTTAATTTTTTTTGTGCTAACACATATAAAAATAATAGGAAACAAAAAAGTGCCTCTGTATATCCAGCCATATATATGGCATTGTCATTTGTGTTCAACGCATTTTTTGAAAAGCATTGCATCAATTTTTCTAATTACGTAACAAACTGGTAGAATAAATTTCAAACTCTATCCGGGCCACAAACCACAAATTACACCCTATAAATAGTCATAAATACGGTTGGCCACCGTAAATGCAACACCCTTGAAGGAAGATGCCGCAAACAACATGAAATACCCTACATCATGCATTGGCGGAGGTGATGCAACGATCAGAATTTCAGCGCAGACACACATTACATCATACCGCGCCTGTGGCGCCACCTCAAAGTGCGCTGAATTGTATGCCAGCAGGTTTCGCCATTTTAAAGCCCTCCTGACAATTGTGTTTTTCTCGTGTCAAACATAGAGCTATGTCCTGCAAAACAAAGCAGAACGCTTTTAATTCTGTTATTCCAGCCTGATTTATAAATATGGTGGCCTACCGAGATTGTACAATCTTTTCAGGTAAATCGGTAGTCGTGTTGGACGAAACCAAACAGCACGCGGCATGCACCGTCGGATGGTGGAGGGTGCTGACGGTTACCACGCATCAGACCACCTTCATAGTGCACCACTTAATGTGAGGACAGGCAGCGCATGAAATGGACGGATCGCTCAGTCAAGCATCACGGAACCATGTCGCACAGCCCATTGAGACCGTAACGCATCATTCAGCAGCCTACGCGTACCATTCTCCGACGCCGTTTACAGCAGAGTGGTTCCGTCCGCAAGATCCATTGCTTGGTCTACCCTGACGCAGAACCACAGACGCCCCGCCGCCAATGGGTGATGAAAGAAGGATGTGGCGGCAGAATGGAATGAAGTTGCCTTTACCGATTTATCACGCATCTGTCTGCAACACCACGATGGTCGGATTCGAGTCTGGAGACACCGTGGAGAGAGGATGCTGCTGAACAGCTGCGTTATGCACCGCCCCACTGGTTTTTGCACCGGTGTATTATGTTATGGGGTGGTATTGATATCACTTCCGCACACCTCTAGTACGCATTGTCGGTACTTTTAAACAGCCAGCGCTACATCTCCGAGGTGTTGGAGCCGAAGTTGTTCTTCCTTACCTTTCAGGGCTTGGCCACAGCCATATTTCAACAAGATAATGCTCGACCACACGTGGCACGCATCAACCAAAGGCCTTCGTCAATCACCAGATTGAATTACCCCTGGCTGGCCTTTCGCCCCTCCGGATCTTTCGCCGGTAGAAAACATGTGGTCCATGGTTGCCTTCTCAACGACTGACCCAGATTACACCCCCAGTTGCCACACCGTGATCCACTTTTGGCAAATATGTGTAGAAGCTGCTTCATATGTTTTACCCAAGAACATATCCAAAGTCTTTGAATCAATGCCGAGGCGTGTGGGAGCGGTGGATCTTCAACAATGGCGGCTACTCTTGGCTACTGGATTCTGGCAGGAACCACACTTCTTAGAAGTCTATAAATTTAATCATTTGATTCTGGTCATCATGTTATATACAAAATAAATTTTGTTGTGCTATCTCTTGTCTTTCTTGTGTTGCATTTACGGTGGCCAGCAGTAAGCAATGTAAACATGTATCAATATGTAAAGTAATAATTTGAAATATGTGATTTCCGACATTGCGAAAAGGTTTCATTATGGATTTGTATGTTCACATGCAAACACAATTTCTAAAAGTTTCAAAATTCAAAATGTTCTCTAAACTGTACAAGAGATTTCTAAAAAAGTCAAAAATAAAACTGTTTTTATGTTTTTAAACATGAAATTTGTGTATTTTTATGCATGTAACAAGCTTCTCGCAACGACAAAAAGCATTACACATTTGTGTGAGTTATAATTAGTTACCATTTATTGTAATACCTTTTGAATATTAAAGCTTAAAAACTTGTCTGAACAATAAATAAACATTAATATTTGCAACGAATTGAAGTATTTAAAATATATTGCTTGAAGTCAAACATGTAACATAAAATATTAATATGAATTTTAAAAAATTTACATTCTTTTGTCACAATATATGGATTTCCGTCAAATATTTTGGGAAAATCCCAAAAGAACTCACATGAATATATATAGTTACATATCAGTAACATGATAAAAAAAAATTCATGTGCAAACATACAATATTTTCTGAGAAGATGCATTCAGTTTTAAAAACATCACTTTTAGAGAAAATTGAATTTTTACCATAAAGTGTGACTTCATCAGAAAAATAATGAATTACAACATGTATTTGTCCCATTTTATTAAACATTAGTATCTTTGCGATTTATTTTGCATAAAATAGTAAACAAAAAAGTCTTAAATTGACCAGAATAGCATTTTTCTGTTTTTTAACGAGATAATTTTCGAAGTATTACATCAATTTTCTTCCTTTACCCTGTATCAATTTTTGAAGAATTAGTAGCTTTCATGCTTTACAGATATCAAATTTGGAACATAAAGCATCATAAATATAATGTAAAACAATATGGTTTGGATATGACTTAAGATGGTATTTTAAAAATACCTGATTATAATGACATTTTGAAAGTTTTCGCTGGTTTTTGTAAAGTTATCATTGGGTTTTGTTGTTGCAGACAGTTTCTAAGTTTTAAACTTAAAAAATTACTCTAAACTGACACAAATGTGATTTCTAAAACAGCCAAAATAAACTGTTTTTATGTTTTTAATCATGAAATATGCATTTTTATGTATGTAACAAGCTTCCTCGCAAAGACAACAAACATCACATTTGATGTGTCATCTCATACCTTTTCAGAACTATTATTATATAAATATAAATACCAAAAATTTCCATTGTATATCAATTTTAGACATTTATATTTATACTGAAGTGAAATTTTTTTAAATATATTAATTAGTTTTTTCAAAGACAAACTGTTAGTTCACCGAGCATTAATATTATGAATTTATTGAAAATTGTTATTTTTTGTTATATCTGCTTTCTATTCGGATGTCTCAAGAATATTTCGAAAATGTCACTTCAGTATACACAATTGCATTTAAGAAACATGGAATACATGCATACAGGAAATCCACGCATTTTTAAAAATATGAGTTTTAGAAAACAGAATTTTTTATAAAAAATCACATACCTTATCAAAAAAAAAAATGTAGCCTATAATGTATTTTTCACGGTAATGAAGGCTAAGATTCTTGATTCTTCTTCATTTCCATAGATTTAATGGATGGTATGAACTGTCTTTTACTATTGTTTAGATGGATAGCAGGTGTTTTACATATGCAATATTTTAACAACTATTACCTGTCCAGTATCAAAATTGGTTGCAATAAGTGCTCATTTCTGCCATATCCCTCATTTTTAAGCTATTGAAATAATTTTATAACTATAATTTTTTCATAAAGCACGTTTTCAATCCTCACAAACAAGTTATTAAGTGTTTAAAAGTATAAAAATTTCGAAAGGAGAAATAATACACAACAAAAAAATTTCACCCAGGTACTAAATTTCAAATTAAAAGCAAATATTTTCGTCATATTTACAAACTTAAATTCCAAAAAATACGTGTAAACAACCAACAGCTAAACTTGCAGTTAAGTTTCATTTAATCTACAGTTAATTGTGTATGATTAGATGAAATTTTGTGGAGGATTTGCAAGTTCTCAGATTTAAAAAGTCAATATTTACACTTAATCTGTCAAAGTGGGCGTGGCCTGTTGCAGCTGATTACTTTTTTAAAAAAAGTCATTTCAAAATATTTCTAATTCATATAATGGCTTGTATGTTATATCATTGGAAAAATAATGATATGGAGATTTTAGAAATATCAAAAACTCAAAATCGATTTTCAAAAAGTTTTTACCCTACTGACTGGCCTTAAATTTCATAATGTATGTCTGTTACAGTTTCTGAATTAGAAAATGTCCCTGTCTCTGTGACTCTGAGTCTATTACTCACCTTCTTTTATCGTAGAATCTCGCATTATGCGTCAGGGGTAACGACTGAAAATTCATTTCAAACTTGGTCTCCATACATTTAGAAAACCAGGGAATTTTACTAAAACACTTAAATAAAAGGTATAGTTGCATTTGTGTGACTATTCGCAACAAGACTTGGCGTCATAACATATAATAAACAAACAATTCTATGAGACGAAAAATGTAAACAAAAACTTTTTACAAGAGACCTTTCCCTAATGGCTAATCACAAAAGTATGTCAAATATCCAGAGAGCTAGCCTTACAATGGTCCTTTTTCAAGAGTAAAATTCTACTTTGACTATGCTTTATCAACCAATGAAGTACAAGATAATTTCAAACCTTCCCGAAATAGAAATCGCTTTCCATCTCAGTGTAAACAAACCAAAGAATAAAGAGATCACGAGCAGGAAGTTTGACAAACAGGATTGGCAACTCTCATTTTTAGCATAAAAGCTGTTTGTTGCTGAATCATTTGCCTGACAGACAATTTTATCGGTAGAATAATTCAAAACGCGAAGCCTTAGTAAATAATGAAGTCTCAACAGTTTGTATTAACCGTATGAGAGAGAGAGAGAACAAGATAAAAAAATTCTCCCTACTAGAGATGACTTAAGAAGAAATATCCGATGTTGTTAAAATGAGATGAACTTAAAGATACATATTCGGAGGATTTTTTGAAAGCCGAAAAATATCGCGACAAATTCTGTCAAACTTACTCATTGTTAGAAGCTACACAAGAAAAAACGATTTGGGTTCCGTAAAATACCATTTCCGTTGAAAAGAGGAAATTTAAGCTCCCAAAAGTCGAGTTAAGAAAATTTTGTACAGAACCGAAAGAGTTTTTTGCCTTTTGGTCACAATACGTTAAAATTCACCAGGATGAAACGATTGCATACAAAGATAAATTTTTCATTTCTTGCTGTAGTGCATAGTACCAGATTCCAAAACAGCAAGATTAGTGTCAAGCTTTCCGCCGATGAAGGACAAAATCCAAAAGCAATTGTGAAGTTGAAGAAGTGTTTCGGAAGAGACGAACTTCTAGTGCAGATATACGTACGAGACTTGCTCTCCATCGTAGTGAGGAATGCAGTTGGTCGGAGCAAAATCGATTTGAAGGAATTGTACGATTTGTTGGAAAATAAGCTCATAGCGCTGAAGAGCCTTGGCCACACAAAAAAAAGTTGGTTGAACTTCTGGAGCCACTGATTGAATCCTGCTAACTGGAAAACAGGGCTTCATGCGTAGGAAAGAAGTCGCTTCATGGAAGATTCCTCACAGCAAGATAGTTCGCCCTCACTGGAAAAAAGCGCTCCTGCAGCTCAGCATTATCCCTGAAATCCGAAATTGTTTGAGATTATTTTTCCTTCCTAATCTTGAACAAACTAAAACTTAGAGACGCTACCGAGTTGTATTTGGAATCTGTCCTCCACATTTTAATTCTCTGTCTCTATAGACTAGGGACACTCAAACTTTTTTCTGCTGTGCCGCATACATATGTTAGTTATTTCACGCGGGCCGCAGATGAGGATAAAGGGGGGGAATGCTTTAAGACCAAGATAGCATTGGAAATTTTTTAAATGTGGAAAATTTATCAAAGTATAATAATTCTTTTATTTTGCTTTTTTTTATTATTTTTTACATTTTTTTATTTTTGTCACTACATTAAATTAGAAGCATTTAAGAAACACTCCTTCACAATTTCTGCATCAATAAACGGTTTCATGATTACCAACAATATAACAAACTTCATAGGATGTCTTTATTACAGCTGTGATATGACCACTAGACGAAACACTTTGTTGTTGTTGCAAAGATTATGCAAGAAAGCCTATTCGTCTCCTCTTGAAAGAGATCGAGGAAAAGTGTCATTGAATGAGATTCCTGTTACATTTGCAATTACAGTTACAGTTAATATTTTTATGTGGGATATGGAGCTACAAAGGCTATTATCCCATAAAAGACTAACAAGTATTAACAAGTTAGTTGATGTCAAAAAAAATATTTCATCTTCTGAATAAAAAATCTGAATGTTGATCTGTTTGATGTAGCTTTCTCCATTAACTCTTTGAAGGTGATATTGCTATGAGGACCAATTTTGAGAAAAGATTTTAGATGATTTCGAGGTTGCAGCTTAATAAAATATGGTCCAACTCATTTAAGCAATTACAAGAACTACAAATTGCATTATCCGTTGAATTGAATTTTTGAAGAAGTTCTGGGGTGATGATCATTTTGCTAAAGATTCGAGTGCATAGAATTTCTTCTCTTCTATTGTTTGTCCATTTAGAGATGATGCCAATGTTTGTAATATTGCCCAAATTTTTAAAATACTTTCTTGAATAAAAATTATTAATTGCCTTTTTAAATCTTTCTTGATATATTTTTTACTGATGTCTTCTGAGGCAATCGATGTAAACGTAAGACCCTTTGTCAGATCTTGCGAGATGATCCGCCTGCTCATTCCATAGTATGTTAGAGTGTCCCGGAGTCCAAAGTAAAATCAACTGATTCGTATATGATTGTATGTAAATCTTACTAGCTAATCTATGAATCACACTATGTGATTTGATTGAATAATTTTGAAGAGCATAGAGAACAGAGAGACTATCAGATAAGATTAGCAGATTTTTGTTTGAAACAGTCAGATCATCTAAAGCTTGGTAAATAGCCAAAACTTCAGTAGTAAAAATAGAGTTATTGTGATTAATTCTGTAAACAAAAGAGAGATTTTCTGTTATACCTGCTATAAATGTTGTTTGTTCATTTTTCGAGGCATCTGTAGCTATTGTATGGAAATCCTGAAAATCATACTCAACTGTTTCGTCAAATAAACCCCTTATAGCTTGAATTGGTAAATTTTTATCCTGAAATTTGAAGTTATTAGTAAATATATTTTACATGGGAGAAATAAAAAAGAATGTTATTCTGGGGATTGTGATGATTTGATTACTATTAGCATTTAAAGTATGTAGTATACTAACAATATTATTTTTATCTTCCTTCATAATTTTTAAATTCAGAGAATCAGGGTTATTGCTATATAATGGAGAAAAGGCTTGATTGGAGATTTAAGAAAGGTAAAATTTATTTGCCTGTCTTCTGATTTTGTCCGAGAGAATTTCTTGTCCAGCCAATTTCATGAGTACAATATTTGGAGTCCATTGTGGAAGACCTAGTGCAATTCTGAGAGCTTTGGTTTGTATAACATTAAAAGGTTTTAATTTATTGTCAGACCATTTATTTACTATGTGACATGTGTAAAAAAAGGTACTACAGACTCTATTATTGATTAGCTGGATAAGATTTTCAGCTCTGGGACCATAATGTTTGTAAGTCATACCTTTAAGAACATTGACCTTTTTCATGGTTTATTTTTCATTTGGTGCATAATGTTTATATTTTGATTCTGTTTCGAAAAATATACTCTAAATATTTTAATAGAATATTGCCACGGAAGAGGGTCCCAGCTAATAATATATTAGGAAATGAGTGAATCCTTTTGTTCGAGAGTTCAGTTATGGTACTGTAAGGCATTCCTAAATTTTCCTCGTGACCTAAAGGTGTGGTAGTGAATGAAGAACCAGGCATTGCCATAATCTTAATATCTCTTTATTAAGATCTTAACTTAAACACTATACAAGGATAATATTTATATTTTAACTTAGAGGATCTGAGTGAAGAAACACACAATACGTATTATCAAATAAGCGCGACCCTGACCGCTATATTTAACTTTACGGCCTTATCCTAATCTCAGTATATGCACAGTTCCTAGTAGTTAATAGAACGGTCCTACCTCTATATCTTAGGTAGCAGCAACTCTCTCGAATCCTAGATGTAGTTTCTTTATCTCGCGTGGAATGGTATCCACTTTGACTTGAACGTACTGGCACGACTAACAGAACTCTTGAATGTCGGATAACTTCTCACTTTTAACTTTAAACTCCTAACCACAGACTAGCATAATCACTTCCCAAAGGCCACACCGCTTACGCTAAACTTCTGCTTTTTAAAAAGGTTCTTAATTTGCAAAACATGGTTCGTTTCGATTTGTTGGGGAAGAATTTGCCTTTCCCCAAAAAACCCAAGAGGAGATTTTTGTAAAAGGGGGCGATGAGCCCGTCACAGTACTTTGTTGGGGTTAACTTCCAATAAAATTGGTTAGTTTTTTCTAAAGTATTTTTTAATTTAAAGATGATATCAAGTGATTGATGTGAGCTGATAAAAAAGTCGACAGATTAATTAACACTCAACTTCAGTTCCAATATTTCAAAAATCATACATATAAATAGTGTATAATAATGGAAAAAAAACACTACCTTGGGGAGACCCCAAGGTTTTTTCGGGTGAAAGGATCCCCCTTCGAATTTTTTAGGGTCTGAAAACAAAAATTAAGCAACCATAGCACTATTTCCCCCGTTATAAAAATTTTAAGACGTAAATGAGACCGCAAATAAGGAGTCATAAGATTTTATATCTAAGCAATCCCCACGAATTATTTTTTTTCCCAAATTTGCATCTATTATTGCTTTTTAAAATTTTATAAGTTGCTGTTCTGTTACTTTAAAAAAAAAAAAAATCCATAATGTTGTTAGGAATTTTGTTCTGTTATCAGAAAAATGGACAATTCGATTAGCTAACATTCTTTCAAAAAGTCTTAAAAAAACCAATGTTAAAAGGGTGGTCTATATGAGGAGATTTTAGTTTTATCTTTACATGGTTTGGAAGAATTATAGCATGCTTCCATGCTTTGGGGACAGTTGAATTATCAATTAACTGTTGAAAGAAATTTAAAATTATCATACGTTCACTATGGTTCAATAGCTTCAGGAATTTAGCCGGGATCTGGTCTGCACCTGGGGTTGTGTTCTTAGCAGATTTTATAGTTCTATTCAATTCAGATAAATGAAAGGGTTTTTTGATTAAATTATTATCTTTGGCAAAAAAGTCCAAAGGAAGTGGCCCATGGATAGTATTATTGGATGCGAAACACTCTGCAAAGAGGGTTGCTTGAATCTGTGGATGATATATTTTTCTGTTATGTATTGAAAAAAATTCAGTGTTGACTCAGGTTTGTTTTTCATTGAAATCTTCTTTAGAATGTTATAGAATATTCTAGGGTTAGAAACGTTATTACATACTGTATCCCAATACATCTTTTTAGCTTTCTTATTACGAAATCGGAGCCGGCTGGAATATTGCTTGTATCGAATCCTCAATTTTGGAGAGATTTCCCGAATGGCTTTTTTTCGGAAGTATTTCTTGGGTTTGTTAAGGTTATGGCATGCATTGTCCACGAAGGAGGGAAGGTTCTATTAGAGATTTTTATATTTCGAGTATTATATATATATATATTTGAAATTATTTTAGAAATATTGTCAGAGAGATTATGATTGCATCGAATGGTCTATCGTCTATCTTAAAGATTGTTGATTTGGCTTGTTTTATTACTGAGGACCAATCCACTTTTTTCACGGTTCGTTTAATCGGGTTATGAAAATTAAAATCTGTGATAACAGGACATTGGTCGCTACTGTAGGAGCTGTCTAAAACGAAGGTATAGCTGTATCCGATAAGACTTAAAGAGCAAAGGGTAGCACTAGAGCCAACATTGCTTCTATGCGTTGGAACATCAGTATCGAGAAGAATGAAATTTGACTTCGTTAGCCATTCCACGAAAATGTCGCTGTGTTAAAAAGCATGATTTGTGATCCCCACATCGGGTGATGCAAATTAAAATCGCCAAAGATGAAAACTGGGTCCGATAAGGAATCAAGAAAGGAATTAAGTAGAGTAATATTGAGTCCTCGAGATGCATATAAATTTATCAGATGAAAGGAGGAATTATTAATTATAATTTGCAATATTAAAGTTTCGTATTCTGATAACTGTATTAACAAAAGATATTTGTCTGGCAGATATATTTGTTGGTATTGCTATCAGCAGCCCTCCTCCTGGTCTGTCGTCTATCTTGTCTGAAAATGGCCTTATTTGAGATTCGTAAATTGTCATTAGGTTTAAAAAGTCTCTTGAAATATCGAAATATCTGATTGTGAAAAGGGAGGAATTTTTTTGCCAAATGAGCGTTTTTTGTCTTCAAACCCATTGTGAAAACGCAAAAATAAGATAAAAGGAAAAAAAAAAGATCAAAAAAAAATTTTTTTTT
>BMAV01026068.1:0-10236 GCA_019973955.1 Trichonephila inaurata madagascariensis | reverse complement strand
TGAAATAAGAAAAGTACTGAAATATATCCGAAAAACAAAAAATTTTTAAGCAGAACTGAGAAAAAACACCGACACGTTTAAAAATAAGAAAAAGTTTTGGGATGAGTTAAAAGGGCGAATTTTTCATCTCAGGAGGATTGTTTAGGACCCGAGCTCTGTTTGTTGCCCTTTTAAATTACCCCCCCCATACCAGTTGATGGGAAAATATCAAACCAAATAGAATATAAACCAACTGAAGGTCAGGTTACCTAGCTACGTTCGATTTCAATATAATGGACATAGGTGCCATCTGGGGTCATAAAAACTTTCCCGAAAATGCACATCTGAATGCCGTCCCCCCCCCGATCTTGAAAATGCTCATCTGAATCGCCCCCCCTAAATGCGTCCGTGAAGAATGCACATTTGCACCCGTCACGAAGAGGTTAAAGGATAAAAATCATCCTTTAAATTGATGTATTTTTTTTTTTTTTTTCATTTTATATTTTTTTTCATGAATAGCCTGAGAAACTGAAAAATTTTTATTTTTTCCGGTTTTTCCCCACCATCAGATGTGATGCTTTTGGGGTCGCAGTAGTCTAATGATCGAAGTAACGGACTTGTGGCAGGCCTTGTCATGAGTTTGAAATTTTAAAAAAAAGGACTCCATTAAAAAAGTTAATTTAATCCTTTAAAGTTGCTTAACATTTTTAATTAAAAAGCATATTTTTTCATTAAATATGATAAGTAGCATGATTATACTCTGACATTATGTAATTTTTTGATATTGATGTCAACATAACACTGATAATTATCCAAAGAACAAAATAAACAAGGATATTTTCACTTTAACCAAATATTTTTAATCCATGATTAATTACTTTTTTTTGGTGAATAATTTTCGAAAGGTATATTTATAAGAAATTTAAATGAAAAGCAATTAAATTATTAAAATAAAAAAAGAATACAAGAGACTTTTTTCGAGGTTTTTCAGTTTTTTTTTGAGTTTCATTCAATAAAACGATTTACATAAAAGGAAGTGCCACTGAATTTGGGATACCTACCTAGGAAAAAATTTGGGGCCTACTCTTGGTTTTGGGAAACGGTTGCCACACGACGAGGCATAGTTTTTAAAAATTTTTCCTTTAAAACAAAATGACTTCCCCCAAAAGGCAAAAACTGTCCATGATTCAGTGGTTCGTTGGGTTGCGTGAGGGTTTTTAAAGACTTTTTCCCAAAAAACATTCAAAAGAGCCAATGGGAAAGTCTGGTACCCAAATTTATGCAGAAAAAGTCAGAGAAATGCGGGATCCAATCAGGCCAAAAGCAGCCCGGGGACTTGTGAGAGGGGCCAGGTTGTCTTGATGGAAAACCCATTAGTGTGCGGATAAAAAAACAGCATAAACAAAAGGGATCCCCCAAAATTTACCCAAAATTTAAATTGGGGGAAAGGGGGGGGCCCGCACCAAAGACCCAAAAAAACCCAAATGAAAAGCCCCTTTTGGACCATGATTACCGTCATGCCCTTTTGTAAATCTTCAAACGAGTTTTGGGATCCATGGCGTCATGAGCATCAAGCCATATTCTCAGCCTCCCCGTTGCGGTATCCGACCGTTGGAAACCCGGGAGAAAGCGCAAAAAATTTCTCTTTTATTAGTGTCACTTTTAAAATTAAAAAAAAAAAAAGGGGGTTTTTAAGAAATTGTGAAAAAAAATTATTTAAATAAATTATTTTAACTTGAAAAAAAATTTTTTTTCCAAATTTTCCTTTTTGGAAAAATGCTTCTAATAAATTTTTCCGTATTCCCAGACCTCTATACAGGTTAAAAGTTTAAAAATTATACCTTAGAAAGGGGTTTATCCATGTTTTACGACAACAGAAAATTTTAAAAAAAAACGCCAATTTTTTAAATTGGTGGAAAACCTGAAAGTACTTGTTTTTCAAAACTTCTAATTGAGCCTCTGAAACAGGGTCTGAGATAAAACGGGTAAAATATTATAATTGGAGTTATTTTTCACAAAAGAAGAACATTTGTGTGTGTGGGAAAATAAATTTCTAATTTTTTTGCCGAAATAGGGGTTTTAAAAAAATTTTTTTTTGTAAAAAATGTCCCAATTTTATACATGTATTCCCCCCAAGTGACACCAAATACCCCGGACAATTTTTTGCATTTATGCGTTTTTTTAAAATCATGGTTCAGAACGTTCGGACCCCAAAAAGTCGGAATTGAGACCCTAACCCCATGCTACCGTTTCTAGTTTTTCTTAATTTTCCGTCTCTGTGCCTCTGCTAAAAACGCCCGATGGTAAAAGCATTGAGCAAGGGAAAACCCAGAAGTCGATGGCTTCCAAAACCCCCAAGCGGGTGAAGAAAGCGTTGCGATCCGTCTACTGACGGGGCCCGACTGAAAACCGTCATTAACTAGGTGGTGTTTCCCCCAGTGTTTGGCTTCTCTGGCTACGAAAAAATACGCCTGGGCCGCTCCCCAAACGCCCCGTCAACCCTTTCACTGCCCTTTTGCATTTTGCCGATAGAAAATTTTTTTTTTCCATTATCCTTTGTTTTCCCTGGTATTTTGACTCTGTCGCCCTTTGGGAAACCCTAGCTGTCAGATGATTACGGAAATTGGGGGGTTCATGCTTTTCCCAAATTTCGACTTGCCGCGAAAAGGGCTAAATTAGGCAGTTTACCCATCCGAAATTTCCCCAATTCAGAACAACCACAGCATGTGCTAATATATGCAGTTGCCCCAGCCCCTCACATGCGCATAAATGATGCCAGTGCAAAAACAATTTGCATAGCTCTTGCTACCCCAATTAATGGAAATTTTGGGGTAAATTTTATTCCTTGGACTGAAATTTATTATCCCTTAAGAAAACATGGCATTATTTATTCTAAAAAAAAAAAAAAAAAAAAAGGAATCTTAGTTTCAAATTTAAATTTTTTTTCCCGTCAAATAGCATTGATTCATCAAACAGAATAGACTGTTTTCTAAAAAAAAAGTTAAAAACGCTCGAACAATTATGCATTTAAAAAAATATAGAAAGTTTTTTTTGAGGGGATTCAAAAAATTTCAAAATTAAAAAAAATATTTCAGATGTTTTAATATTTAAAACAAAAAAACATTCAATTTAAAATTATTTTTTCCCTTACGTTGCACAAGATTTCAAAAGTGGAGAATAACATTTGAAATATCTTTTTTGGCAATTGAATAAATCAAACCATGCAACCAACTTTTAAAAACCTTTTGGGTAAATTTATTGAAAAATATTTTTGACTTTTTTAAAAAAGAAAATTGACATAAATTTTTTTTAAAAAAGTGTATACATTTTTTTTTAAATGCTTAATTTAATATCTTGAAATGTACTCAGATTCTTTGAAAAGTTTTATAGAAAATATGTTTACTACATGTCTTACGTGTTTACTGAAACTACTTAAATGAAAATATATTTAGTACAAGTCTATATAGAATAATAAAAATTAGTTTTCATTCCAATGAAGTATTTATCCATGAACTCCTTTTATGTCAGTTAAATAACGTTTCTTTTGTAATTTTAGAAGGAGGGGATTCATTTTCTTTTCAAAAGGCAACATTCAAAATTGTATTGTTTACACGTATTTAATTTTATTCGAGCGTAGTTCAATCAGCTCTGCATAAAGAAAAAAAAATATTTTTTTTATTCAGTGTGCAATGTTATATATTAAAAGCAATGTCTTAATCATTTCTTGAATTCGAGAAAATTGAGAAGTAATTAAGATTAAAAAAATTCCATCTATCTCTATCCTTTTACAGACACAACATCCAAAAATTTCAACTAAAAAAATTAAATATAATAAAACATGTAGTAATAGGGTTTTTTTTTTTCATTTTTTTTCTTTTTTTAGAAAAAACTGAAAAAAGGCCTATTACCACCGGGCGTATTGTGGGGAACCAAGCGAATATGTGGATGCTACAAAAAACCCCCGAAATTTTAAGTAACTAAAAAAACAATTTTTTAAATACTAAGTATATTTTATTTTTAGAAAACATTTAATTTTTTAGTAAAGGGTTTTACAATTTTTATGCCCAAATTATCCTTTTTTAGTTAAAGAGTTAAAAACAAATTTAGTATTTATTTTAAATATAAATCAGATAAAATCAATTTTCTTAAAGGTATTTTTAAATTTTTTAAAATTCTTTTACCTTTAATTTTATTTTCAGTTTAAAATTTAAATTTTCAGCCATTTAAAATTAAAAGCAAAAATTTTAAAAAATTTATCCTTCATTTTCTTAACTTAAACTAAGCACCGAAAAATTTGGGGAAATATGTCCCCGGAATAGCCAATTTTAACGTAATCCAAATGTTTATCAGATTTTTTTTAAAAAATTTTGTTTTAAATTTTATAACCACTGTCCCATTCTAAATGAAATTAATTTAGTGCCCTCAAACTTTCAATGCAATAAAAAAGTACTTTTTGACGTTAAAGTTTAAAATGAATTTAATTATAAACTAGGGGAGCCAACCCGGGAACCCCCCAATCCCGTTTTTTGATAAAGACTAAAAACAGTCCATTTCAAAATTACATTATAAGTTATTGGAAATTTAAAATAATCCTTTAAAAAAAATTTAATACCATCGAAAATTTCCCCGCCCTTTTCAAATGCCCGCATAAGAACTTTTAAAAAAAGACCCCCCCTTTCGTCGAACCCGGTTCCCCGGGGTTTTTTCATGAATTTAAATATTTTCATTAAGGAAGTCGTCTCACGTGTTCGAAAAAATTTTTGAATGCTGTTTTTTTAAATTACATGTGCATTTTTTGCCTTTTTTATTATCCCCTTTTTTCCCCCCGGGGTTTTAAAAAGAAAAAGAAATTTCAGATGCTTGAAGGGTGAAATTTTTGATAGATTACGAAGAATTATAAATTCAGGACCAAAATCATTATTTCAAAAAAATAGCTTTATTAAAGAAAAAAAGAAACCCCCAAGAAAATTTTCTCCTTTTTAAAAAATTTTTAAAAATTTAAATTTTTTTAAAAAAAATTAAAAAAAAAATTTTTTCCTTTTGGGGCCCTTTTTTTTAGTGGTTTTCTTTTTTATTGTAAAAACCCTCTCTTAAAATTAAATTAAACAAAAATGCAGGTTCTGGGACCGAAATATTTTTTTTTTCTAATAGACTGCAGTTTGTGTTTTTTTCCATTGCAGACCTAGTACAACCCGAAACTTGTTTTTTTTAGTACGGCAACCCCATAGGCGGATACCAATCGCCGCAGGTAATTTTTTGACCTTTTTCCCAGAGGGGGGGGCAACCCGGTTTTTGACGATGCGGGGAAACCCGCACCTTTGGGTTTTAAATTTTTTCCCCACACCCCCAGACTTTTTACATGCCGTTTTTACGACATGGCCACTGTCGATTTTCGGAATTGGGAAAAAATTTACCTACTTTGGGGCCCGGGGAATTTAAAAAAAACCCTAGAAAACTGTTAAAATTTTGTGACATTTGTTTCAGACCATTATTCGGAAAATATTGGAAAAATGTTTGATTCATCTCTTTGAGATTAACTGATCATTTTAAAATATTGAAAAAGGGGGAAAAATAGGGGGGCACTTTTTCAGCCATAAAAAAAGGGCTGTCCTCCTCGGGGAAAAAATTTGGTTTTTAAAATAGTCAAGGTTTTCTTTGCAAAACAATGAGAAGGGAGAGAGAAAGCTAGAAGTCAGGGGGGATTGTTTTGATCAAGTATCAATCAAATTTTATAGAATACCAAATATTAAATAGATGAAAGATTTAAAAGACAATTTGATTAAAAATTGTTAAGTTAATTTGGGGAAAAAAAAATTGACCCTAAAATAAAAAATGTCGGGTAGTCTTCTTTTTAATTTTATGCATCTCGTTGTTGTTCCAAACCCATATAGCTTTTTTAAAATTTTTGACCTTTTTTCTTGACGAATTCAATTAACAGTGTTGCTAATTTGATTGATCAATAAATTACTTGATTTTGAATATGTCTGGTACCCCTTCCCCTTCCCCCACAATCTACGGGGGAAAAGAGAGGGAAAACACCATAATTTTTTGGGTTTTTTTTAATGAAATTAATTTAAATAAGAATGGACAAAAAATAAAAATATAAAGCCGGTGTTGAGTATATGGAATTTTCCCAATCTTTTCCCAAGGGAAAAAATTTTTTTTGAAATACAAAATTTTTGATAAAGTATAGAATTTTTGACCGATACAAATAAATCTTTTTGGGTTTTTTTTAAAAAAAAAATGTTTAAACCAAAAAATCAACCGTCATTTCAGTTTTAAGAAAATTTTTAAAGCTTCAGCTCGATCATTGGTATAAAATGTCATTCCCAGATCCCAATTGAGATATTTTCTTTCCTTTTTTAAATTTAAAGCCTTTAAATTTAAATTTTCTTTAATAATTTTATTTAATTATTTAATAATGTTATTTATTTATTTAATAATGTTATTTAATTATTTAATAATTTTTTTCATTATTTTTTTTGTTTCAATTTAATAATTTTTTTAATTATTTTTTTTTTAATTTTATTTAATTGTTTAATATTTCATTTTTTCATTTAATAATTTTATTTTTTAAAAATTTTTGGATTGTTTTGTGAATCATTTATTTTTTATTAATTTCTTATTAGAACGAAATAGAATAAAATTCGAAGAAAGCCCCCAGAGCTTTTAAAATATTCGAAAACTTAGTGTTTCCCCAAATAATTTAAGTACAATATTACTCTTCTTTAAAAAAAAAAAAGATTTAAAAAGTTTTTGATTAGAAAATAAAACAACAATTTCTTTAATTTTCGAATTTAAATGTCCTTATTTAAAACACCATTTTTAATATGGTTTTTTTAAAATAAACCCGTTTTTAAAAAACCTTATACTCATATAAAAAACCAAAACCGAAACCAGAAATTTTTTTTTTCCCAAAGGGGGCAGGACGGAATTTATCTTTAAACCAGTACATTGAACATTTTTTCCTTACCATTCCATTTAACATATAAAAATATACTGGTGTAAAAGAAAATTTGAATTTAAAAACATAAAATCTTATTAAACCTCCCATTAGCTCAAAATTTTAATTTTATTTATTTTTTTTGGGTGGAATTTTTCAATCGGAAAAAAAATTTTTTAAAAGCGTCAATTGAGTGAAATTTTTTTTTTACAATTATTTTGAAAATCATAATTTAATTAAAATTTAAATGAAAATTTTGATTCAATTTTTTAAAGAATTTACAAATAAAACCCCGTTGGAATCTTTTTTGGAACTTGTGTCAAGACTTGAAAAGGTTTTTTTTTTTTTAGTTTTAAAGCATTATTTGAATTGAAATTTTATAGACACGATTGTTTTGGTACAAAGATACCAATGATATTTTAAAAATTAATGACCACTTTAAAGGGGACGAAAAATATTTTTTTTATTGTAACTATTTAATAAAAAGTACTAAAAAAAAAAATTTTCTTTTTTTGATCCGAAAAATTTACTTAATTTTTTTTTTTTTTTATTTCTAGATTTTTCTTTATTTAGCCTTTAAAATTATTTTAACCAACAATGAAAAAAAATTTATAAAAAAAATACATTTAATAAAAAATAATGTAATTTACACTTTTACATTTAATGAAAATTTAATTTAATTTGCAATCATTATTTTAAAGGGAAATATTTTTAAAAAAATTTTGCCATCAATATAGTTTTTTTGAGAAAAAATTTTTTTTTGTATTAGTTGGGTATCAGATCCAAATTTGCTTAAAAACATTTTTAAAAGAAACTTTTTTTGGTAAATATATTTTTAAGAAATTCTTCCCAACTCAATCCATATCGTTAAACCATTAATCTAATTAAGGTTTTTACTATTTTTTAAAACCTTTAATAAAAAATTTATTGAACAAACTTCTACAAAATTTTTCAAGCTTTCTCACAAGATAATTTAGAACTCCACTTAGCCATTTTTACTTAATCGCGAATAATTTAAGGTAAAAAAAGACATTGCGTCTTGTATTTTAAGTTTAAATAGCAGCAGTCGTTTTGGCAAAACATAATCTGCTTTATCTTGAAATAAAATTAATTTTTTAAAGTATTCGACAATTTTGAGACCCTTAAAATAAAACCCTGTTATAAGTCACAAAACGGATTAGAATCACTGATGAAAACCCAAAATTTTTTTTAAGTGTGGTGTTCGACTCGTTTAGTAAAACATTTAAAATTGCGATTTGTTGAACTCAGCCAAAATTTTAAAAAAATGAATGAAATATGCTTATTTTATATACTGGATACAAATAGTTGTTGTTATAATCATTATTTACAGGCTGACTGTATAAGTTGAATTTTGTAAAAAAATTTCCGTAATGAAAAGGTGTCATAAAAGTGAGTTACTCTAAATAAAATGTTGTTACGAATCTCAAAAACGTTCTTGTAAATCTTTTAGTTTTAAAAAATTTAAAAAGAAAATTTTAGCAAAAGTTAAAAAAAATAAATGTTTTTCAAAGTATTTTTAAATGAAAAACCAAATAATGTAAAAAAAAACAAATTAAAAAATGAAAGAAATTAGAAGAGTTTCCCCCCAAACAAAAAAAAATTGTTTTTTCGAAAGTATTAACTTTTTTTCCCCTATTATGTTTCTCGTATATCTGGGCGGAGCATATCGAAAATAAAAGTTTAAAAAAAATTTAAATTTTTACTGTAATGAAGTAAGAAAATATTTTCTGACATAATAAAATACACATTTACTTTTGATAGAATTTATTAGTATTATTTCATCAAACATGAAAGCTTTCATTTCGATACATTCATTAGCTATCTGATCCTATAAATAAATAAAAAAACATCACATTTTGTTTGATTTGCTAATCCACTATTTCAGAGAAAAGACAAAACCCAGACCCAGAGAAACATTCTAGGAAGATAAAAAATTCATCTGTTTGACCTTCGAACTTACTAGTATCGTTAGTTCGTTCCTTTTTTTATGTTTTTTATTTTCTTTGGGGAAGTTAGAATGCCCCTATACGAAAGAGTTATATGACATTTCGAAAAGCATAGAAATCACTTTGAAGGATTATTTGGCCAATATTTATTTTTATGAGTAATCTGAAACATGTAAAGCATGATGTGAAAAACGTTTTATATAATTCTTTTTTAGAACTTAACATTCATAGTTTTACATTGATTAAACATTTAACCCGGAGGTTTGCACGGGATACAAACTACGAAGATTTGTACAAAATATGACAGTTTTGCTTGTAGATATCATTCCTGTAACGTTCGTAAGAGTTTCTATGATTTGTGTCCTTTTTTTAAGGTCGCGTCCCTTTGAAACATTTTAATTCGGTTCTATTGAATTTTTCTCAAATTATCAATGAAGAAAGGTAGAAAGTAGGTAAGTATACTTTCTCTGTTAAATACTTCTGAATTGTGATTTTTTGTGCACAAAAAAAATAATTGTAAAAATCTTTGGGTTGATCTCGTCACCGCGCGACTATTACCATTAGTATCGAATGGGGTCTGCTTCCGGGGTTAAAACATTTTGAAGTCTCTCGTTTTAAATATTAAAAATAACACAATTATTCTTTATCGGAATTTTACATTCTTTTTAATTATTTAACATTTATAATAAATGCTAATTTGTGAGCATTACAATTACACACACACACACACAGTTCGTTTAAATCTATTTATAATATGAGAATTCATTTAAAAAAATCATTTTACATTTTTGTATTCATTGACGTGCTCTTTGTTTTACTCTCCTTACAATTCAGCAAGTGCCGACTGGGTGGCGTAGTTGGTTTGTCGCTGGCCATCTGCATCACAAAGGTAGCGGATTCGACCCCAACCCATCTCGGTGGATTTTTATGGTGCAGAAAATCGACAGCGGTCATGAACAACCATTTCGTATGATTATTCGGCATGTAAAAAATCCCTTGAAGTGCCCATTCGGCTTGGCTGCCAAAATCATTAAGTTCAATTTTGCATCGTCAGAGCTCAGATGCCTCCCTCTGAGGAGGAAACTGGGCATCAAAATTACTTGCTGCAATTGGTATCGCCTATTATACGGTGCCACACTAAAAAATGATACAGCTCCTGGGGAATATGCCCAGGGGCTGCAAAGGAAAAAAAAACCAACATTTGCAATTACGCGTTTTGCGCAGACGTCGGATAAATTTGCTCAGACTCACGCAGACGTTCGCGAGAATGCTAATTTGGGCGGATATGATAAGAGAGCAACATAGATTAGACTATTTTAATACAATTTAATTTTTTGAAATGGATGA
>BMAV01026067.1:25725-49496 GCA_019973955.1 Trichonephila inaurata madagascariensis | reverse complement strand
ATATATATATATATATATATATATATATATATATATATATATATAATCATTAAAAGTAATATAACATTTATAGACATTATTAATTAGAATGCTATAATTTGAAACTTTATAACTCCACATAGTTCATAATTTATGCTATATTATTAACATCTACAAGTATATTGAATAATGTAGATCCGCACATATATTATATCAGCAAAATCATTTTACAGTGTTGAATAAGAATTTATGGCTTATGATGATTTTTACTAATATAAGTGAAAAATTAAGCTTAAACTTTACACACTCGTTTTTCTGTCACTTCTACATTTTGCATAATATCTAACAATATGATATCTACTTTGTTAAATGACTTTGAAATAAGACATAACTCATTTTTAGAAAGTTAATTCTTAATATTGTAATCTAAATAAAATGGATCACAAAATAAATGTCTTAATTAGAATTTAAAAGAAGAATGCTTGCAATTTCATTTCAATAGTTATGAGACGACTGCATTAAGCTCATGGAAATTCTAATTTCAACAGTATTTTTTTCAGAGTTAAAATTAAAGTATGCTTTGAATTAATCCATTTTTGAAATATCTATTCTGTAATTAATGTGCTACGGTCATTATCTTTAATGACTAAATATTTTTTTCTTTACTTTTGTACTTTATGTTAATTTTGGGAGTGAAGACTTCAAGATGAAGTTCCGTATACTTATTCAAATTCTTGTTGTGAAACAGTAGTTAACGTTATTCATTAAATAGAAACGAATTTTCTCTATATATTGTATACAATTTCATACAGAACCTTAATAAAGATTTTAAATTAATAGGATAGTAATGATATACATTTTTAGACATTATATAAAACAATGAAACAAAAACAACACGCTGTTATAACATGTACAAATATCATATGTTTTGATGTATAAAATATCAACTTGTGAATTGAAACGAAAACGCGCAAAATCAATTTATTTATAGAAGAGCATGGTCATTAAAATTGCAGCTTGTCTGGGGAATTCTTTCGCTGTGTTTCTACTTTTATGTTAGAAAGTGTCTGATAATTTGATAGCTAAAAAATGTTTTGAATCTTTACTGGTACTAACTGAAAATGAATTTCTTTTGAACAATTCTTCGTCGTTGCGACAAAGTGACCTTCATCAGACAATTGACCTTGGCAATGCGCTCGTAAGAGTATCTGAATAGGATTAACATCAAAATTATTTAAAAAAATTTAAATGTCAACGATGCTGAAATCTGGAGTTTGGATGAAAATATATTTATTTCTTTTACTTATGTAATAAAGTATTTGAAATCTATCAAAAAAGACTCAAGACTATTTTACTTTGAAGCTATGAAGCTTATAAAATTATGCACATTTTATTAACAGACGATTTTTAAAAAAATAAAGCACACACACAAATTAGCTTTTTTCAAAACTTGAAGTTTAAGTCTTCTCAGAAATATTCTTTTTCCTTCAATTTATATGTGAATGTTTAATACATACGGTTTCAAAAACTTATATATATATAAACATGTTTCTGAGAAATCTTATGAAACATTTAGTAGCATAATATCTGAAAAGTTGGTGAAGATATCTAATTTTTTTTACTATTTCGTTGATCTATCTCGTACTATTTCTCTTTGATTTGACATGATACTTGCATTAAAATAGTATTTTAGCTTAAATGAACTTTCTAAACTTTTGAATAGTTCTTTAGAGTTAAAGTTTTATTCAATCTCTGATTTTATATGATTTTAAACTCTAGTCCATTCATTTGAGTACTTGGAAAAGTATAATAATTAATTTCTCATTCTCGAAGTAAATAATCTAAGTTGGATGTTATTAAATATATAAAATTGGTGAATATAATTAAAGTAGGACAGTTTATGTAAGTAAGCATTATAATACAATATTTTGTCTTTTCTATTTAATCCACATTTGTTTATAATTAAAACTTAGTATAAAGATCCAAATAGTTTTATTATTGAAATACCACAACTAATTAAACGTAAAATGAACAAGTAATATAAAAAAATAGTTTTTAAGTCAATTCCTACTTTGATCAACAACGAAAAATTTTATTTTAGCTACTTTTTATTAAATAGTTACAATTAATATAAATATGTATATACATAGAACACAGAACCACAAGATTAAGTGGTAATTAAACGCAACCCTGGCATTAGGTATAAAAATATGCCATTTAGAAAATATTTTGTAAATTAAAGTAGAGATTTTTTACATTAAATAATTCGAATCTAGTGTGCAAATGCTTTGCATATGTAGTTATTCAAAGGCGCTATTGTGTGGTCAAAAAAGGAAACATTATTTTGGTTTTAAAATAAATACTCGTGGACTTTTACAGCTTTAAATTTAATATATTTTTATTACAAAATGTAAGACACTAAAGTAATTAAAAGAGAGTCTGGGCCCTAGCGAAATGTACAAGTGATGGAGCTCGGATAATTGGGCTATGATTAAAGGAAGATTTTATTACAGCAATGCAAATTGTATCGAAACAATTACATTTTCGAAAGTACCATTATATCTTAACATTAACACATGTATGTAAGTGAGATTACAATTCCTTTATTACAGTTGGTTTAATTTTGATAATGCAACAGATCCAATTATAAAAATTCTACCTTTTACTTCTTTTTAATTTTTTGAGTTCAATATCTGTAAATTGTATCTTATGTTCCCATATTTTTAAAGCCCATTTTTTCTGAAATGAATACATTGGGAAATTTAATAGCAGCAATTATGAAGAAAAAATATTGAGTTTGGTATCATATATAAAATTAATTTATTTATGAATGTGACACAGTCAAAGTTTAATCTTCTTTATACAGCAAAAAAGATATTACAAGAAAATGGAATTAAACAAATATTTACTGTGCATGCGTTTTAACTAGATTATTTAAATTTACAGCAATTATATTATTAATATTCTGTAAATATACACAAGATCTACACATTAGAACTTTTTTTTGTTTGTTTGTTTGTTTTAGAAATGGTATCACACACACAGAAAAATTCTTATGTCCCAGTTATGTGTATAAGAATGTTAATTTTTTTCTTTAAGATAAAAAAAAACAATTTAATTACTTAAAACATAAACGGAAAATAATTTTTTAAAATAAGAAAAATGAAAAATACAAAATGGAGTGTTTTTTTAATACTGATGATAGCAAGCTTGTTACTGATATCAGTTTATGTCAGGGAATACTTTTTGTAAAGTTGTCACCAAACTTTAATTAAAAAAAAAAACTTATTTTGTATACTCTCAACTATAAATTAAAAACGTAGGATTTTGTAAATATTTGATCTTTATTTTAAATCTTATATAATTTCTGGGTCTTTGGAGTATTTTTAAGGTGCCTACAGTTTTAAATAAGTGCCATACAAGAAGACATTTAATTCAGAACTTTCCTTATTTATTTCGTTTCTAGATTCATTGATTTTATTGGTCTCAAAATGAATATGAAGTAAATTGAAAATTTACACACACTTAAGCGAAATATACAATACCATAATTTTGCCAGTTTAGTGGAATTGAATTATTTCTTTATTATTAATTATGTCTCTAATCTTATCCTTTTAGTTATCTTTAAATAAATTCAGGGATTTTGTGTCCATACTATGTATTTGTGTTTTTTTTCTTTTTATGAAGAACAGAATACTTTGTTTACACAAGGTATTCTGATCAAGGTATTTGTTGATCAATTTGTTTGTGATGAACAGTGCACAGTATTTGTAATATAGATGATCACATTGAATACGAAAACACAAGGAGTTTTCAAAGAAGCTGCTCCACAAAATTATTTTAATGAGCAAAAGAAACTACGGTAAAACATCATTTAATTACTAGTACATAAGTAAGTTCCTAAAATGAAAACGGAAAGAAAACCGGAAAGGTTTCAACGATATTAATTCGGTTTCATTTTGCAATATTACAGCATCATTATGAGCTATTCAAATTGGTCTGAATCTTAACCTGCGAAAAAAATAAAGATATAGTAGAAAGTATTATAACCATTAAAAATACTTGTGACCAAATCTTATTATTTTAAAAATATGTATTATGTTAGTTTTCATAAGTTATTTTCGAGAAAATTAAAAATGCTATTGGCTTCCTACATTTGAATCCTGGTCTGAAGATAATTAGGCTTATATATATATATATATATATATATATATATACTTTATTTCTCATCATCTACATTTTCGCTGCTATTTTACGGTTCAGTTCATTTCAATGTGGATCCATAAATCATAATGCGTGATGAGGTTTGATAGTTAACAAGCATACTACGGTGATTCAACACAAACGTCGTCATTTACGAAGCTTGCAATACTGTAAAGTAGCCTTCCACAACCTTTCAGGATTAATTAAAAATATGCTTAGTGAATCAGTTCTTTTTGATTTATTTACTTGCTCTCATCTTTATATAACTTAACCATTAATACCACGCCTTCTTTTCATCGACGCTTGGTTTAACTGCATATGAAATACAGAAATAGGGATGAGACAATATTTCCCATTATTTGAAGAATAAAAAGCTTACGTTAAAATTTGTGCAATGGTTACACTATTACGTATTAGACTATTACGGTTATTGTAAAGATATTTGTAAATCTTTAAGAAAATCATACGTATAATATTAATAACTTTACAATTAATAATTCCGAACAAAAGATTGAAACAATAAAGTCAATATTAAATTTTAAAAAATTACAATGTTCTCTTTTTTGAGGATTACAACATCTTTATTAACGATTTCGTTATATTAAGTGTAAACACAAAAATGCCGCATGATTCTAATTAGAAATGCAATTTCAATCGGTTTTAAATTTAACATTTGGATGTAGGTTCCTGTTAAATGTTTATTTTTATATAAATTTTCCAGATATACAATTGACTTATTTTGCCATTAGGATTCGCACGATTTTGCGAAATAAGCTAAGCTAAGTAAGAAAAAAAATATGAAACCTACATCACATAATTCGTAAGGCCAACATTTTTTCCGTAAACGTAAAACATTTTATTAAAATATATTACATACTTTATCGGCTGTTTGAGGGCTCATTGGCCGTGGGAAAGAACGCCACCAATTACGATGGTGAGGTCTTGGCTGTCAGTGAAGCTACAAGGCATTTACTTTCTGCTGCCCTAGCTTCTGCAAAAGTTGTCTTCCTCATAGACTCCCAAGCTGCAATTTTAGCTTTAAGCAGTAATACACCAACTGACTGCTTTAACACAATTCAGTGCCTAACTAAAATGGTGAAGCTCATCTCATATGGTTGGACTGTGGCCTTACAGTGGGTCCCAAGTCATGGTGAGATCCCCGGTGATGAAAGAGCCGACCAAAAAGCCAAAGAGGGAGCCGAGTCAACTCAACGGAAGTTTCCTTGACCCTCAGAAGAGCAAAGAGCATCATCTCCACACACATTGAAATATACACTGTCATGACCCAAAGAACGAAGAGTTTTGGAAAGCCATGGGAAACTGGCCACTGTGGGCCCAATCCGGAGGCACCTGGAGAAAGCCGAGGCTGCTTGCCCGCTTTCGCCTAACTACCGGACATGACTTTTTGGGAGTACCTCCACTGGCTTAAAGTGGCTGCTAAAGGGGCCTGCCCACTCTGCAGTCCTGCCAGAATGGATGCTCCAATGCACTGGACTCGATGAATACCCGGCTGATGACATCGTCAGTCGGCACTGGGAGGCTCGGCGTCAAATGACCAAGAAGCCAAGCACGGGCGTTGGATAAATAAATAAATAAAACTTTGTTTTAACTTTCCATATAAAAAATGCAAGCCAATTAATTGAGCACAAATATAACGGGTGTTCTAAAAGTAACTTTCAAATATTATTTTTAAAAAAATAAAGGTATTCTCTAACGCTTTTTTTGTTCGACAAAGACAATGTTCCATAAAGCACGATTTCAATGTGCACATCATTAGTTACGCGCAACATATCGGGATCGGATTTATACCAGATTTCTAGTCACGTTCTATGAAGCATTGCAGAATCAACAATCTGAATGTGCACCGTAATTCGACTTTTCATTTAATCATTCCCACTAATTGAAAATGGGTAAATGTTTTCCATAGAAGTCCAAATGATTTATGTCTAGAGATCTAGGTGGTAACGTTATTGGGCTTCCTCTTTCCATCCGTCACCCGGGGAATTTTTCTCATTTTTAAACTCCAATGTGGGGAAGCTCCATTTAATCTGTACGTGTGTTTCAGATTTAAATTCGATAAACCATGCCCCAACTTGAGAATGTTCTTGCGGTGAAGTCATTTTGTGAAACAAAAACGTTGAAAAACGGGGACGTTACGCTATCTTATTTGCAAAATTCATTTAACATAAACTTTATTTTTTTCTTTATGGAAAGTAAAAACCGTAAGTGAAAATCTGTTTGTATATTTTTAATTATTTTTTTAAAAACGTGTAATAATACTTTTTGGACATCCTACATATGTCAATTTCCTCACAAATTCCCATAAATGTATTTTTTCCCATTAAAAACATATTTGCAGAAATGCATATGAAATGCATTAGTTCTTCAAATTAAAATCGGCCACTGGTTTTGCTTATCCTTCTGGTTTTGCAAATGGTTTTGGAAATTTCTACATTATTTTGTTGTTTTTTGGCATTAAAATTTATGTAGATTCACAAGAAATTAAGCCTATATGAAAAACCTAAATAAATTATTAATAAATCTCAATAAGAGAATATGCTTTTAGGAAAAAAATGGCAATTCAAACCATGGCCCAATGTAAAAAGAACTGAAAGAAAAAGGAATTTCCATTCTTAGAAAACTATAACTATTTAAAGCAAAGTATATGAATAGAAAAAGTCACACACATACGAACGAATCAAGAAAATCAGATTATGATAAGAAAAGTATATATATATATGACTAAAAATTAGGGTAGAAAGGGAACATATATTGTAGAACATTCTTGATAATATATATATATATATGTACAGTTAAAATTTATTATATAACTATTTATTAAAAAGTTTGGATATACAGAACAGAAAAAATAAAAAATAAATAAAATCTAAGGGTTTTATCTCATGAAACAACATTGTAAAAGAAAATGCGTGAGGAAAACTGATTCTTATAAATGAAAAATTTTGTTTGTGACAAATGTAACTTCTATTGCCATAGGACATTTATATATAAGATTAAAACTAGTGTGGAGAACCAATAAGGATTTGGATGCAATGTACTAACGTATAGCTTGACTTTGGTTTTAGCTATTATGGCAAAACTGAGATGTGTAACTTATAGAAATAAGTGCTGATATATAAATCTTTATTCCTCTTTAAGGATAATCTAAGTCAAAATATCTCTATAAGCTCAGATCTGAGAAATTAAATCTTCCAGAGAGAAAATATTCCTAAATGTATTGTTAATATTGGAGTAGAATTAAACAATATATTGAAAGAAAAAAAAGTAAATTCTTATTATATTCAAATAAGAATTCTCTTGATAACTTGCATCGCTGTCTTAAACGTCAAGTTGGGAAATTAGGTTTGTGGAATAAAAATAATTTCAAGATAGTTTTTTTTCTCAAAAGAGTCTTTTTTTTATCATTCAAAGTTTAATGAATGTTAAATGTTATTGTATAATTGTAAGTAGTGATACAAATTCAAAGAATGTATGTTTTAGTTTTTGGAAAATAATTTTCTTTCTTTGTTATTTTTTAAGTAACATATTTCAATTATACGAATAGAAAAATCTTCTAAAATGATTACGTATTTCATAAATACTTTTGTTCTAAAATTAAGTTTAAATCTATTATTATTTAAAAATTCATATTTTGATTTTCATGCATATTTAAATATATTTCAAAAAAAAAAAACTTTTACGAACACAAACTTTTATTGGTTTATTTCTTAACTCATTGCATATGCTTTTAGGTAAAATATACATTTCCTTTATGAATATAGTTTAGTAAGTTTTTTCAGTCGAAATATCACGAAGATTATCATTAATAAAAATTTTATCCGAAAAAATTTGTGATTAAGATTTAAATTAACTCTGCAACTTCCTTGTTTCAAGCGATGATTCAAACAGAAATGCCATCTATTAAATAATTAATGTTTTTTTTTATCTTGCTGATAAATTGAAAGAATCGTTCTTGTATTTCAGGGTGAATGTATGACCTTTTGCTGTAATAAATTTTATAAATGAAGAATACGAACAATTTTACTTTACTCATGGAAAAAGTCAGAAGAAAGGAACATATAAAATGAATGATGGCCTAACCCTGTCATTAGCTGTTTTTCTTCCTTCAAAAAAGCCTTTTAGATTCGCTATGTACCATGAAGTAACACTTTGCAGAGGGAGAAAGAAAACAAAATAAAAATAGTATTTATATTGATCGACTATACTTATGAAAGTTGAAATACAAATGATGTTTTCCTTTCAAACTTCTCTTTTATTCATGGGTTTCGAACACCGCATTCAAAATTATCCTTCGTAACGCGGTTTTATAAAATAAATCTTTTATAACAAACTGTAACACAATAACTTAATTTTAAATAATTGGCAGTTGCATCAATAGAATCTTTAATATATTCATGGATATCATTATATTAAGATCAAGTCCTACGTTTAGTTAATTTAAGTAGTACACAAATTTTTCAAAGCACTAGACACACATATATACACAAGACCGAATAAAAACTAATTAAATTAGCTTTCTTTATTTAATTAAAATATCCTAAGAGTGGAGCAAAAGCGTCCCAACACGTGGGCTAAATCTAATAATTATATTAACTTAACAAAACTTGGAGAAAGGTAAAAGGAAAATATACATATAAGAGTGTGTGTGTTGAAGGCAACCGCAGCGATCTCGATGAAGCAACGCGTGAGTGGAATCCAGAAAGAAGAGTCTTTTGCCGATTGGACTATTTTTATTCTGAAAACTTCTGCATTGTATTAATTCCAAAATAAACGGATAATTTTTTTTAAATTAGTGTTGCGCGGGATTTGTTGTGCATATATAGATGCTGCTCTCGAGAAATGATATCCATTATAGAATAATTTCTGATGGGATTATTACTTTTACTTGCCCATTTTTGTAACCCAGTGAGAGCTGAACAGTGTACACTATACTATGTTTATATACATATATATGTATATGATCATGACTATTAAAATTATAAGTTGTAAGATACATAAATAATCAACATTTATTATAATTATAATGGAGATTAAAAACTAGGGCACAATTTAAAAGATTAATTTATACAAAAAATAACATCAAGGTTTATATGAAACACACACACAAAATTATGACAAACATTTTCCTTTCTTTATGATTGACTTTCCCCTAACACACACACACACACACACACACACACACAAGGAAGAATTTTAGATCATTCAACCTTCCATTCGCCTTATATGCTCTTTTGGACCTGTAATCTTCAAAAATTGATGCTAAACATTTTTATAAATCCGCATCTTTTACATAAACTAATCATATCTTTACAGTAAGTGCCTGAACATTCCCCAAAGTTATGTCAATGATTAACATTATACTATGGAGAATTTTAGAACTTTCCTTGTTTGCCGATACAGGGTTCTAAAAGCAGGAAAATGGAATTAGGCGTGCCAACCAAAGTAAGAGATGGCAATCAGTTGTTACTGATACTTTATCGTGTACGCTCAGTATTGTGTATATTTCAGTCGTGTCACTGTTTGCTTTTATCTTCAAGAAAATAAAAAGTTTCATTGGAAGAGGCAATTTTATTAATAAACAATTACAATAACGTGCCTAGAAAAATATCTTTAAAATCTCATTTTCAAAAACTATATCCCCTCTTGAAGATATTTACACACACATATGCATAATATATGCACCGGATAGTCACTATATTATAATCACGCCTCACCTAGAGAAATGGGCTCACCCTGAGAAAAGAGAATGGCACACGCGAGGCTTATACTGTAGGATATAAAGATTCTATGCACAATCTTTTCCTACATATAATGTTTAGCGATGTAATAAGAGAGACAACTGATTTATATAATTTTATGAAGTTATGGTTTGGCATATGAGAACATAGATTTCAGAATTTAAACTTTATGCAGTTTGCTTATGTGCAACGTTGCGAATACTTATCAAAAACAGTGTACGAGTTGTGAAAGAAAAAGTCGTCGGCTACGGAGAAATGACTTAAGAGGAGAACAGAGACTATTCGCTCCGCGCAACTGAAAAGCTGCAATGTCCAATAACACCTGCAGCTGTAAAATTGGTGAACCAGACGATGTGTCATTAACAAATAGTGCCACATACAATCCTACACGTGTAGCCATATGTAGCTGGTCCCCAAATCGCGTCCCTACACTGACGGAACACCGTTGGTAATAAAGCCTGCAATGGGCCATGGAACATCAGCATTGAATCCTAGAATAATCGAAGAAAATCTCTTGGTCTGACGAATCCCCTTTTCTGCGCAAGTCAATCAGATTGAGGAGTCCGTCAAACCCTGCCACCCAGGTGCAAACTTGGTAGATATAAGACGATGGTAATATTGTTTTCCTACGATGCCTTTATGTGATACATGTTATAAATCATTCTTTCCACAGAACAGACTTTAACGTCTGTTTGTTATGCGAATATAATTGCAGACCAGATGCATCCCTTTATAATAAAAGTGTTCCGGGAGGAAGATGGTGTTTACCGACAGGATATTATATGTCATAAGGATGGAATTGTCAGGGAGTGTTTTGAGGGATATTCTGGGAAATTTCATGTCTTTGAATTCATCTGACATGAATCCAATCGAACATTTGCAGTTCCATTTTTTGAAATCCAATCACTACTGCCATTATTTTACCTAGTAATGCGTGGGAATCGGATGACCTTTTGAGAAACGCCTGATTACAAATACCCCAGATTATCAACTAGTGTTTTGTCAAATCAGCACATCTTCGGATGTTGGTGGTTTGAGGGCAAAATGATGTTCTTCTTGACATCATCAAGTAGGTGGTCATAATTTAATGATTTTTCATTGACTTAAGTCCCTGAATGGTTTTCATTTCAATAGCTTCTTTCTTTGCTTCTTGTCAACTCTAAAACTTAATTTGCAGAGGCACAGATACACGATAAACTTGTAAAGACTCTACATCACTACGGTGGCGTGATGTGAAAGTTTGAAAAGAGCGTTACCAACTCAGGTGTCCCTCTTATTACTAGATCATGGTTCAAAATTAAGTAGTTTCTTAGCGAGAAATTAGTAAACAATCAATCTATAAATGAACCAGCTTGAATTCTTCGTGGTTCAACTTTTATCCGAGTGAACTAAATGGTAATAGGAAATATTTTTAACTTTTGAAAAATATGTAATGATTCTCTTATTAAATCATCAGTCTGTTCTTTAAACATCATCTGAGAATACTATTGCTGTTTCGAAACCAAATAGTGATGACCATTGCAGTGGACATGAGTTTGTGTTCGGATGCTAACATAGGTCCATTGGTAGCACGGCTGATGTATATTAAATCTTCTAGCTTTTGGGCTCAACGGGAAGTTTCGAGATTTGGGTCATAGTTCAGGTGTCCTTCTCATCACTTTATCCTTCCTCAATTCCAATCATGTTGCTTCAAAGTGGAATTATAATGAACCATTAATTAATTAATTGATTTCCATTAATTAAACAACCGAGGACACACAATGTTATATACAAAGTTGGATTTTTCAATTTATTTCAATTCTTAATATATATATTTATAAGCAATTTTAGGAAATGAAAGTAAGCTTCCTGAAATAAATATGATCAGATATAACAAAATAATTTTATATCAAATGAATCTACTAAAACCAGAGATAAATTAAGAATTGTGCAGTCATTTTTTTATGAGTCATTTTATTGGAAGAGTAATAGTTGATTTTTTTTTGTTTGCAAAAGTTTTTGAGTACACAAGTTTGAGGAAAGTATGCTAATTTTCTTCGTTCTTTTGAAATCATAAGAAACTTAACAATAATACAATGAATAAAGTGACTAAACCTTAACTCTGAAACTTAAAAATATATATGAAACATGTTTTACGTATAAAAAAATAATTCTTCTTCACTTTCGAATTTTATAAGCTTCAATAGAGAGAAACTCAACCATAAGTAATAAATAATCTCTTAAGATATGAAACTCACGTCTTCATAGAAAATTGAGGGACATTTTTATTTATTTGATTTCATTGAAAGTAAGAAAAAATGCTACACTTTCTACGAAATATTGACTTACCGTTCAATAAAAAACACTTATGCTTTTTTTGGAACTGAATTAAAAAGGAAAATACTTACAACATCCACGAAAACATCTCCTATTTTTTGCTTTGTGTCCCAATAACCCAGTCTATTTTTCAAAGTCTCCAAAAAGGTTTCATGGAATTTAAGGATCTCTGGGACCTGGCAGAAGATCTGGTCCACTTGTGATCCTTCAATCTCGGCAGAATGTTCGCTGCTCTTCAAAGGTATCATGTATTTCTGCAAAATAGAGAAATAAAGTCGAATAAGCAAGAAGCACTTCGGAAATTTCTCCAATTGGAGAAACTTGAGCCATATAAATTATTTTTTTAATCTTGCTACAGTTTATTGGTAGTCACATCAAAGCGTACATTCTTTTCACTCATTCTTTTAGGCAACATTACTTTTTGGTGTTTGGTTACAACTGTGTGTGATATGAAATACGTCGCGCGAGGATTTGAATACGAGAAGAGAGAACTTTTTTATTGTTTTTATTTTATCACAAAAAGTTTCACATTCAAAGTTTCTAATAAAAAAAAATACTTACCTAGTGTTTTACTTATATTTTCGCTAACTCAATCTATCTCAGAGATTGAGACAATATCTCCAGAAAAGACAAAAAAATGTTACCGTATTTATTTGAATCTAAGCCGCCATCGATTCTAAGCCGCACCTTAAATTTTTAAATTGTTTTTGTGAAAAAAAATGCTGTCATCGATTCTAAGTCGCACCTCTAATTATCTACATTTCTTTTTTGAGAAAAACTAAAAAAAATGTGTAAAATTCTCATCGATATCCGATGTTTAAGAAATATTAAAAAATGTAATGAAAAATAATAAGAAATTAGTAATTAATTTATTTTAACAGCATTAAAAATTTTCAAATGCAAACATAAATCTATAATTACTCTAACCTGTCAATATCATGTTCCGAATATCATTCGTCACTCCCATTGTCACAGCTAACATCGGAATTGGTGCCGGTGTCTCCATTTTCCCACACGGTGTCTTCTTTCGTGTCATCCAATGCATTTGTTACGCAAATTTTTTTTTAAAAAAAGACTGTATTATCGAATAATGTAAAAGAATTATTAAAAACTGTTGAACATTTACAAGAAAAAATTATATCACTTTGCTTACGCCATCGACGTATATTTGTTTCATCCGTGTCAAATTTTCAATAGCCGCTGCTTTGTTTCCTTTTTTCTCTCCATATAAAATTGCCTCCCTTTTCATACTTGCTTCCTAGTGAACTCGTCTTGATGCTATTGCCGATATCTTTGTTGTTTAAGTGATTAAAAGAAAGCGAATACAAAACAATTTCTTATATACGAGCAGACAACGATGCTTAGGATAGATTGAATACTGAAGATAAATTGCGGATAGTGATAAGTCATCGATGCAAGTGGTCAGAATGGATTATTACATTTTTCCTTTTGAAGGGGGGTGGCAACTTACTTAACCCATCCAACAAATGTTTTGCCTTCGATTCTAAGCCGCACCCGATTTTCAATAGCATAAGCACTGCAAAAATTATGCGGCTTAGATTCGAGTAAATACGGTATTTACATCATAAGGAATTCAATGAATTATAAGAATACTTAACTTATCTCAAAAACTTAATATATTTAACAATTTTAATTCGTATTCTCTTTTATCTGCCGTACATATGTTGACATTTCTCAGAACCACTATATAATTTTACTTTCGATGATACAATGATAATATGTAACTTTTTTTTAGTCACATATGAGTAAAAACTAACGTCTATTATGTGGTTCTAAGTAAATAAACTTTTTTGGTGTAAATCTCTTATGTCTTCCTTTTGTGGATTTGCTTAAACATTAAAAAAGTTGGGAACGATTTATTTGACTTTTACTTATATATTAAAAAATTCAATTTCATGTTGTTTTGATCACCTAAAACATTCCAAAAATCAGCGAAACTCTAAGGATAGAATAGTTTTTTAAATATATTGCAAATTTTAATGACAAAAAATAATGTATTTAATTTTAAATTTAAAGTTTGTGATTCTCCAGCTTAATATATTTACTTTACGAAATTTTGACTTCATCTATGTGTACGCAGGTGTGTTCTGAAATTCAACGGTTAGCGGGCACGGAGTGAAAGGGGTGACAAATCAGTTATAGGGGGAAATATAAAATTTCCCCATCACTTGGTTAAATGATGCCAGAATATATTTGAAAATGTGGAAAATTAACATCCTCCGCCACATCATTAGATATTGTGACCACAAATTTTCCAATTTTATAGATTTTATAGTTATTCATTTCACAAACGTGATCTTACATAGCCGTGCGATTAATCACAGTCACACAATTTGGGTTTAATTTACGTTAACGTAGCTTTAGTTGGGTTTGGGAAAATGTCACCCAAGTTTGACTATTCATAAAAAAGAAAAAATATATTGCATACTACCTTAGGAATGTTTCTCAAAAGATGGTCCATTTGGTTAAGATTCCGAAATGGTTCCTTGATGTTTTCTACATAAAACCAATCAAAGCCATTTTTTTTAAAAATTGCTAAACACCTTTGTTGACACCCAGTGAGTGCGTGAGTAAATATTAACATAATACTATTCAGCTACACGAGGGCTTTGGACAATGAACTTCATAATTTTGGTCAAGTGACGAGGAAGACACCTGAGCTGGCATTCCCCTCTCTTAACTTCTACACCTCACCAACTGGAGGACTTTTGAGCCATGACATATTTAACATGCATCGACTCCCTTTGCTTGGTGGGACTTCAGTGGCATGGCTTTGACCACTAGGCTACCGTGGCCACTGTTGACACCCGCCGTCATATCATGAGGTGAGAGCGAGTGAGAATCAGATTATATTAATTTCGCAGTACTGAACTATAGCAACACGAATGCTATTGGCGATAGATCTCGTAATTTTGAGCCAGGACTACAACTGAGCTTGTACTTCTCTCTCTGAACTACCATACCACCTTAGCCACTTGGCGGATCTAGGACCAGACAAACCGGACCCTTGCCTGTGGCGGCAAATTCTAAGGGCAGCATTTGGATTGAATTTTAAAAAAAAAAATTTTTTTTGTTACAAAATCTTTTATATATTTTCTGAAATACTAATGGGTGTGAATCTGGTATTTCATTTATTGTATCTTCCTTATTTTATACACTGTTTACTTAATACCAGTGTTCTCTTATATTGAAACTTAAGAATTCGATGCGGGATTATATGTTCAAACGTGAAATTTGATGTTTACACATTTTTCACTAATAACTTTCTCATCATCCCAGAGTGGGGTGGGTTAGGCAGGGTTTGTTTCACCAACGGGGGGGCCCCCCCCCCCTGGGGGGGGGGGCGTGATAACCCTGCGTGGGGGGTGCGAGTATGTCGAAAATAAAAGATTATTTAAAGAAATTAATTTACTGAAAGGAAGCTAAGCAAAATACATTCTGACATAATGAAAAATGAAATACATATTTAAGCTGATATCATATGCTTATAAATGTATCGGTACTGCTCAATGTATTTGATAATTAATTTATCAATAATAAGTTAAAAACAATTTTAATAATTACTAGTGACTCCTATGGGCTTTCATATACAAAATTTAATATTTATCTTGATAATTTGTACGGTTTATAATTAAAGTCGGCGCGTATCGTAGTTTAAGCGTCCAAGTACATCATTATTGCATTCAAAACACTGTTACTCTATGAAAAGGAGGGGTCGCGATGAAAATTGTTATTGGAAATTAGGTCGCGAATGTTGAAAGTTTGAGAAGCATTGCACTAAGGACATTCCGTTCACCCATATGATGTCCGGTGTCAGCTATCCAAAGGGGGACGAGAAGTAGTAGTTTTTTGTAGATAGAGTCACAGGAGATGTTTTATTTTAGTCCTGAGTGTGTGGTTACTACAAAGTAAAATAAACATTTGGGATGCCTACCATCAGTAGACTCTTTTTAGAAGCGATTGGCATGCTGAAATGGGTGATTCCTTCTCTTACATTTTAATCGTTTGAATTAATAACAAATAACTTATTTCGATTTATTTTGTATTTGACTTAAATAATTTATATATATATATATATAAGGCACACAGCATAACAATATTATATATATATATAATATAGTTATGTTGCCTTTTTTGTTCGCAAGAATTATTCAAGTTTTATTGGTGTGTACCTTTGTGAACAATTTATCTTCTTAAATTATAATTTTTTGCTTTAGAGAGGGGCGGCATTTTCCATTTTCGGTCCGGGGCGGCAAAACTGCTAAGACGGCCCTGTTAACAAGAGTACTTTGAGCTAAACAGATTTAACGTGCATCAGCCGCCTATACACGACACGTCTTCAGTGGCGCTAGCTTCGAACCCACGACATGCTAGCTATTAGTTTGTGATCATAACTATCAGGTTACCACTCCAAACACATCATTAGGTTCTGTGACCACAAATTTCCCAGTTTGACTATATATTTTCACTTGCGTTATCTTACATATCCGTGCTCTTAATTATAGAAACGATCGAGCAAAAAATTTTGCATTTGAAAAAGCATTCTGAAACACCTCTTACAGAGTGCACTTCTTACTTTTTGGAAAGAAGTTTTCTCTTTTCGAGGGATAGCCTGAAAATGTTACTTAGTCCTTGATATGTACATTTGATAAAAGAGGAGAAAAAAGTTAAGTGACTTTTAATGTCTAACAGACCAAGAAATTGGAAATGCATTCGAGCAAATTTAGGTCTGTTGTGCAATGTCTATTGCGTGTAAGAATTGCAGATAAATGGATGAGATAAATAGAAATAGAAGTAGTATTAAGAGCTAAGACAGAACATCTGTGGTCTATGGTAGACATAAGAGAAAAAATTTCACCTTATTTCATAGAAATTATTACATAAATTTGCGTTTTGTGTACTACAAGAAGTTATACATGTTTATACACACTTATGAAGTAATTAAAAACATAAATTCAACATTTGCTCCCTCATTTAAAGTTATGCTACAATATTATGTTATAACTATAATTTTATATATTCAGGTATACATATATTTCAGTTTTGAAAACATTTCAAACTGATACTTTATGAAACATTATTTTGAGTGAGTGAATATTAACGTCGCACTGTTCAGCTACGCGAGGGCTTTTGGCGACGGACCACGTAATTTTGAACCATGGTCAAATGACGTGGACGACACCTGAGCTGCCACCCCCTCTCCTAACTACCATACCACATCAACGGGAAGACGTTTGAGCTCTCGACAGATTTAACGTGCATCGCGCCCCTGCACGGCGGGTCTTTAGTGGTACTGGACTCGAACTCACCACATGCCTGTCATGATCCGATACCTTACCAATGGGCTACCTCAGTCCTGAAACATATTTTGAAGGTTAATTGTTAAGAATATTCATTTTTTAAGATCATAATATGTGTTGCAGGGGGTGTCAAACTCGCGGCCCGCATCAAACATTTTTGCGGCCCGATCGGTATATTGGCACACAATAATATATAATAGAATTTTAAAATTTCTCCCAAAATTGGAAAAATAGTGCCAGAGAAGATATATCAATTGTCAGCACGTAAATATTAAATTTTCTTGTTCTTTTATATAGTTTATTATAATGTATTATTCAAAACGAACGTATTTTTCTATGAATTTTGATTTTTTTTCCGGCCCACCTAAAGGTCCCAGCCAGCCTTAGAGTTTGAGACACCTGGTGCGCTCTACATATTTTTCACTAATCTAACAAGAGCCCAGTGTGTAATGATTGTATACATTAATGAGATTTTGATTTCTGTCAAATTTTACTTATTAATCCACACATCAACATTGATAAATCATCTTACTTGTAACATCTAAAATTATTATTGTTAAATGAATTATTTTCATTCTTATAACTCTTTACATGAATCATAACACACACATGTCAATTGTAAAAATCCAATTTTATTTCTTTTCAATGGTTCGTTTTTAGGCAATTAACAATAAAACAACCGTGTAATAAATTTCTGTTAAAAATAATTCACAATCACATTTGCTACTTAAATCTAAAATTTCTACGCATAATTTGCAAATATGTACTATCGCTTAACGCATGGATAAAATTTTGTAGTTACTTGGATATCATCATCTACCATTGTTCAAGGATTTCATAATGTTACTTTTTTTAAAATTGGTAAAAATATTAAACTTATCACTGTTCATTACTGAATCAAATTAAAATAATAGATACAAGTAAAACAAAATTTAAAAGGATAAATCTTTTCATTGCGTTAACTAAATCTTTGAAATACTTATCAAAGCAAAATTTTATGATATTTTTAATTTTATTTAAATGAGAAGACTATAGTGAGAGCAGTAGCGTAATAGAGAATATTAGGGACCCCCTGTAGAGTCAGTTTTTGGGGATCAAATCCGTACATCGTGTCAGTCACGCTTAGAGCCCTCTAGAATCCTGGTCCTTCTCCCTCGATGCGGGGGTTGCAGGGTTGTACGTTACGCCACTGAATGAGAGAGTGAATTTTGAATTAACAGCAGCCATCAATCTTTAGAAAATACTCTCGTGAAAAATGAGAGATATATGTAATTAGTTCTATTCTCTCGCACCTTTCTACTAATCCTAAAGAGGAAATACTTGCATTGTTCGATTTGAAAACTTTTTTCCTTTAACCCCTTAAGTGGTTTATTCGTACGACGCGACTGGCTACCTAAAGTTAGTCTCAACTGGTTTATCCGTACGCTGTAAGGGCACTGATCTTTTCTTTCTTTCTTTGGTTTACGCTTAGTTTTAATTCTTGTGGTGTATTATTTGGTGCTAGAGTATTTTGAAAAGGAGATATAGTTTGTTTATGGTATTGAAATGCTTTTCTTCCAGTATTTTCTTTTGTTGTGAAGGCGGAAATAAGTACGGTATTTAGTTATAAACGATAAAAAAAAATGCGAATTTTTTTAAGCATTTTGGGTAAACAAAATGACCGCTTTAGGCAGCGTTTCTCAAACTGTGGTGTGTTTTTCCGTACAGGAGCGTGATAACACTGCCAGAGGAGCGCAAGCAAATCAAAAAGTCGAAAATAAAAAATAAAAATATTAATGTACTGAAAAAGGAAGCAAAACAAAATATATTCTGACATAATAAAAAGTAAAAAACACATTTGCACTGATATAATACACTTATAAATTTATGACTACTGCACAATGTATTTTATCTTTAATTGATCAATACCAAGTTAAGAACAAGTTTAATAACTACTAGTGACCCCATGGGCTTGTCATACACAAAATTATATACTAAGTTTAATGTCTTGATAATTTGTACGGTTTATAATTAAAGTCATAATGTAGCTTCAGGGTCAAAGTACATTATTACTGAATTAAATACATTGTTATTGTATGAAGGGGACGCGATGAAAATTATGATAGAAAAATGGGTTGGAAATATAAAGAGTTTGATAAGTACTGGCTTAAGGGGTTAAAGAGGAACCGAGATTTATACAAAACAAAAAATTATTATATAAAGTTATATATAGTCAAGTTAATTGAGTTTGCGATAGAGACACAGAAAGAGTATATAACAACTGTGGACGAGTTACTGTTCGGTTAAAGTAGAGTTTACATTCGGATCGATAAGAAACTCATGGTGGAGTTAAATAAATTCAACTGTAAATACATTTCATATAAAATTTTATATTATATTTTTAATAGGTTTAAACCTCCGCTAGGTGCGCTTTAAAAAGTTTCATCTTTAAACGCGCGGTATCTTTCAGATGCATCACCTCGTACTTAAGTTTGAGGATAATTTTATTGGTGAGATTTTACATTAAACTATATTTGACGTAAAATAATATTTAAAACAGAATCAGGAATTGAGATATTTTTCGAGAAAAACAGCAAAAAATATAGTTATCACCGCGTCATTACTGTTTATATCTTAAGATGCCTTGCTGTAGCCTCTCTTCACAAATCACCTTACAATTTTCAAGGGACATGGATTTTTCGAACAATGGATTACAAAATTTTAATAATCTTTACTTTATGTAATGACAAGAGAGGAAGCAATGCCTTCTTTTCCAAGTTCTTGGTGATGTTCCTCTTGGTTTTTCATCTTGGTGTATCAGATATCTCTTCAATCCTGAGTCAAAATGAACGAGTCATGGGAATGTTACATTAAGACCGTCTTCGCAGGTACTGTTTGAAAAATAGTGTTACTAGAAATGTGCGCGAGGATCTGAGTATTAGATATTTTGGGAGTTTATTCAAGCTACATTAAGGATTAAATAAAATACATTCACTTGCTAGGTGCGCCGCATCCTTCATATTCATTCCTTCCTCAACTCCCACAAAAAAAAACCCCAATCAAACAGATGTTACAAAATACTTGTTTCGAATCATATTTTCATATACAACTGAAAACTATACTATTTTACAAGAACAAAAAATCAAAAGCAACGAAATATTTCAAAAACATGAAAACTGACATTGTTGACAGCGCTGCATCTATCAGATTCCATGGTCCCTGGAACCCTAAAATACAAAGAAATCGCCCTCGTTCTTGAAACTGAATCCTTGGACGAGTAACGAAAGGCAGATAGAAGAAGGAAGGACATTTTTCAACCCTGTGGACGGACGCATCACCGAAGCTGTTTTTACTACACATCTGAGAGATTCACGCGTCTAACGGAAGTTTAAACTGACTCGTTCCTCATTGGTTTAGCTCTAAAAGTTGTTAGGAATAATAAAGTTACGAAATGATTTTTTTATATGATGGGGGATCTTCTTTTTATAAACCCTCTCACCAATGCGAGAGGAGGTTTGCTACAGACATTTAAAGGTAATGTTAAAAATTTTGGTCCTCTCTCTTTATCTCTCTTTATCGCTTACACACACATTGGAGATGATACGATTATAAATTTGAAACATATATTATGAATTTGAAACCTTTTACCCCATTAAGTTCTTTCAGCATTTTTAACATCCATATGTCTTATGGGTTCAATATAGTAATAACGCCGTACAATTAAAATCACTCTAAAATTATAGTAATGAGATCATTTTATTCAAGCCCCGTGATAATGATCGTGACTTAATATCGTCTCTGTAATGTAATTCATTAGAATTCGAAATCATGCCAAATGTTTGAGTGGGATAGATAAAGAGGGGGGAGGAGATCGTATTCAATTGAATTGGTAGAGAGTACTTTAACAATTCAATTGTTAAAACAGCGGTGTGTATTGATCCAATCCTTGTAATTGAGACAAAATATTTATTATTTTACACTCCTTATTGGTCTATTCATATGATACGATGGGGATTGTTTTGTCGTAAAACCATTGCAAAAATGCTATACCATACCTAACATTTTAAGAGTTTGAAGAGTTTCGTAGATATTTTATGTTTCTCCGTCTTCCAAATCTTTATTGCATTTGAATCGCGCAGATAGTTAAGAAAATGTTTAATATATGGTAGAATTTATATAATTACGGATATTATGATAATTTAAAGATAATCTGAGTACTCTGGTGTTTTTTAGGCAAGTAATGTTCAAACGATGAACAGCTTTTTCAAAGAAAAAGGGAAGTGAAATATGCATAAAGGCGAGAAAAAATGTATCAATGTTTATTTGGATTTTGAAATAGAATCATAGTGTTTCGTACTTAATTTCATATATATAGAATTCGTTTTATAAAACTTTCATTTTCTAGCATTCATAATAAGATATGTTTTTAACACTTTTATACCCAAGTATTTTCAAAAATAAGTATTACACTTAAAAAATTCACGCTTAGAAGTAACAAATTTCTTTGTATCAAGTGTAAATTTTGAAATAGAGTTGTCACAATTTCATTTGTTAAACAAGATAAATAAACAAGAAAAGTATTTATTTGTTATATTTGTGCATGCAAAAGTTCAAATTTTCTAACATAAATATGAGAAATAACGTAAAATGATGTTTTCAATGTGCCTTTATGAATGAATGAAATGAATTTCAGCTAATGGTCATTGAATAAATCTGGAAGTGTGAATGAATATTATAGAAATGATGTGAGCTATGTACTCACACGTTTCGTTTTAATGCAAGTTTAAAAGAAATTTTCTTTGAAGTCCGGTCAAAGGAAGTCATTTTTTGAAATGTTCCTAAAACAAACAAAAAATTCAAACATTTTTATTCCTTTTTTGCGAGATAAAACAGACTATTTTTTTAGATCAAATATTTTTGTATTTCTTAAATTCTTTAAATTAACTTTGCAACTCATGTGATATTTATAGAATGATGTGCAAGTACTGATATGAACACTTTTAAAATTTCGACCAGTATGGACTTGTTTAATATTGTCTATAAAAAAAAATATGTTTCAGATGAAATAATTTTTGCATTGAAATTTTTAGATGATAATTGTTAAAAAAATGATAGAAAATAATAAAAAATATAGTAATTTTAATAAAACATAAGCTGTATTTTAGTCGACTCAAATTTTTTCTAGAAAAACGTAAAATTTATTAGAGAAAAACCTTTTAATTAATAATGTTGGATTATTATATATTTAGGGAAATAAATAGCAAAAATCTAAGGTATTACCAGGGAAATAGCAATTACATGAACCATTTTTTTTCCACAAATGTATTCGCTTTTTTTTATAATTTATCAGGACACGTGAAACTTTAAAAAGAAAAATTCGTTCACTGGCTATTTATTAATATGTGATTTTCAATTCATTAAATTATTTCCCTTTGTTTGTGTGGAAGTCTTGAATGGGATAAAGCTATCCTAAAAGAAGGATAAAAACAATACAAACATTTAAAGTATGATAGTGAATACGAGTTAAAGATTCTAATTTTGAAATAAATCGTAATATCTTTTTACCATAATTTTTAATATTTCTGAAGTAATTCTAATACGTTAACACATTACAGCACCCTTTTGTTTTGCTTAAAAAAAAGGAAACTTTGCTGAAGTGACTTTAACTCGATGATTAGTAGAAAGTAAATCAGAACTAAATGTTTCGCTCTTATACATGATTGAAATAAATTCTTTGTTTATTTTTGCCATTTAAAAAATAAATTGTTTAATGATCAATAAACCGGAGTGATTATTTCAAAGGACTGCCTCTTCAGCACCCTCAAATAATAAACACCAACCATCTAAAACATGGTCAATCTTACAGTAATAACATCCACTCGCCACGACATTATAGTTTTTTATCACTCTCCAGAAATATTATAGAAGTGTTTCATATATATATACATATATGTGTGTGTATTTGAAGGAGTGAAACACTTTCCATGAAATATACTTCCATTGAAATTTATCCTTTATCTCAATACATAAAAAACCTAAACCTTTCTGGAATTTTTAATAGTTTAAATAGTGTGAATATAGTGTGTATTGTGTGTGGAGAAAACTCAAACCTACAAGTAAATTTGTTTGATAATGTACATATTTTCGAATATAAGATAAATATAAAATATTTAACATGTTCACATTCACTAAATAAAGAATAAAAAAGCAAATA